>CM023860.1:24600664-25156427 GCA_013389735.1 Phaseolus lunatus
TGGTATGATGTCTTGAATGCTGTGAATGTGGGATCGAGGCATAGTATTTTCAGGAAAGAAAATACCGTGTAAGATCGTGTAGGATATGCATTGATCGGTGATTCCTAATAAGATATCCTGACTCTCCTGAGATAATGGATTCATATAGATGAAGTTATTCAGGCGTTGAGAGTCGATGGAGATTCATACGTATGGGTAAGTGTTTGAAACATAACTACTTGACCTGTTGTGTGGATTCACCCTGTCATACTGTGAGAACGATGATATTGAGATTAATTATGCGCATAGCTGTGTGGATTCACAGCGACCCTGTGTGGATTCACAGTGGTGTAGTATGACAGGTGCAGATCTTTGAGTCTAATCAATGCATGAGTTTTCCAGAAGTAGTGTCAAGTGTCTTGTGTGCTGAGTCAGTGGAAGTCTGATGTGGGAAATGAGAAACATTGAATTGATAGACACTTGGTACATTATGTGAAATAGAACGACTCTTGAAAATATTGTGAAATGTATGACTTCTTGGCGATCAGGTGAAGGAAATGAGAAAATGTATAGTTTTACGTGGTTACCTTGAAATTGTTTTACCTTGATTTTAATGTTTATATATAAACTCTCTTTAAAATATCTAGCTTACCCTGCGTATTTTGTTTCTGTGGTTGTTTTTCTTAAAACTGTGATGATCGTGTATAATTTACACGGGAGCATATGATCTTCCAGGAAGTAGAGCTCCTTAGTGAGTGGTCGCCGGAAGGAGATCGCCTGATTTCTGTTCTGGTAGCCGATCGGCTGTTTTGGGTCCTCTGATAGGAGATCGGCCTCGTCCGATAGGAGATCGGTCTCTTCCGATAGGAGATCGCCTGCTTTGTTTTTTTACTGTAATTTGTTTATGTTTCTGGAAAATTTGACCGAATTTGTATTAAACTCCCTGTGAGGAGAAACTACCTTTTATATATATAATATTTTGTTCACTTCAATCTATTTGTTACCTTTATTTTCATTATATACATTTGTATAGTATTTTGGCGGGAGGTTACACCATCCTGTAAGGTGCCATTGACACTGGTCCAGCTCCAGGCACTAAATCAATGGAGAATTCCACTTCTCTCTTAGGGGGTAGCCTAGTTACTTCTTTTGGAAATACGTCCATGAATTCTTTCACCACACGGATTCTGCTTACGTCCCCTTCATTCTTCACTTCCAACCGAGCTAGCATCACGAAGCACCTCGCCCCTCTTTCCAACTCCGACAACCCGTGTTGAGCTGATATCACATCTGGCTCTTGGAGGTCTGGAAACGCTATCTTCTGATTACCGCAGTCTATGAGAACGTGATTGGCAGCTAGCCAATCCATTCCCAGGATAATATCCAGGTCCTGAAGAGGTAGACAGATCAAGTTCACTTTGAATCTGCGTCCCTCTACTATCACCGGACATTCAGGGCAAACTGTAGAGGTCAACACCTGTCCTGACGCAGGTGTAGAGACCAACAGTTCGAAAGGTAACTCCTTCACTAGAAGGCCCAACTCGGCTACACACATGCTTGACACAAAGGAGTGTGTCGCTCCAGAATCAAACAAGGATTTTACACCTCTACCAGCTATAAAACAAATACCTTGTACGAGGTTACCTGTCTGAGACGCTTCTGCTCCTGTCATGGCGAACACTCTCCCTGTTGCCTGAGGTCTGCTGCCTTCGTTCCTCAACTGCTGAGAGCCACTGGGTTGAGTCGCCCCATTCCTGCTTGGGCAATCTCTAGCAACGTGCCCCGTCCTTTGGCAGACAAAACACCTTCTTTCAGAAGCCTTCTTGGGGCACGCATTGGACGCGTGAGGTCCACCACAATGGAAACACTTGAGTTTCCAAGGTTGTTGCTGCTGAAACTGGGATGGCGCTGCTTCCGCCCGACGTGGTGGAGGTCTCGTATAAGGCTTGCTTTGTGGGTGCTGTACCTTAGCCTTCCCACTGGAAGAACTCCCTGGGTGTGACCTGATCACCCGAGAATCACCCTTTTCCAGGGTCTCAATCATCTTCGCCTTCTCTACCAAGGCGTGAAATTCCCTGATGCACATCGGGGCTATGGTCCTCTTCAGTCCATGCCTCAGTCCCTCTTCAAACTTCCTACACCTCCAAGCCTCAGAGGTCGCCTGGGTGTAGAATCGGGCGAGATACTCAAACCGAGCAGCATAGGCGTTCACAGACTTATCTCCCTGTTCCAACTTTAGGAACTCAGCTTCCCTCGCAAACCTTGCGCTGTCTGGGAAGTATTTCTCCAGGAACTTCACCCTGAAGCTCTCCCAGTCCAACGCATCCTCTCGGGCCTCCATCATCTGCTGAGCTCCCATCCACCAGAACTCAGCTTCTCCAGACAGCAAAAAGGTGGCGAACACCAATTTCTTCTCTTCAGGGCAGGAGGTCGCCCTAAAGATTTTCTCCAACTCTCTGACCCACTGATTTGCCTGATCAGGGGTAGCATTCCCACTAAACTTGGGTGGGTTGTGCCTCATGAACTCAGTCAGTCCCATCTGTTCTTGAGGCTGACCGCCGTGGGAGTTTGTCTCAGCCGACCGAGTAGTTTCCCAGTGGTGCATTGTAGCTTGATGGTTCTGAGCCATCGCTGCATTCTGTTGTTAGATGGCAGTTGCCATCATCTCGATAGCTTTAGCAATCTGGCTCATCTCCGAAGAAGGTTGGGGAGGGGTAGAAGGTCTACGTGCCATCTCTCTTTGTTTCAGATTTGAAACTACAGGTTTCTATATTCCCTACAACTACAAGAATGAGATCGATAAGAAATCAATTCATTCAGGAGGTAACATCTTGACCTTACAAAGGTCAGCATCTCAAAGTCATTAAGAATTTGAGCTCATCAACAGAATCATAGTGCTTATAAACTTAAGCAAAACACCAGAACAGCTACTGGTATACAATCATCAATCCAAACAACCACTTTCAATCAATACGAAAACACTCAATAAAATGAAGTAAATCACACCAGAATTCAAGGTATGCTAAACATCAAACCTTTGGAATTAAGATTGAGAATCATCTCGATCCAGTTATGAGTGTGCACCCTCACTACTTTATCAAGATCTTCTCATTCTTAATACTAAGATTTTCAGCTAGAGCATATATTCACCAAAGCACACACAAAATTGCAATACAAAAATGTTTGAAAACCTTGCACTATAGTTGTTATTTTAAACTCAAATAAATTTCATGAGCAGAAGAAACACAATGGATCCACAGCCCTCAGGTCATCCTAAGGACGAACTGCTCTGATACCATTAATGTAACATCCCGCCAAAATACTATTCATATTTATATAATGAAAATAAAAGTAACAAATAGATTGAAGTGAATAAAATTATATATATGTAAATAAAGTTTCTCCTCACAGGGAGTTTAATACAAATACGATCACTTTTCCATTAAAACAGAAACAAAATACAATACAATAGAAAGATAGGCGATCTCCTGACAGAAGGGCGATCTCCTATTAGAAGGGCGATCTCCATTCATAAAGGCGATCTCCTATCAGAAAGCAGCAAAAGGGGTGATCGCCCTACAGAACTAGAAAACAGGCGATCTCCTTCCAGCGACAAATCACTAAGGAGCTCTACTTCCTGCAACATCATCTGCTCCCGTGTAAATTATACACGATCATTACAGGTTTAAGAAAAGGCCAAACACAACACAAAAGAAACACAGGGTGAGCTAGACATTTAAAAGGAGTTAGATATGAACTTTAAAATCCAGGTAAAACAAATTCAAGATACCCACGTAAACCATCAACTAAACACATATTGCACGATTCCTCGAAGGTCATTAAAATCTCAACATTCATCAAGTGTCTATCAATTCAAAGTTTCTCATTCTCACGTCAGACTTCCACTGACTCATCACACAAGACACTTGACACTACTTCCGGATTGACTCGTGCGTTGACTCAGGCTCAGAGATCTGCACCTGTCATACCATACCACTGTGAAATCCACACAGGGTCGCTGTGAAATCCACACAGCCATGCGCATATAATCTCAATGTCATTAACTCTTCCGGTATGACAGGGTTAATTCATAGAACATGCCGAGCTCGTTCTTTTTCACACTACTCGCCCATTCATATGAACCTCCTCCGACTCTCCACAACTGAATAACTTCATCTACGTGATTCCATTATATCAGTAGAGTCAGGATATCTCCTTCTAGACAAGCCCCTAGTCAATACACCTACACACGATCTTACACGGTATTTCCTTTCCTGAAAATACTATGCCTTGATCCCACATTCACAACATTCAAAACATCATACCACTTAAATGAATGATTCAAATCACAGCAATAATCATTTCAAGGGTTCAGATTTTCGAATATCACATGTATATTGTATTTAAATCCCAAACAGCTTCAAACAACATCAAAACAGGGGAGTTCGAAATCCGTATTTAAAACCGGCGACCACGTCGCCCAACCACATAGAACAGAGCATTGCGAAAAGAAACAGAAAACCGGCGACCACGTCGCCCTCACTTCAGAAACAGCTAATCTATGGCTTGTATTGAAAATGAAGGCTAGCTTCCCTTACCTGGACTTGCGCAAAACACCAAGAGCTCCAAAATCCACCGAGCTTAAAGGATGCCTTAGCTCTGTTTTCAGTGCCTGGTTTGTAGAACTTGCAGAGAAACTCCCAGGTGTTCTAAGGGCAACGTCGCTTGTCGTACTGATGCTTGAGGTTGCCTGAGTCACAACACAAAGGAGAGAAGAAGGGAGGGAGGAAGTTTGCACTCACTCTAACACTCTTGAGTCTGTAACGCTCTTTGCCTTCCCGCAGTGGCTTTTGAATCCCAGCTTACCTGTCCACGTATGCTGCTGCTGCCACCCCTTCTGCAGGAAAGCCTGAGAACCACTGCCCTGAACAGTACGACCACTGTTGTCGCTTGTGCATGCCAACCACTGCTCTGAACAGTACGACCACTGTTGTCGCTTGTGCATGCCAACCACTGCACTGCTCTGAACAGTACGACCGCGAGTGTCTCCTGCGCATGCCAACATTCTGATGTCACCACTCTGAACCACCCTTTTTGTCTACGTGGCACGCGTGCAGGACGTTTCATGCTGGGAGTCTGGGTCCCACTTTATCTGTGTGAAGCTCGTCATCGCGCGACAACTTTCCACCGCTGACTCATCCTGGAGAACGACCGATGTCTCCCTCGCCCTGGAAGACGACCGATGTCTCCCTCTGGGAGACGACCGATGTCTATCCCTGGCGACGCTCTCATGCCTCGCGCCCTGGCAATGCCCGCATGCCTCTCGCGCCCTGGCAATGCTCGCATGCCTCGCGCCCTGGCGATGCCCGCATGCCTCTCGCGCCCTGGCAATGCCCGCATGCCTCGCGCCCTGGCGATGCCCGCATACCTCTCGCCCGCGCGATGCCTGCATGCCTCGCGCCCTGGCGCTCATGTGTAGCAGGCGACCGGCGATCATGTACTACTAGGCGATCTCATAGAGTTCCAAACTACACTTTCCTTCCTTTTTATTTTAAATAAACACATACTTAGAATTCATTTAAAATATAACTCTTTTTATTCCAATTCACTTTTACAGGTCCTTACACACCTCCACTAGTCGCAGCACTCTCCCTTTGCTCGCGAAGAGCCTTGTGTAACTCTTCATTAACCTTGCTCAACTCTTCGTTCCTGGCTTGAGAAGCGACCAGGTCATCGTGCATCTTCATCTGCTCGACACGCGACGCTGCCACATTTTCTTGCAAAGTGCGCATCATCTCCAGCATTTGCGCCATCGTCACGGTGTTCTCTCCAGACTGCGCCGCGACTGAACTTGATCTGGTTGTCCTCATCTTCCTCATGAAACTTCTACTACCTTCACACAGCTACCTTTCAGTACGCGAAAGTTATCTCGCAACAGCGCTCAAGAAACGCTTCAACTTCCTTCGCACAACGATCGATTCAGTAATCAATCGATAGAAACCTCCAGAAACAAATCTTCACCGATTAAACGCAACTCAAATGGTTAAAACCTCCAAAAACCGATTACGACAGCAAGCAATCGAATAGAAGCCATCGAAAACCTCACAAACTCAACAGTGGATGGGAATCACAGTTTACACGGCCCCACGGTGGGCGCCTGATGATCCTGCCGCTTGACTCAAACGTCAACACTCCTCCTCTCCAGCTCCAAACCTTCCAAGAAACCTGAAAGAACAGAAAGGCGCCTCTGCGGCCAGTGTAGCTCCGGCGCTCCAGTCAGTGGTCGAATCAACAAATTCTCTCAGAGAATTCTAGGAACCGTGCAAGTGAGTTGTTACCAATGAAAAAACCTCCCTCTAAATACCATTAGGAATTCTATATATACCTGTGTTTTTCTCTCTCCTGACGGTTATTCCTCTCGACACGTGGACCGCATCTGGTCGTACACGTGTCACCATCTGGAGTACCTGCAACTGAAACGTTACTTTCCCTTTACTCCTGCGACTAAGTTATCCACACAGGGAGTAACTTTGTACGCAGGATACTCTGGGCACAGCCTTAAAGCTGGTTAACACTGGTTATCACGGTTCTCAGAGCACACGGGCAAATATACCACTTATCTCCTGTATTTAGACCATGTAATAAACGTTTACCAAGTCTTCTCTAATACCCGGCGATGTCCTCTTTCGGCGATCACGTGCAATCTAGGCGTTTACTGATTACATACGAGAGAAGTAGGAGACCGCCGCCTTCTTCAACAAACGGCGATTCCCTCAACTTCTAAGCTACATTCTCTTTTCTCTTGCTCTTCTTGATACATGTATTCTCCTGCCATGTCGTTCCACGTGGCACCCTGTGATTGGTCCACGTGGCAATCTACTGCTGAAGTCATCGACTACCGATGATCGACCGGATCAGTTCTCGCTGGGAACCTTGGTCTCAGCTTAACACGCGTTGGCAAGAACCTCGATGACCGATCACCCTCTGCATGCGCTTACGACCGACCGGTGCCTCATAACTTCCCCTCGATGACCGGCCGGTGCCTCATGCCTATCCACCGATGACCGTGCGGTGCTTCCAGGCGCTTATCTAGGCACCGCTCTGGGGGTGGCGGCCACTTGGTATCTGACTACCGATCACCGTTGTAGGTAATCTCCTCCCTGATTCACTTGCTCTTTCTACCACGTGCCACCCTGTGCATGGTCCACGTGGTCACCTGCTGCTGACGTCATCAACTACTGATGACCGACCGGATCATATATATATATATATATATATATATATATATATATATATATATATATATATATATATATATATATATATATATATATATATATATATTTACTATTAACACTACATAATATGGATTAATGGAATTAGTAACCCTTAGAAAGTGTCTAACTGCACAGTCATAATTAGTTCCTTCATCAAAGTCAATGACTCGATGTCCGTAATTAGAACTTTTTACGGCAACTCTGCCATTGCAAAAGACTGAACTCATCCACGAGATCTTATGTTTGAAGTTCTTAAATCATGGCCCAGAGAGTCTCACCATCCTTCTCTTCCTCCACCAGGGCATCCATGAATTCATGATATCTTTCTAAATTTTTGAAGTGAAGATACTCGTTTGCAGTTTACATATAATCTCTATCATTCATTGAGGCAAAAGGGGATTCTTAATCCGAAAGAATAGCACAATAAAAGAATTCAAAATAGAAAAATTAAAAATTATTTGAGCATTGGTGATTAGGAATGATAATGTGGGCCAACCTGCCTTGCATTTGCATGTAAAATGTGGGTTAGGTTTGCCCACCCCATGTAAAAAATGTGGGTTGATTTGATTGGCCATCCCCATGCAGGCTAGCCTACGAGCCTGCTTACCAACCTGTACAAGAGATATTTTTTTAAATTAATAGAAAATAAAATTTTAAATGTAAATTTTGAATAAATTTAGTTTTTTTATTAAGTTAAATTTTTTTATTATTTAGATGAATTAGGTAAATGGTCTCATAATATTATTCTCATGACACATACGTAATATTATAATGATTTTTTTTATGAAATTTGAATTTCAATCATACTAATAACTTGACTAATAAAATATTTAATTAAATATATACACATTTTTAAGGTAATACATGTAAACACATGATTACTATTCTAATTTGAAAAATAATATAAAATATTATATATATATATATATATATATAATAATACTATATTTAAATTTTATTATAAAAAGGACTAAGGTCTACTCGTGCTGAAAAGCATAAAAACGACGACTATTTTAATGGTAAAAGGGCAGTTTTTTATCCGTCTTTGATCAACGTGTAGTCTTATGTCCTAAAGCAAAGAAATCAGCTATTTAGCTACCTTCTTAGATTCAAAAAAAGAGGACGACTATGTAAAAGTCGCCCTTTTACACCTCCCTATATTAATTATTCATTTATAATTAATATATACATTATTATTAAATTATATTATGTTAGTTGTTAGGTTAGAATAAAAGTCTATGAAAAGGTAATGGTGGTGGTGGTGAAGAGCAGTGACAGCGAAGAACCAAATGGAGGAACAACAAAAACCTAAAGAACAGCGTGCAAGACAATGAAAGTAGGAATGGTGAAGAATGTTCATAACAATGGGAGAAAAGAAACTGTAACGCCCCTCAAAATATTGTTCATTTTTATATAATAAAATAAAGGTGAAACAATAATATCAAAATTTAACATAGATATATACATAATATAATTCATCCATTAATACAAATGTGCCTCAAAATAATATCCCTTTTCGAGGAAGTTTTAATACATCTCCATACAGGAGTTTTCAAAATAAAACAAAACAACAGCATTCAAAAACCGGCGATCTCCTCCTCTAGAAATGCTCACTGAGGAGCTCTACTACCTGCAACCTCATCTGCTCCCATGCAAATATACACGATCATTGTAACATCCCGCCAAAATAAAGCCATACATACATGTATAATGAAAATAAAGGTGAACAAATAATATTGAAGAATGATAATATATATATATATATAAGTAATGAAGTTGCTCCTCTTAGGGAGTTTAATACATAACCAGTCAAATGTTTTCAAAATTTAACGAATTCAATCAAATACAACAAGACCGGCGGTCTCCACACATGAACCGGCGATCTGGTAACAGAAGGCCCTAACAGGCGATCTGCTAGCAGGACATAAATCCGGCGATCACCACCAAGAGATAGAAAACCGGCGATCTCTTCCTCAGCGACCACTCACTAAGGAGCTCTACATCCTGGAAGATCATCTGCTCCCGTGTAAGTTATACACGATCATCACAGTTTAAAGAGAAAAACAGCCAACGAGCAAAACACGCAGGGTAAGCTAGATATTTTAAAGAGAGTTTAAATAAGAACATTAAAATCAGGGTAAGCAATTTTCAAGATATTCACGTAAAGCTATAGATTTTCTCAATACCCTTCACCTGATCGCCCAGAAATCACACATTTCACAATATTCTCAAGAGTCATTCTATTTCACAAAACTGCATCAAGTGTCTATAAATTTCAAGTTCCTCATTTCACATGTCAGACCACCACTGACCCAGCACACAAGACACTTGACACTACTTCCGGAAGACTCGTGCATTGACTAGACTCAGAGATTCTGCACCTGTCATACAAAGCTGTTGTAATGTTTCCACAGCTATGCGCATCAACACATTCTCGATCTCAAGTTCACCATTCTCACAGTATGACAGGGTTAATCCATATAACAGGCCGAGCTCGTTCTGTTTCACACGACTCACCCATACATATGAACCTCTTTCGACTCTCAACGCCTGAATAACTTCATCTATATGAATCCATTATCTCAAGAGAGTCAGGATAATCTCATTATAGACATCACCGATCAATGCACATCCTACACGATCTTACACGGTATTTTCTTTCCTGAAAATACTATGCCTCGATCCCACATTCACCACATTCAACACATCACATAACACTTAAGGAATGATTTCAATCACAGCAAAACTCACTCCAAGGTTCTTATTTTCGAATATCTCATTTAAATCTCAAACCGTTTCAAAGCAACATCAAAAACAGGGAGTTCGTAAACAACGCCAAAACCGGCGATCTAGTTCAAAAACAAGGTATTTCGAAGTCTGTATATAAAACCGGCGACCACGTCGCCCAACACATAGCACAGAGCATTTTACAAGGATGAAAACGAAAACCGGCGACCACGTCGCCCTCACTTCAGAAATAGCTAAACTATGGCTTGTATTGAAAATGAAGTCTAGCTTCCCTTACCTGGACTTGCGCAAAACACCAGGAGCTCCGAAACCCAACGAAGCTTGAACAACGCCTTGGCTCTGTTTTTGCGTCTGGTTGAAGGACTTGCAGAGAACCTCCCAGGTGCTCTAATGGTGCTGCCTCTCGTCGTACTCTTGTGTGAAGATGCTAGAATCGCAGCGCGAAGGAGATATCTGGAGGAGAAGGGAGGTAACTCACTCTTTCTCTCTTTGAATGCTGCAACGTTTTGTTCTCTCAGCAGTGGGTCTCGGCATCTTAAACCAACTTATCCACCAAAAGCAGCTGCCACACCCACTCTGCAGAGAAGTCTGAGTGTACGTTTCCCTGAACAGTACGACTACAGTTGTCTCTTGTGCAGGCCAACCACTCCCTGAACAGTACTACTGAGCGTGCCTCTGCGCAGGCTAACACTCTGAGGTCACTATTCTGAACCACTCTTTTTGTCTACGTGGCGCGCGTGCAGGACGTTCCATGCTGGAAGTCTGGGTCCCACCTTCTCTGTGTGTAACTCGACGTCGCGCGATGACCTTTCACCGATGACCACAGGCGCGAAGTCTACCCGCCGATGACCTCTCCCGCGAAGGCTATCCACCGATGACCTCTCGTGCGAAGGCCATCCACCGATGACCTCTCGCGCGAAGGCTATCCACGATGACCTCTCGTGCGAAGGCCATCCACCGATGACCTCTCGCGCGAAGGCTATCCACCGATGACCTCTCACGTGAAGACAATCCACCGATGACCTCTCGCGCGAAGACAATCCACCGATGACCTCTCGCGCGAAGACTATCCACTGAGGACCTCTCCCTGGCGAACGACCGATGTCTCCCCCTGATGATGCCCGCATGCATCTTGCCCTGGCGACGCCTGCATGCCTCGCGCCCTGGCGACGACATGCAGTCTAGGCGACCGGCGATTATGTATTAACAAAGAACTCTTATTGTTTTCTAGACTGCACTTTCCTTCCTTTTTAATTTAAATAAAACATATTTAGAATTTATTTAAAATATACTCTTTTATTCCAATAAATTTTTCAGGTCCTTACAATCATCACAGGTTTAAGAAAAACAACCACGATACAAAACAAAAGGGTAAGCTAGATATTTTTAAAAACTTCAAATATGAAACTTTATATCAATAGAAAGCATAAATCTTCACACCATTCATAATCTATATCAATTTTAACCATCAACATCCCCATATTCCACAAACTCGTCAAGTGTCTATTCAATACATTCAATACTCATGGTTCACATGTCAGACTTTCCACTGACTCATAACACATAGACACATGACTCTACTTCCGGAAGACTCGTGCATTGAACTTAGCATCCAGAGACCTGCACCTGTCATACTACACCACTGTGAATCCACACAGGGTCACTGTGAATCCACACAGCCATGCGCATAAACAATCTCAATATCATCACTCTCTCAGTATGACAGGGTTAATCCATATAACAGGTCAAGTCAGTTATCTTTCAAACGACTTACCCATACATATGGACCTCCTTCGACTCTCACCAACTGAATGACTTCATCTATGTGATTCCATCATATCAGCAGAGTCAGGATTGCCTCATTCACATGATACTCACAGATCAATACACCCTCATAAAATCTCCACACGGTATTTTCTTTCCTGAAAATACTATGCTTTGATCACTCTTTCACATTCATCCAGTACATCATACCACACATAAAAGCACAACTCCATCATATAATATTTTGAATCCTTTTTTTAAACAATCCCAATCACAGGAACAATCATACCAAAGTTCAGATTTTCGAATATCATATGCATTTCACCTTTCAATCTCAAACAATTTCAAAACGACACTAAAACAGGGGATTTCGAAATTTGCATTAAAACCGGCGATCACGTCGCCCCACACATAAAAACAGAGCAACGTGAAATAGATTACGAAACCGGCGACCACGTCGCCCTCACTTCAGAACCTACTCGCCTAACGTTTTTATAAACGAAAATGCTAGCTTCCCTTACCTGGACTTGCGTAAAATCTCACTAAGAGTGTAACATCCCGCCAAATACTTTGGAATAATTATAAAACGAAATAAAGGTAAACAAATATTTTGAAGTGAACATAATTATATATATGTAATGAAGTTTTCTCCTCACAGGGAGTTTAATACATAATCGGTCAAATTTTCCAAAAACTTAAACTCAAATAAAATACAGTAAAATAGCAAGGCAGGCGATCTCCTATCAGAAGAGGGCGATCTCCTATCAGAAGACAGCAAAAGGGTGATCGCCTAACAGAAGTAGAAACAGGCGATCTCCTTCCGGCGACCACTCACTGAGGAGCTCTGCTTCCTGCAACATCATCTGCTCCCGTGTAAATTATACACGATCATCACAGGTTTAAGAAAGAGCCAAACACAACACCAAAAGAAACACCACAAGGTAAGCTAGACATTTGAAAAAGAGTTTAGATATTATACTTTAAAATCAAGATGAAACAAATTAAAGACACCCACGTAAACCATCAACTAAAACACATATTGCACAATTCCTCAAAGGTCGTTAAAATCACAAAATTCATCAAGTGTCTATCAATACAATGTTTCTCATTTCACACGTCAGACTTCCACTGACTCATCACACAAGACACTTGACACTACTTCCGGAAGACTCGTGCGTTGAACTTAGCATCCAGAGACATGCACCTGTCATACTGCCCCACTGTGAAATCACACATATTCACAGGGTCGCCGTGAAATCACACACATTCACAAGCGTATAAATGAATCTCAATATCTTCACTCTCCTAGTATGACAGGGTTAATTCATATAACAGGCCGAGCTCGTTCTTTTTCACACGACTCACCCATTCATATGAACCTCCTTCGACTCTCACCAACTGAATAACTTCCTCTATGTGATTCCATTATCTCAGCAGAGTCAGGATCGCCTCATTCACAGGATACTCACAGATCAATACACCCTCATAAATCTCCACACGGTATTTTCTTTCCTGAAAATACTATACTTTGATCACTCTTTCACATTCATCCAATGCATCATTCAACACATAAAAGCACAATACCATCATATAACATTTGAATCTTTTCTCAAACAATCCCAATCACAGTAACAAGCATACCACCGATCAGGTTTTCGAATAGCATATACATTCTTCATTTCAATCTCGAAAAATTCAAAGCGACACTAAACAAGGGAGTTCGAAATCTGTATTTAAAACCGGCGATCACGTCGCCCTCACTTCAGAAAACAGCAATTCTACGGCTTTTATTGAAATAAAGCTAGCTTCCCTTACCTGGACTTGCGCAAAACACCAAGAGCTCCAAGGCCCACCGAGCTTAAAGGATGCCTTAGCTCTGTTTTAGCGTCTGGTTTGTAGAACTTGTAGAGAATCTCCCAGGTGCTCCAAGGGCAATCGTCGCTCGTCGCACTGGTGCTTGAGGATGCCTGAATCGCAGCGCGAAGGAGAGAAAAGGAGGGATGAAGATGCAGACACTCTTTCACTCTTGAGCCACTGTAACGTTCTTTGCCTTCCCGCAGTGGGTTTTTGAATCCAAGCCTACCTGTCCACGCATGCTGCTGCTGCCACCCCTTCTGCAGGAAAGCCTGAGTGTACGTTTTTCACTGAACAGTACGACCATGGTTGTCTCTTGTGCCTGCCAACCACTGTCCTGAACAGTACGACCACTGTTGTCTCTTGCGCATGCCAACCACTGCCCTGAACAGTACGACCGCGAGTGTCTCTTGCGCATGCCAACTTTCTGATGTCACTATTCTGAACCACCCTTTTTGTCTACGTGGCGCGCGTGCAGGACGTTTCATGCTGGGAGTCTGGGTCCCACTATATCTGTGTGAAGCTCGACATCGCGCGACAACTTTCCACCGCTGACTCATCCTGGCGAACGACCGATGTCTCTCTCTGGGAGACGACCGATGTCTCTCTCTGGGAGACGACCGATGTCTCTCTCTGGGAGATGACCGATGTCTCTCTCTGGGAGACGACCGATGTCTCTCCCTGGCGACGCCCGCATGCCTCTCGCGCCCCGACGACGCCCGCATGCCTCTCGCGCCCCGACGACGCCCGCATGCCTCTCGCGCCCCAGCGTTGCCCGCATGCCTCGCGCCCCGGCGTTGCCCGCATGCCTCTCGCGCCCTGGCGACGTCCACATGCCTCGCGCCCTGGCGATGCCCGCATGCCTCTCGCGCCCTGGCGATCATGTGTAGTAGGCGACCGGCGATTATGTTCTAACCAGGCGATCTTATAGTCTTCTAAGCTACACTTTCCTTCCTTTTTATTTCAAATGAAAACATACTTAGGATTCATTTAAAATATACCCTTTTATTCCAATTTAATTTTACAGGTCCTTACAAAGAGCTCCAAACCCACCGAGAACTCAAGGATGCCTTAACTCTGTTTTAGGGCTTTGAGCAGAAAAGTTGCAGAGTAACTTCCCAGGAGGACAATGGCAGTCGCCGATCGTAGCACTGGTACGTGAGGATAGCCGCGTCTTCGAGTGGAGGAGAAAGGAGAAAGGGGAACTAAATGAGCTGATTCCCTCAGCTCTTAAGGTCGAACGACTCTTTAGCCTTCACTGCCATTACCGACTCTCTGAGCAACCTTGCGTGCACACTTCCTTGAACAGTATGACCACGTGGGTTTTCTGCACATACCAACTCTCTGATGCTAACTATTCTAAAACACCCTTTTTGTCTACGTGTCACGCATGCAAAACGTTCATGCTGGGAGCCTGGGTCCCACCTTATCTGTGTGAAACACGACATCGCGCGATAACATCCACCGATGACTGCTCGCACAATGACCATGCCTCTCATACCGGCGATGACCGATGCCTCTCATACTGGCGATGACTAATTCCTCTTCCTGACGGACGACTGATTCCTCACCCTGGTAGATAACCGATGTCTCACCCTGGCAGACCACCGATGTCTCACCCTGGCAGACCACCGATGTCTCACCCTGACAGACCACCGATGTGTCTCCCATCCTGGTTGATGACCGATGTTCCTCTCATCCTGTTGGCGATCTCTTATCGCCCTTGTGTGTGACGAGAACACATCGCCTTACTCTGGTCACCGATGTCACATCGTCACACCTTGCTGAAGGTTCATCCTCTCATTATGTTACGTCCAAGGTATCACCTCCACATGGCTTGGTGACGTCGGTAGCTTCACATTTCCAAGAATAGATCAGCACTACTCCTCGTGCGCCCATGCATGCAACACTAAGGACGATTTCTTATGCTCAAGCATAGAGCTTCGCATGCACAGCGTATCTAAGGCTCAACCCACACCTTGATACGCGTGGTTTTTGGAACCCACTATGGTTGATCCAGCATCTTGACCACATGCTAAGTGCACTTTCGGCGATCATGTACACCATAGGCGATTGGCAATCATGTGTACTCCAAGCGACAGGCGATTATGTACCAGAGAAGTCGGAGATCGCCTCCGTCTTCAACAACGGCGATCTCGTAGACTTCTAAGCTACACTTTCCTTCCTTTATATTTTAAATAAAAACATACTTAGAATTCACTTAAAATATATCACTTTCATTCCAATAAAATTTATAGGTCCTTACATTCTCCCCAACAAGAAAAATTTTCGTCCTCGAAAATTGAATTACTAAGGAAAGAGGTAGGGATAGGCTTCTCTCATGGTTTCCTCTAATTCCCAAGTTGAATCACCCTATCTGTCATCCCACACCACTTTCACCGTGTTGATGGTCTTGCCTCTGAGCTGTTTACTCTGCCGATCGTCAATCCTAACTGGTTTTGCTTCAAAAGACAAGTCATCCTTGATCTGCACCTCATCCACTTCCAGCACGTGACTTGGGTCTGCCTTGTACTTCCTCAGCTGTGATACATGAAAGACATTATGCAGGTTCGCTAATTGGGGAGGTAGGGCGATCTCATAAGCCACTGGACCGATCCTCCTTAGGATCTGATATGGCCCAATAAACTTAGGGGACAGCTTCTTTGATCTGATAGCTCGTCCTACACCCTTGGTCGGTGTCACTCTCATAAATACATGATCTCCAATTGCAAACTCCAAAGGTTTTCTCCTCTGATATGCATAAGATTTCTGCCGACTTTGAGAAGCTTTCATCCTGTCTTTTATCTGTTTCACCTTCTCGGTCGTCTGCTGAATCAACTCTGGCCCAACCAAGACTGCTTCGCCCTCCTGGTACCAACATAAGGGAGTTCTGCATTTCCTCCCATACTTCATATGGTGCCATCCCAATACTGGCGTGGTAACTGTTATTATAAGTAAACTCCACCAGCGGCAACACCTCATCCCAACTTCCCAATTGATCCAAGACACATGTCCTCAGCAGATCTTCCAAGGACTGGATCGTTCTCTCTGACTGTCCATCTGTTTGAGGATGATATGCCGAGCTCATTCTCAACTTAGTTCCCAAGCAATCTTGTAAGGTCTGCCAAAACCGTGAAGTGAACCTAGGATCTCTATCCGAAACAATGCTGGAAGGCACTCCATGCAACCTCACAATTTCTCTAATGTACAGCTGTGCCAACTTGGCCATAGGCATCCTCATATTCACTGGAAGAAAGTGAGCACTCTTCGTCAGCCGATCAATGATGACCCAGATCGCATCATGACCCCTTACCGATCTGGGTAAATGGGTAACAAAATCCATGGCGATGCTGTCCCATTTCCATTCAGGGATATCCAATTGCTGCAACAAACCGCCAGGCCTTTGATGTTCTACCTTCGCCTTTTGGCATGTCAAGCAGGTGGCAACATACTGAGCTATCTCCTTCTTCATGCCCGACCACCAAAATGACTCTTTTAAATCCTGGTACATCTTATTCATACCTGGGTGCAGACTAAGGTAACTCTTGTGGCCTTCTTCTAGGATCATCTTCTTCAACTCTTCATTTGCAGGTATGCAAATTCTACCATTAAATCTCAAGATTCCATCATCGCCCATCGTGTAACATCCCGCCAAATACTTTGGAATAATTATAAAATGAAATAAAGGTAAACAAATATATTGAAGTGAACATAATTATATATATGTAATGAAGTTTCTCCTCACAGGGAGTTTAATACATAATCGGTCAATTTACCAAAATTTGAACAAAATACAGTAAAATAGAAAGACAGGCGATCTCCTAACAGAAAAAGGCTATCTCCTATCAGAAAACGGCGATCTCCTATCAGAAAACGGAAAAAGGGTGATCGCCTAACAGAAACAGAAACGGGCGATCTCCTTCCGGCGACCACTCACTGAGGAGCTCTACTACCTGCAACCTCGTCTGCTCCCGTGCAAAAATACACGATCATCACAGGTTTAAGAAAGCAATCACAATACCAGATAAAAGGTTAAGCTAGATATTTTTAAAAAAAACTTAAATATGAAAACTTTAAAATCAACATGACCAGCTTTTAAACACCCACATAAGTCCATCGTTTTCTCATTCATTTCACATAACCATCAAGTGTCTATCATATTCAATGCTCAATATTCCACTTCCTCACTTCAGAAATCCATTGACTCACGACAACATGTAGACACATGACTCTACTTCCGGAAGACTCGTGCGTTGACTCAGACTCAGAGATCTGCACCCGTCATACCACACCACTGTGAAATCCACACAGGGTCGCTGTGAAATCCACACAGCCATGCGCATACATAATCTCAATATCATCACCCTCCCAGTATGACAGGGTTAATTCATATAACAGGCCAAGTCAGTTATCTTTCAAACAGCTTACCCATACATATGAACCTCCTTCGACTCTCCACAACTGAATAACTTCATCTATGTGATTCCATTATATCAGCAGAGTCAGGATATCTCCTTCTAGACAAGTCCCTAGTCAATGCACATTACACACGATCTTACACGGTATTTTCTTTCCTGAAAATACTATGCCTTGATCCCACATTCACAACATTCAACACATCATACAACACTTAATGAACGATTCCAGTCACAGCAACATTCATTCCGCGGTTCAGATTTTCGAATATCACATGCATTTCACATTTAAAACTCAAACAGTTTCCAAACAACACAAAAACAGGGGAGTTCGAAAAACAACGCCAAAACCGGCGACCTCGTCCAAAAACAGGGGATTATGCAATCACAGTTGAAAAACCGGCGACCACGTCGCCCCATCATCTCAATCATCTAATATAAGGTTTTCGTTGGAAATAAGACTGGCTTCCCTTACCTGGACTAGCGTAAAACACCAAGAGCTCCGAAACCCACCGAAGCTTAAAGATGCTTTCACTCTGTTTTAGCGTCCCGGTCTGGAGAACTTGCAGAGAACCTCCCAGGTGTCCAAGGGCAGTCGTCGCTCGTCGTACTGGTGTTTGAGGGTACCTAAGTCGCAACGCGAAGGAGAGAAAAGAGAAGGATGAAGGTGAACTCACTCTTTCGCTCTTGAACCACTGCAACGTTCTTTTCCTCCCCGAAGTGGGTTTTTGAATCTAAGTCTATTTGTCCGCGCATGCTGCTGCCACCACCCACTCTGCAGGAAAGCCTGAGTGTACGGTCCCCTGAACAGTACGACCACGAGTGTCTCTTGCGCATGCCAACCGCTTCCCTGAACAGTACGACCACGGTTGTCCCTACGCATGCCAACACTCTGATGTCACTATTCTGAACCACCCTTTTTGTCTACGTGGCGCGCGTGCAGGACGTTTCATGCTGGGAGCCTGGGTCCCACCTTATCTGTGTTAAACTCGACATCGCGCGATAACTTTCCACCGCTGACTCATCCTGGCGAACGACCGATGTCTCGCCCTGGAAGACGACCGATGTCTCTCTCTGGGAGACGACCGATGTCTATCCCTGGCGACGCCCGCATGCCTCTCGCGCCCCGGCGATGCCCACATGCCTCTCGCGCCCTGGCGATGCCCGCATGTCTCTCGCGCCCTAGCGATGCCCGCATGCTTCGCGCCTTGGCGATGTCCGCATGTCTCTCGCGCCCTGGCGATGCCCGCATGTCTCTCGTGCCCTGGCGATGCCCGCATGCTTCGCGCCCTGGCGATGCCCGCATGTCTCTCGCGCCCTGGCGATGTCCGCATGTGTAGTCTAGGCGACCGACGATTGTGTACTAACTAGGCGATCTCATAGTCTTCTAAGCTACACTTTCCTTCCTTTTTATTTTAAATAAAAACATACTTAGAATTCATTTAAAATATATTCCTTTTATTCTAATTTAATTTTACAGGTCCTTACATTCTCCCCAACAAGAAAAATTTTCGTCCTCGAAAATTGAATTACAATGAAAAGAGGTAAGGATAGGCTTCTCTCATGGGTTCTTCTAATTCCCAAGTTGAATCACCCGATCTCTCATCCCACACCACTTTCACCATGTTGATGGTCTTGCCTCTGAGCTGTTTACTTTGCCGATCGTCAATCCTAACTGGTTTTGCTTCAAAGGACAAGTCATCCCTGATCTGCACATCGTCCACTTCTAGCACATGACTAGGGTCTGCCATGTACTTCCTCAGCTGTGATACGTGAAAGACATTGTGCAGATTCGCTAAATGGGGAGGTAGGGCGATCTCATAAGCCACTGGACCAATACTCCTCAAGATCTGATATGGTCCCACGAACTTAGGGGACAACTTCTTCGATCTGATCGCTCGTCCTACACCCTTGGTTGGCGTCACTCTCATAAATACATGATCTCCAGCAGCAAACTCCAAAGGTTTTCTCCTCTGATCTGCATAGGATTTCTGCCGGCTTTGAGAAGCTTTCATTCTGTCTTGTATCTGTTGCACCTTCTCGGTCGTCTGCTGAATCAACTCAGGTCCAACCAATACTGCTTCGCCCTCCTGGTACCAACATAAGGGAGTTCTGCATTTCCTCCCATACAGGGCTTCATATGGTGCCATCCCAATACTGGCGTGGTAACTGTTATTAAAAGTAAACTCCACCAGCGGCAACACCTCATCCCAACTTCCCAATTGATCCAGAACACACGTCCTCAGCAGATCTTCCAAGGACTGGATCGTTCTCTCTGACTGTCCATCTGTTTGAGGATGATATGCCGAGCTCATTCTCAACTTAGTTCCCAAGCAATCTTGTAAAGTCTGCCAAAACCGTGAAGTGAACCTGGGATCTCTATCCGAAACAATGCTGGAAGGCACTCCATGCAACCTCACTATTTCTTTGATGTACAACTGTGCCAACTTGGCCATAGGCATCCTCATATTCACTGGGAGAAAGTGGGTACTCTTCGTCAGCCGATCAATGATGACCCAGATTGCATCATGACCCTTTACCGATCTGGGTAAATGGGTGACGAAGTCCATGGCGATGCTGTCCCATTTCCATTCAGGGATATCCAGTTGCTGTAACAACCCGCCAGGTCTTTGATGCTCTATCTTCGCCTTCTGACATGTTAAGCAGGTTGTAACATACTGGGCGATGTCTCTCTTCATGCCCGACCACCAAAATGACTCCTTCAAGTCATGGTACATCTTGTTCATGCCTGGATGTAGGCTAAGGCGACTCTTGTGACCTTCCTCTAGGATCATCTCCTTCAACTCTTCATTTGCAGGTATGCAATTTCTGCCATCAAATCTCAAGATCCCATCATCGCCCATCACAGAGTCTTTAGCCTGGTCGGTCCCTAGTGACTCCACAGTACGCTTCAGGCTAGGACCCTCCAACTACTTGTCCTTTATCACTCCAAGGAAGTCATTAGTTATAGCCAGCTTACTACGACTAATGTGATTTACATGAAATTCTACCCCAAGGTTTAAGTCTCTGAATTGCTCGATCAGTTTTTGCTCTTCCATCATCATGGTGGCTACTTGTATTGATTTTCTACTCAAAGCATCTGCCACTACATTGGCCTTCCCTGGATGATACATGAGTTGAAAATCATAGTCCTTTAGAAACTCCATCCACCTTCTTTGTCTCATGTTTAGTTCCTTCTGGTCGAACAGGTATTTCAGGCTCTTATGGTCACTGAACACCTGGAACCGAGCTCCATATAAATAGTGCCTCCAAATCTTCAAGGCAAACACCACAGCCGCCAACTCCAAATCATGAGTAGGATAGTTTCTCTCATGAACCTTGAGTTGCCTTGAAGCATATGCAACCACTGATGGAGGAGGGCCAAGCACATCTAGCCAAGGAAGCCAAGGCCCAAACCAAGAAGACCGTCTAGACCAAGAGGAGCGTCTAGCTCGAGGAAGTGAGCGTCTAGAACGTGAAGGAGGGAGGCTATCCGTGGAGCTAGACCGTCTAGGACCTCTCACAAGATCCATGGCTAAACATATCCAAGCACACATAGAAGAAGCCACGGATGGAAGAGAGAGATCCTTGTACATGTTTCATAAAGGCCCAAAGGGGGAGGGGGTGCTTAGTAGATTAGTGTAGTGTAGAAAGCAAAACTTGCTCACTTAGGGGTGTGCTATCAAAAAGGTGCCTTTAGCAATAGAAGGAGGGGTGTGCTAGCAAATAGGTGCCTTTAGCAAAAGAAGGAGGGGTGTACTATCAAATGTTGCATTTTTGACCTATCTTCTAGAATATTAGGATGATGGTGTGGTTTGACTAAAGTCAATACCCTAGGCAGCCCCACTTTTTGTATTTCCATCCCTACCCTTTAAGCTTGCTCACCAAGGCTCCTAAATCTATAAATAAGGAGGCCTACCTCATGTATTTTCAAGTTTATTTGAGTAATGTTATGCTGCCATTTTTTGTGCACAAGCTTTACTCCTCCTAGAAATCTAGGCTATAAACTTCAATCCTTTCACCTTCTCCCTTGAGCTGGCCGAACCACTCAACCCATACTCACCATGCACCTTCAAGACCAACACAACTCCTAGGAGGGTCTTGTTTCACTCATCCATTGCTTCCGCTCCATCTATTTCTACTTTGATTCAAGAAGAACACATGAAAATGCCATCATTTGGTATCATGAGCTTTTGGTTCTTCAAGATGAGTAGCTTGTCTTTTTAAATTTTCAGTTCTTCTTTATTTTCATCTTGTAATTTCAATTCCATAATTGTCTTGCTGTTTTTTACATTTTAAATTGTTCTTGGTGTGCTTATGGAAGATCCAACCGAAGCACATGTGTTCAATTGATCTTGAACATTTTCTTGTGCAATTGTGATAGGATTCCTTACACATTGAGTGGCTGTTTTCTTTTAGGAATTTGAGTCTTTATTGCTTTCTTATAATTGCTTCATTTTATGCTTTGAGTCTTTATTTTTCTGAATCTATAAATGTTGTGTCAAGTCATGTGAATCCATAATTGTCATCAATTCTTAGTAGTCCTTTTTTTTGGCTTGATTGTTTCTTGTTTTTGGGTCTCTTTAAGTTGCCTTAATCTGCTGTTTTTTTTTTATCCTTTGCTGCCTTTTTAATTTTAGTTTGAGTTCATAATTGTGTCTTAGTTCTTACACAATTTCCTTCTTACATTTTCCTTTGTGTTAAATTTTTGTATCTTGCTGTTTTTTTTTCCAGATTTCCCCTGTTTCTCTCTCTGTCTGGCTGTTTTTTTGTTTCAAAAATTATTTCCACTCATAGGAAATTTGTGATTCTCTGGAAAATGCAAGTTTGAAGTGTTACAAAAAGGACAAAAAAAGAATCAGATCAAAAAAGGCAACAGAAAAGATATGATAAATCTTACAAAATCAGAGTGCAAACCTTGAGCGCTCCAGCTGGCCTAACTGCACACCAAATTTGCAAAAATTATTAAAAAAAAATGGTGCATGCGTTTTAGGTGATTCCAAAGCCATTGTTTAGATAAGATCCTGAATTTTTCTTGCATATAAATTTCAGAGACAAATTTTAAAAATACAGCTCAGCATAAATCGGGGAACAAACACGTTTTCTGGCCCACAACAATTTTCAGTGGTGCTGTTTTTTTTATTTGGTCATCTAATCTAGTGCTTTTCTTTAGGTATTCCTTTTGTGTGCCAACTTTTATTGAGTACCTTTAATTGTTTGCTTTAATTCCTTGACTCTCTTTCTAAGTTGTCATATTATAAATCCTTTTGGTGGTACTGTTTTTATTCAATTAAATTTGTTTCTTGCTTTTGTTTCTTGACCTCTCTTTTGGGTGCTGGAATTTAATTCTCCTTGGTGCATATGTGCATGGAACTTGACTTGGTTTAGGTTTAGCTCTTGTGAATAGGTGCTGGAAATTGGAGAATTAAAGCCATCATTTTAAGGAGGAGACAAAGCTAAAGCCGAAACAAGGTTGCTTGAAACAAACAATACAAACACCTAGAAGATCAAAAATTCAAGACAACAAGGAAGTGCACTAACCCAAAAGAGGATCAACAAAGGGAGTCTTCTTTTCCTTTGCAACTTGGTTTATTGTTAATTACCTCTTTAATTACGTTTAGACGGTGAGTGTGTCTTCAAGGGCTCAAAGTGTCCAAGAAGCCTCACCTAGGGCCGAATAGCATAGTAAATTTTTTTACTTAGTAATTTGTTGCTTGTTTGAACTTGTTTTCTATTGTTTTGGTAGAAACGTTTTGCATGATTAGTTTAGTTTAATTTTGTGCTAAAACCGACTAGTTTGTTGCATATTTTTTTTTTTTTAGCTTACATAGTTTTATTGCTTTTTGATTTCTCAACTTCTTGTGTTTTAAGTGTTTCACTAAGAGAAATTTTTGTGTGAAGGCATTGGAGACTAGTTTTTGGCAAGGAAAAGGCTTGGTACTTAAGTAGTCCTTTGAGACTCACCTCCCTTACCTGGAAAACTACCTTCTTTATCTTCCCTAATCTTTCTCAAAGTAAAAACGCCTAAATACACAAAGGTATAGCCATGTCTTCTTCTTCTAATTCTCCAAAGTCTATAGAATGTGAAGTAAAATCTTTGAAAACCCTTTTGAAAGAGGTATCCCAAGCGGTACAATTAATCTCTTTTAGGCAAGTGGAGAATGAAAACAAGATTAATGAGTTGGCTAGAGCTCAAGAAGAGAAATCCAAAAATCTCAAAAATCAAAAAAAACAAATACTCATGCATCGCAAAGCATTGCAACTCTAGGGGAGGGAAGCCTTAGAATTAATGACTACTACCAACCACCCCCTAGAAGAACTAGGCAAAGGGAACAAGAGGTGCCAAGGGAAACTAGAGTAGACCTACCTCATTTTCATGGAAAGGAAAATGTAGAAATATATCTAGATTGGGAGATGAAGGTAGAGCAACTCTTTGCTTGCCATAGGGTAAGTGAGGAACGAAAAGTACCCTTAGCCACCCTTAGTTTCCAAGGAAATGCCATGTCTTGGTGGACCTCTTTAGAAAGAGACCGACGTCTTCATAGGGACCCTCCCATAGAATATTGGAATGACCTTAGGGGATCCCTAAGACGTCGACATATACCTTCTTACTACCATAGGGAGTTGATGGACAAGCTCCAAAGATTCCAACAGAAGAATATGAGTGTAGAAGAGTATAGGCAAAAGATGGAGCTCTATATGATGAGAGCCTCTATTAGAGAGGAAGAGGAAACCACCATATCTAGGTTCCTTAGTGGCCTATCACTTGAGATAAGAGATAGAGTAGAGCTCATACCTTATCAAGACTTGAATGATTTGGTTCAACTTTGCATTAAAGTTGAGCAACAAAATTTGCGCAAAACATCAAGTCAAAAGGTGAGCCCCTATTCTAACTTTTATCCCAAGAGAGAGTTTAAAAGGGAGGGTAGTACATCTAAGGAAAAACCAAAAGAACCTACCAAACCCTTCACCAAAGAAACCTCAACCCCACCCATCCGAGCTAGAGATGTTAAATGTTTTAAGTGCTATGGTAGGGGGCATGTGCAAGCACAATGTCCAAACCAAAGGACTTTGTTTCTTAAAGGTGTAGACGAATACACTAGTGGCGAGGATGAGCTTAGTGAGAAAGAGGAAGGGGGAGAGGATGAGAGGGTAGCTCCATTAGAGGGAGAATTGCTTATGATTAGGAGAACCCTCAACAATCACCCTAGCACATCCATTGAAACACAAAGGGAGAACATATTTCATACAAGATGCAATGTTTTAGAAAATATATGTTCCCTCATTGTGGATAGTGGATCTAGTTGTAATTGTTGTAGTGCTAGGATGGTTGAAAAGCTTAAGCTACAAGTGGTTCCTCACCCAAAACCTTACAAACTTCAATGGCTTAATGAAAATGGGGAACTACATGTAGATAAGCAAGTGGAAATCAAGTTTTCCATAGGGAACTACAAAGATAAAGTTTTATGTGATGTAGTGCCTATGGAAGCTTGCCATATCTTATTAGGGAGGCCATGGCAATTTGACAAGAAAACCTTGCATGATGGTCTCACTAACGAGATTTCCTTCACCCATAAATATAAGAAGTTTGTACTTAGTCCTTTACCACATTCTCAAGTGGTGAAAGACCAAATACAAATGAAACAAAAGAGGGATGAGGAAAACAAAAAAAAAGAGTGCTAGAAAAAGAGAAAATCCTTAGGGATAGGAAGGCGTGGGAGAAGAGTGTTCCTTCCCACAAGGTTGGTCTACAAGAAAAGCCTTTTGAAAATGTTTTAGAAAACTTGCTTCTTGTTGAACAACCAAGCCTTATCTTTTGTAAAGGAGCACTTACATGCACTGCCACAAGTAATGAACTCATGGTTTTACCTCCTCAAATAGAAAACCTTTTGAGTGAATTTGACGATCTATTCTCACAAGAAGGACCCAATGGGCTTCCTCCTCTTAGGGGGATAGAACATCAAATTGACTTCATTCCGGGGGCAAGCCTACCAAATAGGCCTGCTTATAGAACCAACCCCGAGGAAACAAAGGAGATAGAATCACAAGTTCAAGACTTGTTGGAGAAGGGTTGGGTTCAAAAGAGTCTAAGCCCTTGTGCTGTACCTGTCTTGTTGGTGCCCAAAACAGATGGAAAATGGCGCATGTGTTGTGATTGTAGAGCAATCAACAACATCACCATCAAGTATAGGCATCCAATCCCAAGGCTTGATGATATGCTTGATGAATTGCATGGGTCAACTCTATTCTCCAAAATTGACCTTAAAAGTGGATATCACCAAATTCGAATCAAGGAGGGTGATGAGTGGAAAACCGCTTTTAAGACCAAATTTGGATTATATGAGTGGTTGGTGATGCCCTTTGGACTCACTAACGCTCCAAGTGTAACATCCCGCCAAATACCTTTTCATAAATATAAAATGAAATAAAGGTAAAACAAAAATATTTAAATGAACATACGTATTTATATAAAATGAAGTTGCTCCTCACAGGGAGTTTAATACATAACCGGTATAATTTTCCAAAACTTAAACAAAATACAACCAAGAAAAAAAATTGAAACCGGCGGTCTCCCTACATAAACCGGCGATCTACTAACAGAAGACCCAAACCAGCCGATCTGCCATCAGAACAGAAATCAGGCGATCACCACAAAGAGACAGAAACAGGCGATCTCCTTCCGGCGACCACTCACTAAGGAGCTCTACTTCCTGGAAAATCATCTGCTCCCGTGTAAAATACACGATCATCACAGTTTTAAGAGAAAACAGCCAGAGAACAATACAAAGGGTAAGCTAGATATATTTATTTTTAACTTTAAATTATAAACTAGACAACCAACGTAGATCAGCCTTTTTAAACATTCACAAGAGTCCATCACTTTCTCATTCATATCACACAACCGTCAAGTGTCTATCAACAATTTCTCAACATTACTCACGTCAGACTTCCACTGACCAATCACACATAGACACTACTTCCGGAAGACTCGTGCGTTGACTCAGGCTCAGAGATCTGCACCTGTCATACCACACCACTGTGAAATCCACACAGGGTCGCTGTGAAATCCACACAGCCATGCGCATACATAATCTCAATATCACCACTCTCCCGGTATGACAGGGTTAATTCATATAACAGGCCGAGCTCGTTCTTTTTCACACGACTCACCCATTCATATGAACCTCCTCCGACTCTCCACAACTGAATAACTTCGTCTATGTGATTCCATTATCTCCCCCTATTTGTCTTCACAAATAGACAAATATAAGAGATAAAGCCATAAAAAGTTCATATTACATCAGAATTATAAAAGCAACAGCAGAAGGAAAGAAAAGAAAACCAAACTTCAACAGCAGCAAAAACAATCGATTGTTTCGACAATCCAATCGGTTGTTTTTCTTCATTCTTTCTTATCTCCAAACTGAAGATCAAAGATTTGGTTCTGAACAGCTTCAATTTGTTCATCCAGGCTCATGAACCTTGCATCCATGTTGTCAAACCTGGTATCAAACCTCTGGAAATTGCTAACACACAAATCATGGAGGTTTCTTTGGTTTTCAGCAAAGCTATCCATCCTATTCATCATGAACCTTTCAAAAGGTGACATTGATTGAATCCTTTCTTCTGGATGTTCAGCAGCTGCACTGGGTCCAGCATCTTGAAACCCTCCTGTTGGATCTTCATGTTCAACATCCATATCTGTAGGTTCTTCTTGAGCAGCACCACTATGTGGACTTTGACTAGTCATTAAGGCACTTGAATTTCCAAGATTTTGGAATATATTCCTTTATGATAGTTGTAACTTCTTTTCTGAACTTGTTCAGCATTCAATCACAGTATCATTGACCAAGATTCTCTATTTGAAATGATCTGCAACGAATAGAAATCCAAAAATAGAATTAAATCAATTTTCTCACAGTGCTGTCAGACCCAAAACAATCGGTTGTTTCGAAGAAACAATCGGTTGTTTTTCTGCAGCAGATAAAACTTGATTTTAAGAAATTTTAACCAAAAACAGAAGCAGATAACAACAGATAACATTGACCAAAGAGGGATTAAACACAGGAAAGAACTTTAATACTTAAAAATAGAGGACAGTAAGAGAAAAAACTCATCCTTGTGTTGTTTCCTCAATGAGCCAATTGCTTGTTGATCAAGAAGGCTTCTTTTCATTGAATTGACCTTCTGCAAAGCATTGATTCAGCTTCAATGATTGCCCTTTGTCTTTAACAGTCTAACCAGTTGGCTCAACTCCTCTTTTTCTATTAATTTTCTTGCACAAACATTAGTTCAAGCAACAAGATTTGGTCCTTTCACAAATGTGGGTCCAATTGGTTTCTTTTTCACACTTGGAACCTCACATCCTTTAGGGATCCATTTCATGTAGCCTCTTGGAACAGAAAACTTTCTTATTTTGCAGAATCTAACCGAATGACCCTTTTTCATGCAATAAAAGCATGTAACAATCGATTGTTTCGTCTTAACAATCGGTTGTTTTTCTGGTTTTCTTAAAAAACTTTTTGAAAACCTATCTTGCTTGTTCTGTGGATTGAAGCCTAAACCAGCCTTTCCAAAAACACAACTTTGAGATGCCAAGACATTCTCAAAGTTTGCTTTCCCTTTTGAAAGCTTGTCCACAGTTTCAACAAGATATTGAACCTTTTTCTCAAGATTTTCACAATTTTCACAAATGAGAGTATCACACTTACAAGAGGTGTTTTTGAAATGATTTTCCATCTTTTCAAAATCAATTTTTGCTTTTCTCAGATCCTCTTCAAGTGATTTGACTCTCTTTTCAAGCCCATTGTTAAGATCTCTCAATCGATTGTTTGAAAGCACCAATCGATTAGCTTCATCATGAGTTTCTTGAAAAGCTTCAAGCAATTCACAATAATTTTGTTCATTTAAGGAAGCACAAGAACTTACCTCACTTGAACTGCTTGAATCATCATCATCTTCAGCAATCAAACATAGGTTTGCTTTCTCATCTTCACTTGATGAAGAACTTGATGATGATACCTCATTTTCATCCCAAGCTATGTAGGCTCTCTTTGTCTTGCCTTTCTTCTCCTTGTAGCTTGCCTTTTTCTCCTTGCTTGTGTTGGGACAATCTGCCTTTATGTGACCTTGCTCACCACAACCAAAACAAGTATAGTTATTTGAATTTAAATCATTGGATTTCTTGTTTCCATACCTATCCTTGTTGTTGTCTTTGTTGCGGTTTCTCTTTAGGAATTTGCTGAATTTTCTTGACAGCAAACTCAGATTTTCCTCATCACTATCATCACTTGAATCTTGCTTTCCCTTGTGTTTGGATGCTTTCAAGGCTATGCTCCTTGTGTGCTTATCTTGATTCTCTTGAACATTGAGTCTATTCATCTCTAGCTCATGTTCCCTAAGCTTTCCAAACAAAGAAGCAACACTCAAGGATGTTAGATCTTTAGATTCAGAAATTGCAGTTACCTTTGGTTGCCATGCTCTATCAAGACATTTCAAGATCTTGATGTTTAGCTCTTCTTTGTCAAAAGTCTTGTCTAGGCTCAGAAGGTGATTGATGATATGAGTAAACCTTTTCTGTACTTCAGCAATTGTTTCACCTTTAAGCATTCTGAACATTTCATACTCTTGGATTAGAGCATGCTTTCTAGCTCTTTTAACTTCATTTGTTCCTTCATGAGTGACCTCCAAAGTATCCCACATTTCCTTTGATGATTTACATTGTGATACCCTGAAAAACTCATCAGAATTTAAAGCAGAGGTTATAATATTTTTGGCAATGCAATCAAATTTGGCCTTTTTGCTTTCTGCATCAGTCCATTGAGACCATGGCTTCTCAATGACAGAACCATCTTTTTCAAACTTTGGTATAAAAGGACCATTTTCAATTGCATCCCAAATTCCTTTGTCAAGAGATTCCATGAATATTTTCATTCTAACTTTCCAAAACTGGTAATTCAAACCACAAAACAAGGGTGGTCTGTTTATTGAAGCACCTTCCCCAAAAGGTAGTCTATCAGCCATTTTAAAAGATTTTAGGATCAACTTGAATGACTTTCAAGAACCAAGCTCTGATACCAATTGTTAGGAAAGATGGCTTTAAACTAGAGGGGGGGTGAATTGTTTAAAGAGGTTTTCGCAAACTTTTCCAAGCTAGAATGAATATCTTTCAGAAATCAAATGATTAAGAAATTCAGTTTGCCAAAACAGCAAGCAAAACAGCACTGCCAGGAAAACAATCGGTTGTTTCTTCGAAACAATCGGTTGTTTATACCAGCAAACAAATAAACTGAAATTAAAGAGTTAGGGATAGAGAGATTGTACACAGATGTTTATACTGGTTCACTCCAACCCAGAGCTACATCCAGTCTTCTCAGAAACCCTGAGGAAATCCACTAAGCAATCAAACCCAGATTACTTACACAACAACCAAGAGAATGACCTTGAACCCTTCAAGACACACACTCTCCTTGGTCAACACTGAGATCTCTGATCTTGAATACCTCAAGGTCACACAGACAATCTCAGCAACGTATACAGAAAAGATTCAACAGTTTACAGAATTACACTTGTTACAGATGAGATCTGAAATCAATACAAGTGAAAAACCTATCCCAATACTTCAATCAATCTCTCAAGCACTTCAACAATCTCTTTTTCAGTTCTTAGTTCTTTTGATTTTCTTTCTTTTTCAAAACCAAAAAAGCTTATATAATACAGATCTTCTGATTATAAAAGGAAAGATTGTTTATCCATAATTGCTCTCAAAAAGATTGGTCAAAGCATTTAATGACTGGAGCGTATACAGTTTCAAATCATTTAAAGCTCAGTCAAAGAAAACAGTTTTTCTGTTATGGTTCCAAAACAAACAATCGATTGTTTCCTCGAATCAATCGGTTGTTTTGTCACTTAACAGTTTTCTCCAATCAAAAACAGTTTTCAAAACTTTCTCAAAACATCTAAGTATAAACAATCGGTTGTCTCGACAGAACAATCGGTTGTTTCAACTTAGTTTGAAAAACACTTTGTTTCATTAAAGATTGAGATGCTTTTTGCTTTGAGATTAAATCTAATATTGGTTTACACTTTGAACTACCCCAGAACAAAACTATAAAGCAGCACAGCAGCATCACACAAGCAGAGGCTTCATCATCCTTCAAAGGATTTGGATTCTTCAAAACCTTGAACACCACTTGGTTCAACAGCTCTAAGATAAAATTGAGGTTTATGTCTTTCCAAGGATCATTTGCAAAAGGTAAAGGAGTATAGAGTTCATGAGACATCACCTTAGGTGTATTTTTAAAACAAGAAATGTATCTAGGGTAATGTCTTTGAACATCTTTTCTCATGGGTGACAAAAGTTTTCCTTTTAAAAGCTCTAGAGTTTTATCAACTCTAATTTGGTCCATGAGTTCTCCTTCATGAAGAATTTTTCTCTTATGTGTAAAGATAGTCTCGCTGTTACAACCATTGTTTATGAGAAGTTGCACACTTGGCAATGGTTGTCTCAATAGGACATGACAAGTTTCTTTAGGCACTACTTCACATAAAAATTTGTTTTTGTAGATGCTTGTAAATAACTTGACATTCACTTGGTGATATCCTAGCACATATGAGAAATAATCCACTTTATCTTTATCTATGCAAGCTTCTTTTGAAGACTCTTTTTTTGTTACTATGCTTGCAAGTGTTCCTTTACAAAAGGAAAGGCTAGGTTGTTCAACAAGATGTATATTTTCAAAGGTATTTTTAAATCTTTTGTCTTGTTGAATGACCTTGTGAGAAGGAACACTATTCTCCCACGCCTTTTGTTTCTCAAGGGTCTTCTCATGCTTTTCTTTTTCTTTTTCTTTTTCTTTAGCTTCCCTTTCGGCTTCCTCTCTTTTCTTTTGTATCTTTCTTTCCTTTCTTTCTTTATGGGAAGCAAACAATTTTTCTACCCTCATTTCCCAATCTAGGCAAGTTTCTATATTTTCTTTTCCATGGGAATGGGGTAGGTCTACCCTAACCTCTCTTGGGCTTTCTTGTTCTTTTCTATCTCTTCTATGTCTTCCCTCCCCAAAAGAATCATGCTTTTTAGAGATAGATGCATGAGAAGGTAATTTTTTTGAAATGTGAGACTTCTCATCCTTTGATTTAGTCAATTCATTAGTTTTGGCCTCATTCTCCAATTGTTTAGATGAAATTGATTGAATATTCTTGGAAAGTTGTTCCAAAAGAGATTTCAAGGATTTCACCTCACTTTTAAGAGATTTAAAGGAATGAGAAGACATGACTAGACCTTTGTGTATAGAAATATTTTACCTTGAGAAAATTTAGGGAAGTCAAAGAAGGTAGTCTTCCAGGTAAGGGAGGTGAGTCACAATGGACTACTTAAATACCAAGCCTTGCCTTAGCCAAAGACTATCCCTCAATGTCTTCACACAAAGCTTTCTCTTAGTAAACCACTTAAAACACAATTAGGTTGAAGAAATCAAATTTTGATGCAAGAAAACAATGCAAACTAGCTAATTAACCAAGCAAAAGAATTAACGAACTTAAACAAAACAAAACAATTACCAAACGTAACTAATTAAGCAAGGAAAGCAATTAAAACAATTAACACATGCTAAAACAAGTAAGGTCTACACTAGTCGGCCCTAGGTGAGGCTTCTTGGACACTTGGAGCCCTTGAAGACACACTCACCGTCTAATCACGTAGTTAAAGAGTAATTAACAAGGTTAAGTTACAAAGAAGATTAAGAAAACCCCCTTTGTTGATCCTTGTTTTGCTATTGGCACTCCCTTGGTTGTCTTTTCTTTGTTGGGCCCTCCAAGTGTTTGTCGTGTTTTTGAGTAATCTTTGTTTGCTGCCCTTGCTTTGGCTCCTCTTAGAATTAGAAAATTAATTCTCCAATCCAGCACCTATCACACAAGCTAGACCTCACTCAAGTTAAATTTCTACTCAAATAGGCACCAATTGAGAAATAATTCCAGCACCAAATTTAGAGGCCAAAGGATTAAAGCAAGAAACAAATTAATTAGAAAAACAGAACCACCAAATGGAGTTAAATTGTGACAACTAGAAAGAGTTCCAAAGAAATATAAAACAAGCAAATAAAGGTATTCAAAGAAAGGTAGGCACACAAAGTGAATCCTAAGAATAGCACTAGAATTGATTTCAAAATCAAAAACAGCACCACTGAAAAACTGTTGTGGCCAGAAAACGTGATTTTCCCCAATTTATGCTGAGCTGTCCTTTACAGATTTGCCTCTGAAAATTGATATGCAAATATTTCAAGATCTCAACTAAATTCTGGGACATATTTCACCCAAAACGCATGAGCCATTTTTTTTTAATAAATTTTGCAAAATCAGTGTTCAGTTACGCCAGCTGGAGCGCCCAGATTTGCACACTGTTTTTAAAATATTTATCATTTTTTTTCTATTTCTTTTTTTGACCTGATTCTTTTTTTGTCTTTTCTATAACACCTCAATCTTGCATATTCCAGAGAATCAAAATTTTCCTATCTGGAAAAATAATTTTCCCAAGCAAAAACAGCCAGCACAGATTGATGTAAAACAGGGGATTCTGTGTAAATTGGAAAAACAGCAAGATATACCAAAAGACACAAAGGAAAATGATGTAAATGAATTTGTGTAGAACTAAAACACAAATATGAACTCAAGCTAAAATTAAAAAGGCAGCAAAGGATCAAAAATAACAGCAGATTAAGGCAACTTAAAGAGACCCAAAAACAAGAAACAATCAAGCCAAAAAAAAGGACTACTAAGAATTGATGACAATTATGGATTCACATGACTTGACACAACATTTATAGATTCAGAAAAATAAAGACTCAAAGCATAAAATGAAGCAATTATAAGAAAGCAATAAAGACTCAAATTCCTAAAAGAAAACAGCCACTCAATGTGTAAGGAATCCTATCACAATTGCACAAGAAAATGTTCAAGATCAATTGAACACATGTGCTTCGGTTGGATCTTCCATAAGCACACCAAGAACAATTTAAAATGTAAAAAACAGCAAGACAATTATGGAATTGAAATTACAAGATGAAAATAAAGAAGAACTGAAAATTTAAAAAGACAAGCTACTCATCTTGAAGAACCAAAAGCTCATGATACCAAATGATGGCATTTTCATGTGTTCTTCTTGAATCGAAGTAGAAATAGATGGAGCGGAAGCAATGGATGAGTGAAACAAGACCCTCCTAGGAGTTGTGTTGGTCTTGAAGGTGCATGATGAGTATGGGTTGAGTGGTTCGGCCAGCTCAAGGGAGAAGGTGAAAGGATTGAAGTTTATAGCCTAGATTTCTAGGAGGAGTAAAGCTTGTGCACAAAAAATGGCAGCATAACATTACTCAAATAAACTTGAAAATACATGAGGTAGGCCTCCTTATTTATAGATTTAGGAGCCTTGGTGAGCAAGCTTAAAGGGTAGGGATGGAAATACAAAAAGTGGGGCTGCCTAGGGTATTGACTTTAGTCAAACCACACCATCATCCTAATATTCTAGAAGATAGGTCAAAAATGCAACATTTGATAGTACACCCCTCCTTCTTTTGCTAAAGGCACCTATTTGCTAGCACACCCCTCCTTCTATTGCTAAAGGCACCTTTTTGATAGCACACCCCTAAGTGAGCAAGTTTTGCTTTCTACACTACACTAATCTACTAAGCACCCCCTCCCCCTTTGGGCCTTTATGAAACATGTACAAGGATCTCTCTCTTCCATCTGTGGCTTCTTCTATGTGTGCTTGGATATGTTTAGCCATGGATCTTGTGAGAGGTCCTAGACGGTCTAGCTCCATGGATAGCCTCCCTCCTTCACGTTCTAGACGCTCACTTCCTGGAGCTAGACGCTCCTCTTGGTCTAGACGGTCTTCTTGGTTTGGGCCTTGGCTTCCTTGGCTAGATGTGCTTGGCCCTCCTCCATCACCATGTATTTGATCCATCAAATCGTCAATTCTAGGTAAGGGGTACTTGTTCTTGATGGTCAACTTGTTCAACTGCCTGTAGTCTATACACAACTGAGACCCTCCATCTTTTTTCTTAACTAGGAGCACTGGAGCCCCCCATGGAGATACACTGGGTCTGATGAATTGTTTCTCCAACAACTCTTCCACTTGCTTCTTTAATTCTGCCAACTCGGCTGGAGCCATCCTGTAAGGTGCCATTGACACTGGTCCAGCTCCAGGTACCAAATTAATAGAGAATTCCACTTCTCTCTTAAGAGGTAGTCCAGGTACTTCTTCTGGAAATACATCCGTGAAATCTTTCACCACATGTATCCTGCTTACGTCCCCTCCATTCTTCACCTCCAACCGAGCTAGGATCATGAAGCACCTCGCCCCTTCTTCCAACTCCGACCGCCCTTGCTGAGCAGATATCACATCTGACTCTTGGAGGTCTGGAAATGCTATCTTCTGACTACCGCAGTCTATGAGAACGTGATTGGCAGATAGCCAATCCATTCCCAGGATAACATCCAGGTCCTGAAGAGGTAGGCAGATCAAGTTCACTTTGAATCTGCGTCCCTCTACTATCACTGGACATTCGGGGCAAACTGTAGAGGTCAACACCTGTCCTGACGTAGGTGTAGAGACCAATAGTTCGAAAGGTAACTCCTTCACTAGAAGGCCCAACTCGGCTACACACAGGCTTGACACAAAGGAGTGTGTCGCTCCAGAATCAAACAAGGCTTTTACACCTCTACCAGCTATAAAACAAACACCTTGCACGAGGTTACCTGACTGAGACGCCTCCGCTCCTGTCATGGCAAACACTCTCCCTGCTGCCTGAGGTCTGCTGCCTTCATTCCTCAACTGCTGAGAACCGCTGGGTTGCGTCGCCCCATTCCTGTTAGGGCACTCTCTAGCAACATGCCCCGTCTTTTGGCAGGTGTAACACCTTCTCTCTGAATTCCTCTTGAAGCACGCATTGGATGTGTGTGGTCCACCACAATGGAAACATTTGGGTTTCCAAGGTTGTTGCTGCTGCAACTGAGATGACGCTGCTCCCGCCCAATGTGGTGGAGGTCTCGTGTAAGGCTTGCTTTGTGGGTGCTGCACTTTGGCCCTCTCACTGGAAGAACCCCCTGGGTGTGACCTGATCACCCGAGAATCACCCTTTTCCAGGGTCTCCACCATCTTCGCCTTCTCTACTAAAGCGTGAAATTCCCTGATGCACATCGGGGCTATGGTCCTCTTCAGCCCATGCTTCAGTCCCTCTTCAAACTTCCTGCACCTCCAAGCCTCGGTGGTCGCCTGGGTATAGAATCGGGTGAGATACTCAAACCGAGCAGCATAAGCATTTACTGACATCTCCCCCTGCTCCAATCTGAGGAAACTCTGCTTCCTTCGCAAACTTTGCACTATCTGGGAAATATTTTTCCAGAAACCTCACCCTGAAGCTCTCCCAGTCTAACACTTCAGCTCTGGCTTCCATCATCTGCTAAGCTCCCATCCACCAGAACTCGGCTTCTCCAGATAGCAAATAGGTAGCGAACACCAACTTCTTTTCTTCAAGGCAGGAGGTCGCCCTAAAGATTTTCTCCAACTCTCTGACCCACTGATCTGCCTGATCAGGGGTAGCATTCCCACTGAACTTGGGTGGGTTGTGCCTCATGAACTCGGTCAGTCCCATCTGTTCCTGAGGCTGACCGACGTGGGAATTTGTTTCCGCAGACCGAGCAGTTTCCCAATGGTGCATTGCAGCTTGATGGTTCTGAGCCATTGCTGCATTCTGTTGTTGGATGGCAGTTGCCATCATCTCAATAGCCTTGGCAATCTGGCTCATTTCCGAAGAAGGTTGGGGAGGGGTAGGAGGTCTACGTGCCATCTTCTTCTTTTCAGATTTTGAAACTATAGGTTTCTATATTCCCTACAACTACAAGAATGAGATCGATAAGAAATCAATTCATTCAGGAGGTAACATCTAGACCTTACAAAGGTCAACATCTCAAAGTCATTAAGAATTTGAGTTCATCAACAGAATCATGATGCTTATAACCTTAAGCAAAACACCAGAACAGCTACTGGTATACAACCATCAATCCAAACAACCACTTTCAATCAATTACAAAAACACTCAATAAAATGAAATAAATCACACCAGAATTCAATGTATGCTAAACATCAAACCTTTGGAATTAAGATTGAGAGTCATCTCGATTCAGTTATGAGTGTGCACCCTCACCACTTTATCAAGATCCTTTCATTCTTAATACTAAGATTTTCAGTTAGGGCATATATTCACTAAAGCACACACAAAATTTCAATACAAAAACGTTTGAAAACCTTTCACTATAGTTGTTATTTGAAAACTCAAATAAATTTTATGAGCAGAAGAAACACAATGGATCCACAGCCCTCAGGTCATCCTAAGGACAAACTGCTCTGATACCATTAATGTAACATCCCGCCAAATACTTTGGAATAATTATAAAATGAAATAAAGGTAATCAAATATATTGAAGTGAACATAATTATATATATGTAATGAAGTTTCTCCTCACAGGGAGTTTAATACATAATCGGTCAATTTACCAAAATTTGAACAAAATACAGTAAAATAGAAAGACAGGCGATCTCCTAACAGAAAAAGGCGATCTCCTATCAGAAAACGACGATCTCCTATCAGAAAACGGAAAAAGGGTGATCGCCTAACAGAAACAGAAACGGGCGATCTCCTTCCGGCGACCACTCACTGAGGAGCTCTACTACCTGCAACCTCGTCTGCTCCCGTGCAAAAATACACGATCATCACAGGTTTAAGAAAGCAATCACAATACCAGATAAAAGGGTAAGCTAGATATTTTAAAAAAAAACTTAAATATGAAAACTTTAAAATCAACATGACCAGCTTTTAAACACCCACATAAGTCCATCGTTTTCTCATTCATTTCACATAACCATCAAGTGTCTATCATATTCAATGCTCAATATTCCACTTCCTCACGTCAGAAATCCACTGACTCACAACAACATATAGACACATGACTCTACTTCCGGAAGACTCATGCGTTGACTCAGACTCAGAGATCTGCACCCGTCATACCACACCACTGTGAAATCCACACAGGGTCGCTGTGAAATCCACACAGCCATGCGCATACATAATCTCAATATCATCACTCTCCCGGTATGACAGGGTTAATTCATATAACAGGTCAAGTCAGTTATCTTTCAAATAGCTTACCCATACATATGAACCTCCTTCGACTCTCCACAACTGAATAACTTCATCTATGTGATTCCATTATATCAGCAGAGTCAGGATATCTCCTTCTAGACAAGTCCCTAGTCAATACACATTACACACAATCTTACACGGTATTTTCTTTCCTGAAAATACTATGCCTTGATCCCACATTCACAACATTCAACACATCATACAACACTTAATGAACGATTCCAGTCACAGCAACATTCATTCCGCGGTTCAGATTTTCGAATATCACATGCATTTCACATTTAAAACTCAAACAGTTTCCAAACAACACAAAAACAGGGGAGTTCGAAAAACAACGCCAAAACCGGCGACCTCGTCCACAAACAGGGGATTATGCAATCATAGTTGAAAAACCGGCGACCACGTCGCCCCATCATCTCAATCATCTAATATAAGGTTTTCGTTGGAAATAAGACTGGCTTCCCTTACCTGGACTAGCGCAAAACACCAAGAGCTCCGAAACCCACCGAAGCTTAAAGATGCTTTCACTCTGTTTTAGCGTCCCGGTCTGGAGAACTTGCAGAGATTCTCCCAGGTGTCCAAGGGCAGTCGTCACTCGTCGTACTGGTGTTTGAGGGTGCCTAAGTCGCAGCGCGAAGGAGAGAAAAGAGAAGGATGAAGGTGAACTCACTCTTTCGCTCTTGAACCACTGCAATGTTCTTTTCCTCCCCGAAGTGGGTTTTTGAATCTAAGTCTATTTGTCCGCGCATGCTGCTGCCACCACCCACTCTACAGGAAAGCCTGAGTGTACGCTCCCCTAAACAGTACGACCACAAGTGTCTCTTGCGCATGCCAACCGCTTCCCTGAACAGTACGACCACGGTTGTCCCTGCGCATGCCAACACTCTGATGTCACTATTCTGAACCACCCTTTTTGTCTACATGGCGCGCGTGCAGGACGTTTCATGCTGGGAGCCTGGGTCCCACCTTATCTGTGTGAAGCTCGACATCGCGCGATAACATTCCACCGCTGACTCATCCTGGCGAACGACCGATGTCTCGCCCTGGAAGACGACCGATGTCTCTCTCTGGGACACGACCGATGTCTATCCCTGGCGATGCCCGCATGCAACTCGCGCCCCGGCGATGCCCGCATGCCTCTCGCGCCCTGGCGATGCCCGCATGTCTCTCGCGCCCTGGCGATGCCCGCATGCTTCGCGCCCTGGCGATGTCCGCATGTCTCTCGCGCCCTGGCGATGCCCGCGTGTCTCTCGCGCCCTGGCGATGCCCGCATGCTTCACGCCCTGGCGATGTCCGCATGCCTCGCGCTCTGGCGATGTCCGCATGTGTAGTCTAGGCGACCGGCGATTATGTACTAACTAGGCGATCTCATAGTCTTCTAAGCTACACTTTCCTTCCTTTTTATTTTAAATAAAAACATACTTAGAATTCATTTAAAATATATTCCTTTTATTCCAATTTAATTTTACAGGTCCTTACACATCGCAAAGCCTTTAGCCTGATCGGTGCCTAGTAATTCTACAATACGCTTCAGGCTAGGATCCTCTAATTGCTTATCCTTTATCATTCCAATGAAATCATTAGTTATAGTTAACTTACTACAACTAATATGATTTACATGAAATTCCACTCCAAAGTTTAAATCTCTAAACTGCTAAATCAATTTCTGCTCTTCAATCATCATGGTTGATACTTGTATTGATTTCCTACTCAAGGCATCTGCCACTACATTGGCTTTCCCTGGATGATATATCAGTTGGAAGTCATAATCTTTTAGGAACTCCATCCATCTTCTTTGTCTCATATTTAACTCCTTCTGATCAAACAGATATTTCAGGCTTTTATGGTCACTAAACACCTGAAACCGAGCTCCATACAAATAATGCCTCCAAATCTTCAAGGCAAACACCACAGCCGGCAACTCTAAGTCATGGGTAGGATAGTTCCTCTCGTGAACTTTGAGTTGCCTTGAAGCATATGCAACCACTCTTTTCTCTTGCATCAACACACATCCCAAACCTTGATGTGAAGTGTAACATCCCGCCAAAATACTATTCATATTTATATAATGAAAATAAAGGTAACAAATAGATTGAAGTGAACAAAATTATATATATGTAAAGAAGTTTCTCCTCACAGGGAGTTTAATACAAATTCGATCACTTTTCCAGAAAACGTAAACAAAATACAGTAAAATAGCAAGGCAGGCGATCTCCTATCAGAAGAGAGTGATCTCCTATCAGAAAACAGAAGTAGGGTGATCGCCTAACATGAATAGAAAACAGGCGATCTCCTTCCGGCGACCACTCACTGAGGAGCTCTACTTCCTGCAACATCATCTGCTCCCGTGTAAATTATACACGATCATCACAGGTTTAAGAAAGAGCCAAACACAACACCAAAATCACAGGGTAAGCTAGATATTTGAAAGAGAGTTTAGATATGAACTTTAAAATCAAGATAAAACAAATTCAAGATACCCACGTAAACCATCAACTAAACACATATTGCACAATTCCTCAAAGGTCGTTAAAATCACCAAATTTATCAAGTGTCTATCAATTCAATGTTTCTCATTCTCACGTCAGACTTCCACTGACTCATCACACAAGACACTTGACCCTACTTCCGGAAGACTCGTGCGTTGAACTTAGCATCCAGAGACATGCACCTGTCATACTTCATTTGCTGTAATGTTTCCACAGCCATGCGCATCAACACAATCTCGATCTCAATTCATCACTCTCACAGTATGACAGGGTTAATCCATAAGACAGGCCGAGCTCGTTCTTTTTCACACGACTCACCCATTCATATGAACCTCCTTTGACTCTCACCAACTGAGTAACTTCCTCGATGTGATTCCATTATCTCAGCAGAGTCAGGATCGCCTCATTCACAGGATACTTACAGATCAATACACTCCATAACCAAATCTCAACACGGTATTTCCTTTCCTGAAAATACTATGTCTTGATCCCACATTCACGACATTCCACACGTCATACCACTCAAATGAATGATCCAAATCACAGCAACAGTCATTTCAAAGGTTCAGATTTTCGAATATCACATGTATTTCACATTTAAATCTCAAACAGCTTCAAACAACACCAAAAACAGGGGAGTTCGAAAAACATTGCCAAAACCGGTAATCTCGTTCAAAAATAGAGGATTATACAATAACAGTTGAAAAACCGGCGACCACGTCGCCCCCATCATCTCAATCATGAATATAAGGATTTTCGTTGGAAATAAGGCTAGCTTCCCTTGCCTGGACTTGCGCAAAACACCAAGAGTTCCAAAACCCACCGAGCTTAAAGGATGCCTTAGCTCTGTTTTCAGCGTCTGGCTTGTAGAACTTGCAGAGAACCTCCCAGGTGCTCTAAGGGCAGTCGTCGCACGTCGCACTGGTGCTGGAGGTTGCCTGAGTCGCAGCGCGAAGAAAAGAGAGGGATGAAGATGCAGACACTCTTTCACTCTTGAGCCACTGTAACCTTCTTTGCCTTCCCGCAGTGGGCTTTTGAATCCAAGCCTACCTGCCCACGCATGTTGCTGCTGCCACCCCTTCTGCAGGAAAGCCTGAGTGTACGTTCTCACTGAACAGTACGGCCACGGTTGTCTCTTGTGCCTGCCAACCACTGCCATGAACAGTACGACCACTGTTGTCTCTTGTGCATGCCAACCACTGCCCTGAACAGTACGACCACTGTTGTCTCTTGTGCATGCCAACATTCTGATGTCACTATTCTGAACCACCCTTTTTGTCTACGTGGCGCGCGTGCAGTACGTTTCATGCTGGGAGTCTGGGTCCCACTTTATCGGTGTGAAGCTCGACATCGCGCGACAACTTTTCACCGCTGACTCATCCTGGCGAACGACCGATGTCTCGTCCTGAAAGACGACCGATGTCTCTCTCTGGGAGACGACCGATGTCTATCCCTGGCGACGCCCGCATGACTCTCGCGTCCCGGCGATGCCCGCATGCCTCTCGCGCCCTGGCCACGTCCACATGCCTCGCGCCCTGGCGATGTCCACATGCCTCGCGCCCTGGCGATGTCCACATGCCTCGCGCCCTGGCGATGTCTGCATGCCTCTCGCGCCCCGGCGACGTCCACATGCCTCGCGCCCTGGCGATGTCCGCATGTCCCTCGCGCCCCGGCGACGTCCACATGCCTCGCGCCCTGGCGATGTCCGCATGTCCCTCGCGCCCTGGCGATCATGTGTAGTAGGCGACCGGCGATCTCATAGTCTTCTAAACTACACTTTCCTTCCTTTTTATTTTAAATAAAAGCATACTTAGAATTCATTTAAAATATATCCCTTTTTTTCCAATTCAATTTTACAGGTCCTTACATGAAGCATCACAGTAAACATCAAAAGGATTTCCCACATCCGGGATCACTAACACTGGGGCGCTAGTCAACCTCTTCTTCAGCCCCATGAAACTCTGCTCACACTTTTCAGTCCAAGCAAAAGGTTGATCTTTGCGAGTTAACTAAGTCAAAGGAGCTACTACCTTGGAAAAATCTTCAATGAACCTCCGATAGTAGCCTGCTAAACCCACAAAACTCCTTATCTCAGTAACTGTCTTAGGACATTCCCACTGAAGCACTGCCTCCACTTTGGCTGGATCCACCGAGATCCCCTGGGCAGATATTACATGTCCTAAGAAGTTGACTTCCTTCAACCAGAACTCACACTTAGAGAACTTGGCATATAATTGCTTCTCCCTCAGAATCTCCAATACTGTCTTCAGATGTTCTTCATGTTCTTCCTCGGTCCTTGAATAAATGAGTATGTTGTCTATGAAGACTACCACAAACTTATCCAAGAAAGGACGAAAAATTCTATTCATGAAATCCATGAACAGAGCTGGAGCATTTGTTACTCCAAACGGCATCACCACATACTTATAGTGCCCATAACAAGACCTAAATGCTGTCTTTTGAACATCTTCAGCTTTTACCAAAATTTGGTGGTACCTCGATCTCAGATCAATCTTTGAGAACACCGAGGCCCCATGTAATTGATCCATCAAATCATCAATTCTAGGTAGAGGATACTTGTTCTTGATGGTCAACTTGTTCAACTGCCTGTAATCTATACACAGCTGAGACCCTCCATCCTTTTTCTTAACTAGAAGCACTGGAGCCCCCCATGGAGATACACTGGGTCTGATGAATTGTTTCTCCAACAACTCTTCCACTTGCTTCTTTAATTCTACCAACTCGGCTGGAGCCATCCTGTAAGGTGCCATTGACACTGGTCCAGCTCCAGGTACCAAATCAATAGAGAATTCCACTTATCTCTTAGGAGGTAATCCAAGTATTTCTTCTGGAAATACATCCATGAAATCTTTCACCACATGTATCCTGCTTACGTCCTCTTCATTCTTCACTTCCAACCGAGCTAGGATCACGAAGCACCTCGCCCCTTTTTCCAACTCCGACCACCCATGCTGAGCAGATATCACATCTGACTCTTGGAGGTCTGGAAACGCTATTTTCTGACTATCGCAGTCTATGAGAATGTGATAGGCAGATAGCCAATCCATTCCCAGGATAACATCCAGGTCCTGAAGAGGTAGGCAGATCAAGTTTACTTTGAACCTGCGTCCCTCTACTATCACTGGACATTCAGAGCAAACTGTAGAGGTCAACACCTGTCCTGACGCAGGTGTAGAGACCAACAGTTCAAACGGTAACTCCTTCACTAGAAGGCCCAACTCGGTTACACACAGGCTTGACACAAAGGAGTGTGTCACTCCAGAATCAAACAAGGCTTTTATGTAACATCCCTCCAAAACCTTTCCATATTTATATAATAGAATAAAGCGTAGATATTAAATTTATAAAATCAACATATGTACATAGATATTAAAAATACATCATCCCATACATCATATTCAAAAAGAGACGTCCCTCTTATAAGGTTTTAATACATTCCATCAACTCTTTCGAAATAAAACCAGATGCAGCATAAAAGGACAAAATAGGCGATCTCCTATCAGAAGACCCAAAACAGCCGATCTGCTATCAGGACAGAAAAACAGGCGATCACCCGATAGAGGCAGAAACAGGCGATCACCCGATAGAGACGGAAACAGGCGATCTCCTTCCGGCGACCACTCACTGAGGAGCTCTACTCCCTGGAAGATCATCTGCTCCCGTGTAAAATACACGATCATCACAGTTTTAAGAGAAAACAGCCACAGAGCAATACAAAATAAAGGGTAAGCTAGATATTTTTAAAGAGAATTTAGATATGAAACTTTAAAATCAAGATAAAACAAATTCAAGATACCCACGTAGAACTATCAATTTCTCATTCATATCACACAGCCACCAAGAAATCACATATTTCCCAATTTCCTCAAGAGTCGTTCAGTTCACATAATTCCATCAAGTGTCTATCAATTTTCAATGTTTCTCATTTCTCACGTCAGACTTCCACTGACTCATCACACATGACACTTGACACTACTTCCGGAAGACTCATGCATTGAACTTAGCATCCAGAGACCTGCACCTGTCATACTTCATTGCTGTAAAGTTCCCACAGCTGTGCACATAACCATAATCTCAATATCATCACTTTCACAGTATGACAGGGTTAATCCATATGACAGGCCGAGCTCGTTCTTTTTCACACGACTCACCCATTCATATGAACCTCCTTCGACTCTCACCAACTGAATAACTTCCTCTATATGATTCCATTATCTCAGCAGAGTCAGGATCGCCTCATTCACAGGATACTCACAGATCAAGACACTTCATAACCAAATCTCAACACGGTATTTCCTTTCCTGAAAATACTATGTCTTGATCCCACATTCACGACATTCAAAACATCACACAACACTTAAAGGAATGATTTCAATCACAGCAAAACTCACTCCAAGGTCTTTATTTTCGAATATCCCATTTAAATCTCAAACAGTTTCAAAGCAATACCAAAAACAGGGAGTTCGCAAACAACGCCAAAACCGGCGATCTGGTTCAAAAACAAGGTATTTCGAAGTCTGTATTTAAAACCGGCGATCACGTCGCCCAAACGCATGAGAACTGAACATCACTGAAAAAGGATTTAAAACCGGCGACCACGTCGCCCCACACATAGAACAGAGCATCACGAAAATGAAAATGAAAACCGGCGACCACGTCGCCCTCACTTCAGAAACAGCTAATCTATGGCTTTTATTGAAAAATAAGGCTAGCTTCCCTTACCTGGACTTGCGCAAAACACCAAGAGCTCCACAACCCACCGAGCTTAAAGGATGCCTTAGCTCTGTTTTAGCTTCTGGTTTGTAGAACTTGCAGAGAACCTCCCAGGTGTTCCAAAGGCAGTTGTCGCTCGTCGTACTGGTGCTTGGGGAATGCCTGAATCGCAGCGTGAAGGAGAGGAAGGAGAAGGAGCCAACGCTAACTCTCTAAATCACTTTCTAATCACCCCACGTCTCTTACCTCTCAGGAGTGAGTTTAAATCTAAGCCAACTTGCCCAGGAATGCCGTTGCCTCCACCCACTCTGCAGGAAAGGTTGCGTGTACGTTTCCCTGAACAGTACGACTACGCATGCCTCTGCGCAGGCTAACACTCTGAGGTCACTATTCTGAACCACCCTTTCTGTCTACGTGTCGCGCGTGCAGTACGTCTGATGCTGAGAGCCTGGGTCCCACCTTATCTGCGTGAAACTCGACATCGCGCGATAACCTTCCACCGATGACCTCTCGCGCGATGACTATCCACCGATGACATCTCGCGCGATAACCTTCCACCGATGACCTCTCGCGCGATGACTATCCACTGATGACATCTCGCGCGATGACCTTCCACCGATGACCTCTCGCGCGATGACTATCCACTGATGACATCTCGCGCGATGACCTTCCACCGATGAATTATCCTGGAGGACGACCGATGTCTCACCCTGGTGGACCACCGATGTCTCTCCCTGGAAGACGACCGATGTCCACATGCCTCGCGCCCTGGCGATGCCCGCATGTCCCGCGTCTGGCGATGCCCGCATGCCTTGCGCCCTGGCGATGCCCGCATGCCTCGCGCCCTGGCGATGCCCGACGACACATCGTCACGCCTTCCCGAAGGTTCTTCATTCCACTATGTTACGTCCAAAGTATCATCTCCACATGACTCGGTGACGTCGGTAGCTTCACATTTCCAAGAGTAGACCAGCACCACTCTTCGTGCGCCCATGCATGCAACACTAAGGGCGATCTCTTTTGCTCAAGCATAGAGCTTCGCATGCACAGCGTATCTAAGGCTTAACCCACACCTTGATACGCGTGGTTGTTGGAACCCACTCTGGTTGATCCAGTATCTTGACCACATACTACGTGCACTCCCGTCGATCACGTACACCATAGGCGATTGGCGGTCATGTCTCCTCTAGGCGACAGGCGATTATGTCCCAGAGAAGTCGGAGATCGCCTCCGTCTTCAATAACGGCGATCTCGTAAAAGACTTCTTAGCTACACTTTTCTTCCTTTACTCTTCTTGATCTACATGCCAGCCGACCGATCTCTACCAGTTGACCCCAGACCTTGGGCGACGTCCGATGTCCGACTACTACGAAACTTCATTTACCAGCTCTTTATATTTTAAATAATAACATCTTCTGAAATTATTTAAATATAACACTTTCCTTCCAATTAAGGTTTCTAGGTCCTTACATTTTACACCTCTACCAGCTATAAAACAAACACCTTGCACTAGGTTACCTGACTGAGATGCCTCTGCTCCTGTCATGGCAAACACTCTCCCTGCTGCTTGAGGTCTACTGCCTCCATTCCTCAACTGCTGAGGACCAACGGGTTGAGTCATCCTATTTCTGCTAGGACAATCTCTAGAAATGTGCCCCATCTTTTGGCATGTGAAACATCTGGGTTTCCATGTTTGTTGCTGCTGAAGCTGGGGTGGAACTGCTCCTGCCTGATGTGGTGGAGGTCTCGCATAAGGCTTGCTTTGTGGGTGCTGCACCTTGGCCTTCCCACTGAAGAACCCCCTGGGTGTGAACTGATCACCCGAGAATTACCCCTTTCCAAGGTTTCCACCATCTTTGCCTTCTCTACTAAGGCATGAAACTCCCTGATGCACATGGGTGTTATGGTCTTCTTCAGCTCATGCTTTAAACCTTCTTCAAACTTCCTACACCTCCAAGCCTCAGAGGTAGCTTGGGTATAAAATCTGGCTAGGTATTCAAACCTAGCAGCATAAGCGTTCACGGACATCTCCCCTTGCTCCAACCTGAGAAATTTCGCTTCCTTCGCAAACCTTGCACTATCTAGAAAATATTTCTCTAGGAACCTCTCTCGAAAACTTTCCCAGTCTAAAACGTCAGCTCTGGCTTCCATCATCTGCTGAGCTCCCATCCACCAGAACTCGGCTTCTCCAGATAGCAGATAGGTGGCGAACACCAATTTCTTCTCTTCAGGGCAGGAGGTCGCCCTAAAGATTTTCTCCAACTCCCTGACCCACTGATCTGCTTGATCAGGGGTAGCATTCCCACTGAACTTGGGTGGGTTGTGCCTCATGAACTCGGTCAGTCCCATCTGTTCCTGAGGCAGACCGACGTGGGAAGCTGTTTCAGCCGACCGAGCAGTTTCCCAATGGTGCATTGCAGCTTGATGATTCTGAGCCATTGCTGCATTCTGTTGTTGGATGGCAGTTGCCATCATCTCAATAGCCTTGGCAATCTGGCTCATTTCCGAAGAAGGTTGGGGAGGGGTAGGAGGTCTACGAGCCATCTTTCTTCGTTTCAGATTTTGAAACTATTGGTTTCTATATTCCCTACAACTATAAGAATGAGATCGATAAGAAATCAATTCATTCAGGAGGTAACATCTAGACCTTACAAAGGTCAGCATCTCAAAGTCATTTAGAATTTGAGTTCATCAACAGAATCATAATGCTCAAAATAGAAAGCATAACACCGAACAGTCATGGGTACAAAACTATCAATCAAATATCACCACACTTAATAATTGGGATAAAACACACCAGAAGTGGATATATGCTCAACATCAAACTTTTAGAATTAAGATTGAGAACATCTCGATTCAGTTATGAGTGTGCACCCTCACTACTTTATCAAGATCCTTTCACTCTTAATACTAAAATTTTTCATTTAGAGCCTATATCTACTAAAGCACAAACAAGATTTCAATCAGAAAACATTTGAAAACCTTTCACTATAGCTTTGATTAAGACTCCAATAGTAGAAGAAACACAATGAACCCACTCTCCTCAGGTCATCCTAAGGACGAACTGCTCTGATACCATTAATGTAACGCCCCTCAAAATATTGTTCATTTTTATATAATAAAATAAAGGTGAAACAATAATATCAAAATTTAACATAGATATATACATAATATAATTCATCCATTAATACAAATGTGCCTCAAAATAATATCCCTTTTCGAGGAAGTTTTAATACATCTCCATACAGGAGTTTTCAAAATAAAACAAAACAACAGCATTCAAAAACCGGCGATCTCCTCCTCCAGAAATGCTCACTGAGGAGCTCTACTACCTGCAACCTCATCTGCTCCCGTGCAAATATACACGATCATCACAGGTTTATGAAAAACAACCACGATACAAAACAAAAGGGTAAGCTAGATATTTTTAAAAACTTCAAATATGAAACTTTATATCAATAGAAAGCATAAATCTTCACACCATTCATAATCTATATCAATTTCAACCATCAACATCCCCATATTCCACAAACTCGTCAAGTGTCTATTCAATACATTCAATACTCATGGTTCACATGTCAGACTTTCCACTGACTCATAACACATAGACACATGACTCTACTTCCGGAAGACTCGTGCATTGAACTTAGCATCCAGAGACCTGCACCTGTCATACTACACCACTGTGAATCCACACAGGGTCACTGTGAATCCACACAGCCATGCGCATAAACAATCTCAATATCATCACTCTCTCAGTATGACAGGGTTAATCCATATAACAGGTTAGGTCAGTTATCTTTCAAACGACTTACCCATACATATGGACCTCCTTCGACTCTCACCAACTGAATGACTTCATCTATGTGATTCCATCATATCAACAGAGTCAGGATCGCCTCATTCACAGGATACTCACAGATCAATACACCCTCATAAAATCTCCACACGGTATTTTCTTTCCTGAAAATACTATGCTTTGATCACTCTTTCACATTCATCCAGTACATCATACCACACGTAAAAGCACAATTCCATCATATAATATTTTGAATCCTTTTTTTAAACAATCCCAATCACAGGAACAATCATACCAAAGTTCAGATTTTCGAATATCATATGCATTTCACCTTTCAATCTCAAACAATTTCAAAACGACACTAAAACAGGGGATTTCGAAATTTGCATTAAAACCGGCGATCACGTCGCCCCACACATAAAAACAGAGCATCGTGAAATAGATTATGAAACCGGCGACCACGTCGCCCTCACTTCAGAACCTACTCGCCTAACATTTTTATAAACGAAAATGCTAGCTTCCCTTACCTGGACTTGCGTAAAATCTCACTAAGAGCTCCAAACCCACCGAGAACTCAAGGATGCCTTAACTCTGTTTTAGGGCTTTGAGCAGAAAACTTGCAGAGTAACTTCCCAGGAGGACAATGGCAGTCGCCGATCGTAGCACTGGTACGTGAGGATAGCCGCGTCTTCGAGTGGAGGAGAAAGGAGAAAGGGGAACTAAATGAGCTGATTCCCTCAGCTCTTAAGGTCGAACGGCTCTTTAGCCTTCACTGCCATTACCCACTCTCTGAGCAACCTTGCGTGCACACTTCCTTGAACAGTATGACCACGTGGGTTTTCTATACCAACTCTCTGATGCTAACTATTCTGAAACACCCTTTTTGTTTACGTGCCGCGCATGCAGAACGTTCATGCTGGGAGCCTGGGTCCCACCTTATCTGTGTGAAACACGACATCGCGCGATAACTGTAACATCCCGCCAAATGCTTTTCATAATTATAAAATGAAATAAAGATAAAACAATAATATTGAAGTGAACATATGTATATATATATATATAATGAAATTTCTCCTCACAGGGAGTTTAATACATACCGGTCAGTTTTCCAAAACTTAAACAAAATACAGCAAAATAAAAAAAACAGGCGATCTCCTAACAGAAAAAGGCGATCTCCTATCAGAAAAAGGCGATCTCCTATCAGAAAACAGAAAAAGGGGTGATCGCCTAACAGAAACAGAAACAGGCGATCTCCTCCCAGCGACCACTCACTGAGGAGCTCTACTTCCTGCAACATCATCTGCTCCCGTGTAAATTATACACGATCATCACAGGTTTAAGAAAAAGCCAAACACAACACCAAAAACATAGGGTAAGCTAGATATTTGAAAGAGAATTTAGATATGAACTTTAAAATCAAGATAAAACAATTTAAGGCACCCACGTAAAAACCATCTACTTTCTCATTCCCTTCACATATTTCACAATTCCTCAAGAGTCGTTCAATTCACATAATTCATCAAGTGTCTATCAATTTCAATGTTTCTCATTTCTCACGTCAGACTTCCACTGACTCATCACACACAGACACTTGACACTACTTCCGGAAGACACGTGCATTGACTAGACTCAGAGATCTGCACCTGTCATACTACACTACTGTAAAGTTTCCACAGCTATGCGCATCAACATAATCTCAAACTCAAACTCATCACTCTCCTAGTATGACAGGGTGAATCCACACAACAGGTCAAGTAGTTATCTTTCAAACAACTTACCCATACGTATGAACCTCTATCCACTCTCAATGCCTGAATAACTTCATCTATATGATTTCATTATCTCAGGAGAGTCAGGATATCTCATTATAGAAATCACCGATCAATGCACATCCTACACGATCTTACACGGTATTTTCTTTCCTGAAAATACTATGCCTTGATCCCACATTCACAACATTCAACACATCATATAACACTTAAATGAACGATTCCAATCACAGCAACAATCATTCCAAGGTTCAGATTTTCAAATATCGCATGCATTTCACATTTCAATCTCACATAATTTTAAACGACACTAAAACAGGGGATTTCGAAAAACAGCATTAAAACCGGCGATCACGTCGCCCCACACATAAAAACAGAGTATCGTGAAAAGCATATGAAAACCGGCGACCACGTCGCCCTCACTTCAGAATCTACTCGCCTAACGTTTTTATAAACGAAAATGCTAGCTTCCCTTACCTGAACTTGCGCAAAACACCAAGAGCTCCAAAACCCACCGAAGCTTAAAGATGCCTTAACTCTGTTCTAGCGTCCTGACAGAAAACTCGCAGAGAACTCCCCAGGTATCCAAGGGCAGTCGTTGCTCGTCGTACTGGTGCTTGGAGATGCCTGAATCGCAGCACGAAGGAGAGAAAAGAGGAGGATGAAGGTAGACTCACTCTGTCACTCTTGAACCACAGCAGCGTTCCCTCCTCTCAGAAGTGGGTTTTTGAATCTAAACCAACTTGTCCACAAATGCCGCTGCCACCACCCACTCTGCAGGGAAACTTGCATGCACGCTGCTCTGAACAGTACGACCACGCGTGCCTCTGCGCATGCCAACACTCTGATGTCACTATTCTGAACCACCCTTTTTGTCTACGTGTCGCGCGTGCAGGGCGTTTCATGCTGGGAGCCTGGGCCCCACCTTATCTGTGTGAAACTCGACATCGCGCGATTACTTTCCACCGCTGACTCATCCTGGCGAATGACCGATGTCTCGCTCTGGAAGACGACCGATGTCTCTCTTTGGGAGACGACCGATGTGTATCCCTGGCGACGCCCGCATGTCTCGCGCCCTGGCGATGCCCGCATGTCTCTCGCACCCTGGCGATGCCCGCATGCCTCTCGCGCTCTGGCGATGCCCGCATGTCTCGCGCCCTGGCGATGCCCGCATGTCTCTCGCGCCCCGGCGATGCCCGCATGCCTCGCGCCCTGGCGATGCCCGCATGCCTCGCGCCCTGGCGATGCCCGCATGCCTCGCGCCCTGGCGACGCCCGACGACATCGCCACGCCTTGCTGAAGGTTCTTCATCCCACTATGTTACGTCCAAGGTATCATCTCCACATGACTTGGTGACGTTGGTAGCTTCACATTTCCAAGAGTAGATCAGCACTACTCCTCGTGCGCCCATGCATGTAACACTAAGGACGATTTCTTATGCTCAAGCATAGAGCTTTGCATGCACAGCGTATCTAAGGCTTATCCCACACCTTGATACGCGTGGTTTTTGGAACCCACTATGGTTGATCCAGTATCCTGACCACATACTGAGTGCACTTTCGGCGATCATGTGTACCATAGGCGATTGGCGATCATGTGTAATCTAGGCGACAGGCGATTATGTACTAACCAGGCGATCTCATAGTCTTCTAAGCTACACTTTCCTTCCTTTTTATTTTAAATAAAAACATACTTAGAATTCATTTAAAATATATTCCTTTCATTCCAATTTAATTTTACAGGTCCTTACAATAACCATCCACCGATGACTGCTCGCGTGATGACCATGCCTCTCATACCGGCGATGACCGATGCCTCTCATACTGGCGATGACTGATTCCTCTTCCTGACAGACGACTGATTCCTCACCCTGGCAGACAACCGATGTCTCACCCTGGCAGACCACCGATGTCTCACCCTGGCAGACCACCGATGTCTCACCCTGACAGACCACCGATGTGTCTCCCATCCTGGTTGATGACCGATGTTCCTCTCATCCTGTTGGCGATCTCTTATCGCCCTTGTGTGTGACGAGAACACATCGCCTTACTCTGGTCACCGATGTCACATCGTCACACCTTGCTGAAGGTTCATCCTCTCATTATGTTACGTCCAAGGTATCACCTCCACATGGCTTGGTGACGTCGGTAGCTTCACATTTCCAATAATAGATCAGCACTACTCCTCGTGCGCCCATGCATGCAACACTAAGGACGATTTCTTATGCTCAAGCATAGAGCTTCGCATGCACAGCGTATCTAAGGCTCAACCCACACCTTGATACGCGTGGCTTTTGGAACCCACTACGGTTGATCCAGCATCTTGACCACATGCTAAGTGCACTTTCGGCGATCATGTACACCATAGGCGATTGGCGATCATGTGTACTCTAAGCGACAGGCGATTATGTACCAGAGAAGTCGGAGATCGCCTCCGTCTTCAACAACGGCGATCTCGTAGACTTCTAAGCTACACTTTCCTTCCTTTATATTTTAAATAAAAACATACTTAGAATTCACTTAAAATATATCACTTTCATTCCAATAAAATTTATAGGTCCTTACAGAAACAAATAAAAGAAACAAAAAAAAAAAAAAAAAGCAATGGTGAAGAAGAAGAAGAGAGCTCGAAAGAAACTTACACAATGGCTCAAAGAAGACAGTGGCTCCAAGAAAACGAAGAAGAAGCACATAGCAGAAGAGAAAATGAAGTGCCAGAGACAAAGGAAGTATGAAAGTGTTACTGACGCGCTCTGAACTAGGATAATAAAAAGAGTCTAAGAGGGCGACTATTTGATAAAGCCTCCTTCTTACAACAAAGCGCATGGTGTAAGAAGGCAGCTACGAGGTAAAGTCACCCTCTTAGATGAAACATTTTCTTCTAAGAGGGCAGAGTTACCTCATAGTTGCCTTCTTACATCAAGCACTTTGTTGTAAGAAGACAACTTTTCCAAATAGTCGTCCTCTTAGAGAAATTTAATTTAAAAAACGTCATCGCATTTTAAAAAGCGTCTTAAATATAGTGTCGAAATAAATCTTTTTTGCACTAGTGGACTGACTAGTGCATTTAGCATTTTATAAGTATTGAAACCTAAACAATATGCATTTTAGAAAGACAAAAAAACACTATTAAATATTAAAAAATCATTATCGAATTTCGTGAAAAATAATTATAACATTATGAATTAGGGACTAAGAGTAGTTTCTTCCTGCACCTCCATGTCTTTCTTCTTGTACCCATACTTCAAAAACAAAAAATACTCAAATTACCCTTTGATAATTTTCATTAATTTCGAAATGAGGAATTCAAAGACTTCCCGGATAATATAATTTCGAAGTTAAAATTTGTGTTTCGAATTGTAAAATATTCTAGATTCCACAATTCATAATACAAATTTTTATTTAAGATTGTAGAATTTGAAATGGATAATTTTAGAATTTTTTAGAATATTAGGTTGCAAGAAAAAATTATGGAGGTGCAAAAAGAAAATTTCAAAATATGAAACTAGTTTGCATCACTAGCCCCACTTTGTCATCCCTATTGGTGGTTGTCTAATTTGTTTTCTTTGATTCAAATTGATTCAGCCTTGAAATATATGCACAAGATAAGATCAACCAGAAAATAGACGTAAAATAAATCCTCACCAAATTGAAAACTGTATCTAAAAAATTAAATCACACATTGGATGCTAGTGTTTTGTGTTGGGCTATTTCAATTTGAACATTTCACTTTACCAAATTTATGATTTTTTTTTTCTTTTCAAAATTTGATGCGCCTTTTTAGCATAATCTTCCTAACAAATTAATGTTTCTAGATCCAAATTCCCGTGTCGAAATTCACAATAAATTTTTTAGCCAATACCAAAATTTCAACCTCAAGCAAAAAAAAAAAAAAGAAAACCTATAGAATTAAATGAATATTATGATAAACTCAAGACATAATGAAACCTAACTCTAAGAAACTTGTAAATAGTCTAATAAAAAGTATATAAACTCAAATACAAAAATTAAAAACACACAAGAACATAAATACATTGGAATAATTAAATTATTTATCTGAACAAAACAAAACAAGAAAATATAATTTAACAAAGTACTATAAGAAATTTATGACATTTATCATATAATAAGTAGTTAAAACTTTATAAACTACTGTTTGATACTAATTTATAAATTATTTTATAAATTTTTATTGTTAATAAAAATCACTTTAAATATTAACAATTCTTTAATTTATAAAATAGTGTATAATAATAATTAATTATTTTTGTTTTCTAAATTAGTTATTATTTAATAATTTGAGACTAAACGTAGAACTTAGAAACAAGTACTTGTAAAAAGAGCTCAAATACTATATTAAAAAAAAAATTTAGAACAAAAAGGATGATAAAAAATTTATTATATTCTTATAAAATAAAAAAAGCTCAAAATATATATAGCTCGTTTTCATTAAAAGAAAATTATAAAAAAGAATAGCTGAACTCACCCACCAGATCTTATTTTTGAAGTTCTTAAACCATGGCACAGAGAGTCTCACCATCCCTCTCTTCCTCCACCAGGCATCCATGGATTCATGATGCCTTTCTAAATTTTAGAGGTGAAGATACTCGTTTGCAGTTTACATATAATCTCTACCATTCGTTGAGGCAAAAGGGGATTCGTACTTTCTTCGACGATGATGGTCTTAGAAGAGGGGAAGAAATTACACCAGCTCTTTTCCACGCAATTCAAAATTCAATGATTTCCATCGTTGTCTTCTCCAAAAACTATGCATCTTCAATCTATTGCTTAAATGAACTATACATCGTGCTGTGTATAACTTTCTTTTTTTGCATTTTCAATGTTCGTGTTTTCTACCTGCATTAGAGAAAAGGTAACTTGTAAGCATGGGATTGTCCAACTCCAAGAAATACTACTTTCTGAAATACTTAAGGAAGAACATATTAAAGTGGGAGATGTCAATAGAGGAATACTGATAATAAAAGGGAGACTTCAACAGAAGAAGGTCCTTTTAGTTCTTGATGATGTTGACAAATTAGAGCAGTTAAAGGTACTTGCAGGGGGACATGATTGGTTTGACTCTGGAAGTATAATCATCATCACCACAAGAGACAAGTACTTGCTAGATGCTCATGGGGTGGAAAACTTATATGAGGCTAAGCCATTAAATGTTGAAAAAGCTATCGAATTGTTTAACTGGCATGCCTTCAAAAATGTTAAAGTTGGTCCAGCTTATATGAATATTTGCAACCGTGCAGTTTCTTATGCGTGTGGCCTTCCATTGGTTCTGGAAATTATAGGGTCTCACTTATTTGGAAAAAGTTTAGAACAGTGCAGTTCTGCATTAGATAAATATGAAAGTATTCCTCATGAGAAGATTCATGAAATACTTAAAGTAAGCTATGATGGTTTGGAAGAAAATGAGAAGGGAATTTTCCTAGACATTGCTTGTTTCTTCAATACCTGTGAACTGGGCAATGTCACTCCAATTCTAGAAGCTCATGGTTTTTATGTAGAAGATGGTTTGAGAGTGTTGGTTGATAGATCTCTCATAAAGATTGATTCTTTTGGTTTTGTGAGAATGCATGACCTAATTCGGACACAGGTAGAGAAATTGTACGGCAGGAATCAACAGTTGAGCCAGGCAGACGTAGTAGATTATGGTTTAACGAGGACATTGTTCATGTTTTGGAAGAAAATACGGTATGTTGATATTATAAACATTTATGTTATTTTTTCCCCTTTCATCCCTTTATTAATTTACCCATTTTATTGAATACATGTTAGATTTAATATTACATATTTATTCATGGATGGCATAACTAATTAAAGTGTATGTTTTTGTGGATAAACTATTGTTTGGCGTGGAAGGGATCTGATAAAATAGAATTCATAAAGCTTGAAGGGTACAACAACATACAAGTGCAATGGAATGGAAAAGCATTCAAGGAAATGAAGAACTTGAGAATTTTGATCATTGAAGATTCAATCTTTCCTACAGGCCCCGAGCATCTACCAAATAGCTTGAGAGTGCTAGACTGGAGTTGCTATCCTTCACCATCTTTACCTTCTGATTTCAATCCCAAACGTCTTGAGATACTCCTTATGCCTGAAAGTTGCCTTCAGATATTCAAACCACAAAAGGCATGCTTATCTGTCAAAGGTTTAGTTCTCTACATGAGTTTCTACATTAAAAGATAATGACTTGACCCATTTGCTTTTTAAGTTGCAGATGTTGGAATCATTGTCTGTAATAAACCTTGAAGATTGCAAGTTCTTAACTGATCTACCGAGCCTACGAGAAACACCACTCTTAACAACTCTGCGTCTAGATAAATGCTCTAATTTGGTTAACATTGATGAATCAATTGGGTTTCTTGATAAGCTTCGGTTCTTGAGTGCTAAAGGCTGCACCAAGCTGAAAACTCTTGCACCCTGCATCATGCTGACATCTCTTGAAACTTTGGATCTTCGGTCGTGCAAAAATCTTGAGAGTTTCCCAGAAGTATTGGGAAAGATGGAGAAAATAAGGACAATATATTTAGATTGCACAGCGATAGACAAATTGCCATTTTTAATTGGAAATTGTGTTGGGCTTAAATTGTTGTCCTTGAAGGGATGCAGAATGCTTGATCAGCTACCAGGTAGTATAAGCATAATGAGGAAAGTTAATGTGTTAGTGGGTTATGGGCATGGAGCATATGAAATTTTTGAAGAAGAGTTGAGGTCAGAGTTGTCTCCAAGGGCCATGGTTATTAGTGGTCATGACCGATATCTTGATGTGTGTTATGCATACATAAGTCCCAATAATGCTATCCAAGTATGCAGTCCTAATCCTCTTATGCACTCTGATTTCCGTTTGTTATTCCCAGAGCTTAGAAGGAATGAGGACAACTTTTGCTTTCGCAGGGAATCATCGATTCATTTCTCGTTTCGAAACAAATTTCCTAAGATAGTGCTATGTTGTTCAATATCATTGCCTTTCGTGAAAAGTTTCGCAGTATTGAATTTAAAGTTGAGAGTATATTCATTAATGATACTATGCAATTCAGTGCTGTGTGCAATTTCATAGAAAGAGGGTGGAACGCAAAACTTTGGTGTAATCTAGAAGGCAAAGTGGAGAGGGTGTTTTCAGGGCAAGAGTGGAATAAAGCTGAGATTGTATTTGAGTTGGACTTCCCTATGGGAAGAAATCTTACAAATAGGAACGCAACAAGCAGCATTCATAGAGGAAGTCTAAATTGGAACCTAATCGGTGTGTATGAAGAAGGAAATAACAAGGATGATATTGAATTCAAACATCCCATGTCAATTTTTCCATTATGTAACATACAACCTCCTTCTTCATTACCTACCTCTTTGTACTATGTTGTTAGTAGAGGGAATCCTGAATGAATGAGTGAATATAATTTAAGTTTTTTTAATGTTTACAATTATTATGTTAGTTTTGAATTAATGGAGCTCACAATTTAATTTTGACACTGCCATATGTGAGCACATGTGTAAATTTGTGCCAACAAAATTTACCTTGATTAAAGTTGATATTTGTAAATGTACTTGTATGGATAGAAGGACCCAGATAGTTCCTGCTACTAGGTATACAATTGTTAACGTGTCAATCTCCTTACTCCTTCAAGTTTTCTTCTTTCTTTGTTGGTCTTCGCCGTTCGGAGGATTACCTGCAAAAGACACTCTGATGCTCAAGTAAATAATTGCTCTCAAATGTGTTATGATGAAATGAAAAAAACTTATCTTACTCCTTTCTTGAGAGCTCTATTTATAGTATTACTTTGTGGGCTTTGACTCTTATGGGTTGAATATCAGTTGCTAACTGACGTGTGTAGCGGTTCCTTAATATCATGGGAGTGTATTCAGTTTAATTTGTTTTTGTTCTTGCCGGTTGACTCTCCTGTCGGTTGGCTCTACGACGATCACACGCCTCCTTCCCTCGCCTTAAGTTATGCTTTGCTGTATCGAAACAACCTGCACCTGCAAGATAGAAAGGGGCGCCCTAGAGACCATTTGCACTCCGACGCTCAAGTCAATATTGGGCAAGCACACTGAGTGTATTGAGTATCTGAGTTTTGGTCTAGAAACTGCGTACCTTTGTGAAGTGTTTTACTACCCTTTATATAGTCTAGGGTTTCCTCTGCGCCGCTACCCATATTTAGGGTTTACAGGAATACCCTTGCGCCGCTATCACCCAGACTTAGGGTAATCTAACGCGTAAGGCTTCCTTAACTGGAGTGCAAATTCTAATAGGATGGCCACCTGGGTACCCCCTCGTGCACTTAGTCTCTGGGGCCACCATTCCTGGGAGTGTCTTCACTGTTCACATGTCATGCATGCAACCTCACTTGGAAACCCTAATCCTATTGGGCACTCAACCCTTCAAGACTCTGCACTTAACTGTGCTTTCCTTGCCACACGCATGGATGCTTTGACTTAGACCTCTCCCTACCTCTAGGCATGTTACTGATAACTGGTCTAAAATGTTCTCTCAGGACTCATCGTATGTGTTCTAGTTCTGTTGTTCGAAACATCCAAGACCGACGTCACCTCGTCGCACCTAGTTGTCAAGGACTCATCGCCCCGTTGCGTGACGAGGACACATCGTTCCACTCTAGTGATCGACGCGCTGATGACGAATCAGCCTACTAGTCCATACTACCTGTAGGACCCAATGTAAGGACCTGAGATTTTTTGTAATGAATGAGTATGTTTTAAGTAAATTCTATGTATGTTTTATCTAAGTTAAAAAGGAAGGAAAGTGTAGTCTAGGAAAAACGATAAGAGTTTCTTGTTTATACATCATCGCCGGTCGCCTAGACCACACGTCATCGCCTGGGCGCGAGGCATGCAGGCGTCGCCAGGGCGCGATGCATGCGAGCGTCATCAGAGAAGAGAGACATCGGTCGCTCGCGCGATAGCTCATCAGCGGGTTGTCATCGCGCGATAGCTCATCAGCGGGTTGTCATCGCGCGATAGCTCATCAGCGGGTTGTCATCGCGCGATAGGTCCTCAGTGGGTTGTCTTCGCGAGGGAGGCATCGGTGGAGGGTCTTCGCGCTGGTAGCCATCGGCGAAAGGTCATCGCGCGGCGCTTGGTTAAACACCGAGAACGTAGGACCCAGACTCCCAGCAAGAGACGTTCTACACGTGCGCCACGTAGACGAAAGATGGTTCAGAATAGTGACCTCAGAGCGTAGCCTGCGCAGAGGCACGCTTAGTAGGACTGTTCAGGGAGTGGTAGGTCTGCGCAGGAGGCAGCTATAGTAGTACTGATTAGTGCGGCGCAACTTCCCTGCAGAGTGGGCAGTGTCAGCTGCTTTTGGGGGAGGGATAAGTTGGTTTAAGTTACAGAAAATCCACAGCTGAGAGAAGGAAGAAAACGTTGTTGTATTCGAAGAGAGAAAGAGTGAACTCCCTTCTCCGCGTTGCAAGTTCAGCATCTCCACACTAGAGTGCGACGAACCCACACCATTAGAGCACCTGGGAAAGTCTCAGCAAGCTCCTTCAAACCAGACTCAAGAACAGAGCCAAGGCGTTCATCAAGCTCTGTTGGATTTCGAAGTTCCTAGTGGATTTCGCAAGTCCAGGTAAGGGAAGCTAGACCTCTTTTTCCATACAAGCCACAGTGTAGCTATCTCTGAAGTGAGGGCGACGTGGTCGCCATTTTTGTTTTCATCTGCGTAAAATGCTCTGTTTGTGTGCTTGGGCGACGTGGTCGCCGGTTTTATATACAGTCTTCGAAACACCCTGTTTTTGAACTAGATCGCCGGTTTGGGCGCTGTTTTACGAACTCCCCTGTGTTTGACGTTGTTTGAAGCTGTTTGGGATTTAAATACAATATATATGTGATATTCGAAAGTTTGAAACGTTGAAATGGTTGTTGCTGTGATTTGAAATATTCCTTTGTATGGCATGACGTTTTGAATGCTGTGAATGTGGGATCGAGGCATAGTATTTTCAGGAAAGAAAATACCGTGTAAGATCTTGTAGTAGGTGCATTGATCGGTGATTCCTAAGGGGATATCCTGACTCTGCTGAGGTAATGGAATCACGTAGAGGAAGTTACTCAGTTGTTGAGAGTCGAAGGAGGTCTATATGATGGGCGTCTCGTGTGAAAAAGAACGAGCTCCGCCTGTCCTATGGATTAACCCTGTCATACCAGGAGAACTATGGTAACATTGAGATGATATATGCGCATGCTGTGTGGATTCACAGCGACCCTGTGTGGATTTCACAGTGGTGTGGTATGACAGGTGCAGATCTCTGAGTCTAATCAACGCACGAGTCAATCCGGAAGTAGTGTCAAGTGTCTTGTGTGGTGAGTCAGTGGAAAGTCTGACGTGAGAAATGAGAAACATTGATAATTGATAGACACTTGATGCTGTGTTGTGAAATGGAATAGCTAGGGGTGAATATTATGAAATGTTGTGATTTTTGGGCGATCAGCCAAGTACTATGAGTAGCTCTACGTTTTTACTTGGATATTTTGGAACTTGTTTTACTTGGAGTTTTCATATGCATGATTTAAACTTCTTTTATATTATCTAGCTTACCCTTTCATCTGTCATTTTGGTTGCCTTCTCAAAACTGTGATGATCGTGTAATTGTTACACGGGAGCAGAAGACCTTCCAGGAAGAAGAGCTCCCTAAAAGGGGTGGTCGCCGAGGGCAGAGATCGCCCATTTCCACCTCTCGGTGGAGATCGCCGGTTTTTGCGCCCTGATAGGAGATCGCCAGTTTTGAAGTCTTCTGTGTGGGATCGCCGCTTTAAAGTTGGAGATCGCCGTTTTTTTTGAGACCGCCGGTCTTACTGCATTTCCTTTAATTTTGTTAAACATTTCAAATTATTGAGTTGGTTATGTATTGAACTCCCTAAGAGGAGTAACTTCTTTTCTGTCATATATAAATACATATTATTTTGCGCTCTTCAATATTATTTGGTTACACTTAATTTCAATTATTAGTGGATGTATGTATTATTTTGGCGGGATGTTACATTAATGGTATCAGAGCAGTTCGCCTTAGGATGACCTGAGGGCTGTGGACCCATTGTGTTTCTTCTGCTCATAAAGCATATTTGAGTTTTAAATAACCACTATAGTGGGAGGTTTTCAAACGTTTTTGTGTTGAATTTTGTGTGTGCCTTAGTGAATGTATGCCTAACTGAAAATCTTAGCATTAAGAATGAGAAGGTCTTGATAAAGTGGTGAGGGTGCACACTCATAACTGGATCAAGATAATTCTTAGTCTTAATTCCAAAGGTTTGATGTTAGCCCACATTGAATTCTGGTGTGATTATTGAGTGTTCTTGAATTTGTCTGGGGTGGTAGTTTGGATTGATGCTTGCCCACCAGTGGCTGTTCTGGTGTTTTGTTAGGAATTATAAGTGTTGTGATTCTGTTGATGAACTCAAATTCTTAATGACTTTGAGATGCTAACCTGGTAAGGTCTAGCTGTTACCCCTTGAATGAATTGATTCTTATCGATTTCATTCTTATAGTTGTAGGGAGTATAGAAGCCCATAGATTCAGAATTCAGAACGAAGAAGATGGCACGTAGACCTGCTACCCCACCCCAACCTTCCTCAGAGATGAGTCAGATCGCCAAGGCGATTGAGATGATGGCGACTGCCATTCAGCAGCAGAACGCCGCAATGGCCCAGAACCATCAGGCCACAATGCAGCACTGGGAAACTGCCCGATCTGCTGAGACAAACTCTCACGTTGGTCAACCCCAGGAACAGATGGGATTAGCTGAATTCATGAGGCACAACCCACCCAAGTTCAGTGGGAATGCTACCCCTGATCAGGCAGATCAGTGGGTCAGGGAGTTGGAGAAAATCTTTAGGGCGACCTCCTGCCCTGAAGAGAAGAAGCTGCTGTTCGCCACTTATCTGCTATCAGGAGAAGCAGAGTTCTGGTGGATGGGAGCTCAGCAAATGATGGAGGCCCGGGAGGATGTTCTAGATTGGGAGAGCTTCAGGGTGAAGTTCTTAGAGAAGTACTTCCCAGACAGCGCCAAGTTTGCAAGAGAGGCTGAGTTCCTGAAGTTGGAGCAGGGGGACATGACTATAAACGCCTATGCTGCCCGTTTTGAGTACCTCGCCCGGTTCTATACCCAGGCGACCTCCGAGGCCTGGAGGTGTAGGAAGTTCGAGGAAGGGCTGAGGCATGGGCTGAAGAAGACCATAGCCCCAATGTGCATCAGGGAGTTCCACGCCTTAGTGGAGAAGGCGAAGATGGTGGAGACCCTGGAAAAGGGTGAGTCTCGGGTGATCAGGTCTCACCCAGGAGGTCCTTCCAGTGGGAGAGCTAAGACACAGCACCCACAAAACAAGCCCTATGCGAGACCTCCATCACGTCGGGCAGGAGCAGCACCTCCCCAGTTCCAACAGCAGCAACCTTGGAAACCTAAATGTCTTCACTGTGGTGGACCACACGCCTCCAATGCTTGTTTCAAGAGGACTTCAGAGAGGAAATGTTTCGTCTGCCAGAAGACAGGGCACGTTGCTAGAGAGTGCCCTAGCAGGAACGAAGTGACCCAACCCAGTGGCTCCCAACAGATGAGAGGCGAGGGCAGCAGACCCCAAGCAGCAGGGAGGGTGTTCGCCATGTCTGGGGCAGAGGCAGCTCAGTCAGGTAACCTCATCCAAGGTGTTTGTTTTATTGCTGGTAGAGGTGTAAGGACTTTGTTTGATTCTGGAGCGACACACTCCTTTGTGTCAAGCCTATGTGTAGCTGAGTTGGGTCTCCTAGTGAAGGAGTTACCTTTTGAGCTGTTGGTCTCTACACCTGCGTCAGGACAGGTGTCGACCTCTACAGTGTGCCCTGAATGTCCAGTAATTGTAGAAGGACGTAGATTCAAGGTGAACTTGATCTGCCTACCTCTTCAGGACCTGGATGTCATCCTAGGAATGGATTGGTTAACTGCCAATCACGTCCTCATAGACTGTGGTAGGCAGAAGGTAGCGTTTCCAGACCCCCATGAAGCGGGTGTGTTAACAGTTCCACAAGGGCGATCAGCATTGGAAGAAGGGGCGAGGTGCTTCGTGGTGCTCGCCCGGTTGGAAGTGGAGAATAAAGGGGACGTGAACGAGATCCAAGTGGTGAGAGATTTCACCGATGTGTTCCCAGAGGAGGTGCCTGGATTACCCCCAAAGAGAGAAGTGGAATTCTCTATTGACTTGGTACCTGGAGCTGGACCAGTGTCAATGGCACCTTACAGGATGGCACCAGCCGAGTTGGTGGAGTTAAAGAAGCAATTGGAAGAATTGCTGGAGAAGCAGTTCATCAGACCCAGCGTATCTCCATGGGGAGCTCCAGTGCTCCTAGTCAAGAAGAAGGATGGAGGGTCTCGGTTGTGCATAGACTACAGGCAATTGAACAAATTGACCATCAAGAACAAGTACCCCCTACCTCGGATTGATGATTTGATGGACCAAATTCATGGGGCCTCGGTGTTCTCCAAGATTGACCTGAGATCGGGGTATCATCAAATCTTGGTAAAAGCTGAAGATGTTCAGAAGACAGCTTTTAGGTCTAGATATGGGCACTACGAGTATGTAGTGATGCCATTTGGAGTCACCAATGCTCCAGCCCTATTCATGGACTACATGAATAGGATCTTCCGCCCTTACTTGGATAAGTTTGTGGTGGTCTTCATAGATGACATCCTCATTTATTCAAAGACCGAGGAAGAGCATGAGGAACACCTGAGGACAGTATTGGAAATACTGAGGGAGAAGCAGCTCTATGCCAAGTTCTCAAAGTGTGAGTTCTGGCTAAGGGAAGTCAACTTCTTGGGACACGTGATATCTGCCCAAGGGATCTCGGTAGATCCAGCCAAGGTAGAGGCAGTGCTACAATGGGAACGTCCTAAGACAGTGACTGAGATAAGGAGCTTTGTGGGGTTGGCGGGCTACTATAGGAGGTTTATTGAGGATTTTTCCAAGGTAGTGGCTCCTTTAACACAGCTGACCCGCAAGGATCAACCCTTTGCTTGGACCGACCGATGTGAGCAGAGCTTCCAGGAGCTAAAGGAGAGGTTGACCAGTGCTCCAGTGCTGGTGATCCCCGAGATAGGAAGACCTTTTGACGTCTTCTGTGATGCCTCACATCAAGGCTTGGGATGCGTCTTGATGCAAGAGAAGAGGGTGGTTGCATATGCTTCAAGGCAACTCAAGGTGCATGAGAGAAACTACCCTACTCATGATTTGGAGTTGGCAGCGGTAGTGTTTGCCTTGAAGATCTGGAGGCATTACCTATATGGAGCTCGGTTCCAGGTGTTCAGTGACCACAAGAGCTTGAAGTACCTGTTCGATCAGAAGGAGCTAAACATGAGACAAAGAAGGTGGATGGAATTCCTAAAGGACTACGACTTTCAACTCATGTATCACCCAGGGAAGGCCAATGTAGTGGCAGATGCCTTGAGTAGGAAGTCTATACAAGTCGCCACCATGATGATGGAAGAGCAGAAGCTGATCGAGCAGTTCAGGGACTTAAACCTGGGAGTAGAGTTTCACGTGAATCACATTAGTTGTAGTAAGCTGACTATAACTAATGACTTCCTTGGAATGTTGAAGGACAAACAATTGGAGGACCCTAGCCTGAAGCGCACTATGGAGTCACTAGGGACAGATCAGGCGAGAGGCTTTGAGATAGGCGACGATGGGATCTTGAGGTTTGATGGCAGGATCTGCATACCTGCAAATGACGAGTTGAAGAAGATGATCCTAGAGGAAGGCCATAAGAGTCGCCTTAACCTCCACCCAGGCATGAACAAGATGTACCATGACTTGAAGGAGTCATTTTGGTGGTCAGGCATGAAGAGGGACGTCGCCCAATACGTGGCAACATGCTTAACGTGTCAAAAGGCGAAGGTGGAGCATCAGAGGCCTGGCGGGCTGTTGCAGCAACTGGATATCCCCGAGTGGAAGTGGGACAGCATCGCCATGGATTTTGTCACCCATTTACCCAGATCGGTGAAGGGTCATGATGCAATCTGGGTCATCATTGATAGACTGACGAGGAGTGCCCACTTCCTCCCAGTAAATATGAAGATGCCCATGGCCAAGTTGGCACAGCTGTACATCAAGGAGATTGTGAGGTTGCATGGAGTGCCTTCCAGCATCATTTCAGATAGGGATCCCAGGTTCACTTCACGGTTTTGGCAGACCTTGCAAGAATGTTTGGGAACCAAGTTGAGGATGAGCTCTGCATATCATCCCCAAACAGATGGTCAGTCAGAGAGGACGATCCAATCTTTGGAAGATCTGCTGAGGGCATGCGTTTTGGATCAATTGGGAGGTTGGGAGGAGGTGTTGCCACTAGTAGAGTTCACCTATAACAATAGCTACCACGCCAGCATTGGGATGGCGCCATATGAAGCCCTGTATGGGAGGAAATGCAGAACTCCCTTGTGTTGGTACCAGGAGGGCGAGGCAGTCTTGGTTGGGCCAGAGTTGATTCAGCAGACGACCGAGAAGGTGAAGCAGATACAAAGCAGGATGAAAGCCTCTCAGAGTAGGCAGAAGTCCTATGCAGATCAGAGGAGGAAGCCTTTGGAGTTTGCTGCTGGAGATCACGTGTTCATGAAAGTGACACCAACCAAGGGTGTAGGGCGGGCGATCAGGTCAAAGAAGTTGTCCCCTAAATTCGTGGGACCATATCAGATCTTGAGAAAGATTGGCCCTGTGGCGTATGAGATCGCCCTACCTCCCCATCTGGCAAATCTGCACAATGTGTTTCACGTGTCACAGCTGAGGAAGTACATGGCAGACCCTAGTCATGTGCTGGATGTAGACGACGTGCAGATTAGGGATGACTTGTCCTTTGAAGCCAAACCAATCAGGATTGACGATAGGCAGTGTAAACAGCTCAGGGGCAAGACCATCAACATGGTGAAAGTGGTGTGGGATGAGAAATCGGGGGATTCTACTTGGGAGTTAGAAGAACCCATGAGGGAGGCTTATCCATACCTCTTTTCCTTGTAATCCAATTTTCGAGGACGAAAATTTTTGTTGTTGGGGAGAATGTAAGGACCTGAGATTTTTTGTAATGAATGAGTATGTTTTAAGTAAATTCTATGTATGTTTTATCTAAGTTAAAAAGGAAGGAAAGTGTAGTCTAGGAAAAACGATAAGAGTTTCTTGTTTATACATCATCGCCGGTCGCCTAGACCACACGTCATCGCCTGGGCGCGAGGCATGCAGGCGTCGCCAGGGCGCGATGCATGCGGGCGTCATCAGAGAAGAGAGACATCGGTCGCTCGCGCGATAGCTCATCAGCGGGTTGTCATCGCGCGATAGCTCATCAGCGGGTTGTCATCGCGCGATAGCTCATCAGCGGGTTGTCATCGCGCGATAGGTCCTCAGTGGGTTGTCTTCGCGAGGGAGGCATCGGTGGAGGGTCTTCGCGCTGGTAGCCATCGGCGAAAGGTCATCGCGCGGCGCTTGGTTAAACACCGAGAACGTAGGACCCAGACTCCCAGCAAGAGACGTTCTACACGTGCGCCACGTAGACGAAAGATGGTTCAGAATAGTGACCTCAGAGCGTAGCCTGCGCAGAGGCACGCTTAGTAGGACTGTTCAGGGAGTGGTAGGTCTGCGCAGGAGGCAGCTATAGTAGTACTGATTAGTGCGGCGCAACTTCCCTGCAGAGTGGGCAGTGTCAGCTGCTTTTGGGGGAGGGATAAGTTGGTTTAAGTTACAGAAAATCCACAGCTGAGAGAAGGAAGAAAACGTTGTTGTATTCGAAGAGAGAAAGAGTGAGCTCCCTTCTCCGCGTTGCAAGTTCAGCATCTCCACACTAGAGTGCGACGAACCCACACCATTAGAGCACCTGGGAAAGTCTCAGCAAGCTCCTTCAAACCAGACTCAAGAACAGAGCCAAGGCGTTCATCAAGCTCTGTTGGATTTCGAAGTTCCTAGTGGATTTCGCAAGTCCAGGTAAGGGAAGCTAGACCTCTTTTTCCATACAAGCCACAGTGTAGCTATCTCTGAAGTGAGGGCGACGTGGTCGCCATTTTTGTTTTCATCTGCGTAAAATGCTCTGTTTGTGTGCTTGGGCGACGTGGTCGCCGGTTTTATATACAGTCTTCGAAACACCCTGTTTTTGAACTAGATCGCCGGTTTTGGCGCTGTTTTACGAACTCCCCTGTGTTTGACGTTGTTTGAAGCTGTTTGGGATTTAAATACAATATATATGTGATATTCGAAAGTTTGAAACGTTGAAATGGTTGTTGCTGTGATTTGAAATATTCCTTTGTATGGCATGACGTTTTGAATGCTGTGAATGTGGGATCGAGGCATAGTATTTTCAGGAAAGAAAATACCGTGTAAGATCTTGTAGTAGGTGCATTGATCGGTGATTCCTAAGGGGATATCCTGACTCTGCTGAGGTAATGGAATCACGTAGAGGAAGTTACTCAGTTGTTGAGAGTCGAAGGAGGTCTATATGATGGGCGTCTCGTGTGAAAAAGAACGAGCTCCGCCTGTCCTATGGATTAACCCTGTCATACCAGGAGAACTATGGTAACATTGAGATGATATATGCGCATGCTGTGTGGATTCACAGCGACCCTGTGTGGATTTCACAGTGGTGTGGTATGACAGGTGCAGATCTCTGAGTCTAATCAACGCACGAGTCAATCCGGAAGTAGTGTCAAGTGTCTTGTGTGGTGAGTCAGTGGAAAGTCTGACGTGAGAAATGAGAAACATTGATAATTGATAGACACTTGATGCTGTGTTGTGAAATGGAATAGCTAGGGGTGAATATTATGAAATGTTGTGATTTTTGGGCGATCAGCCAAGTACTATGAGTAGCTCTACGTTTTTACTTGGATATTTTGGAACTTGTTTTACTTGGAGTTTTCATATGCATGATTTAAACTTCTTTTATATTATCTAGCTTACCCTTTCATCTGTCATTTTGGTTGCCTTCTCAAAACTGTGATGATCGTGTAATTGTTACACGGGAGCAGAAGACCTTCCAGGAAGAAGAGCTCCCTAAAAGGGGTGGTCGCCGAGGGCAGAGATCGCCCATTTCCACCTCTCGGTGGAGATCGCCGGTTTTTGCGCCCTGATAGGAGATCGCCAGTTTTGAAGTCTTCTGTGTGGGATCGCCGCTTTAAAGTTGGAGATCGCCGTTTTTTTTGAGACCGCCGGTCTTACTGCATTTCCTTTAATTTTGTTAAACATTTCAAATTATTGAGTTGGTTATGTATTGAACTCCCTAAGAGGAGTAACTTCTTTTTCTGTCATATATAAATACATATTATTTTGCGCTCTTCAATATTATTTGGTTACACTTAATTTCAATTATTAGTGGATGTATGTATTATTTTGGCGGGATGTTACACCCAACCCACGTGGCTCTGGTCCATGCTGTAGGACCCAGCTGACGTGACTCACCATTACTAGCTGTTCTCGGTGTCCGCGGATTGGTTGGTACAATTTTTTATGTTATATTAGAGATATTTCCCGAATATTTTGGAATGCGTATTCACTCATTCAACGTTAATTGTAACTGTTTATCTATTATATTTATTATGTAAGTTATGCATTATTTGACTCGGGCAGTCAATTACCGAGGCCGAGACTGGCTTGTCCGGTACCGACTGGTACACTTGCCCCCAGGCTCGAAGAGATGTATTTATGAAGAGCTGAAGATGACTAATGGTGTTCCTAAGGCGAGATGTGATTGTTGGAAGCATTTAATGCTTGGAAAAGATGTAACGTTTGCTTTTCGGGAAAAAGCTGTCATTTTGACATGCATTGTTTAATCAGATGTGTTTGACGGTTGAGATTTTGTGTCATTTCGTATGTCGAGTGGTGTTAGCCATTGGATGGAGATAGATCTAATGGCTCCAAACAGATGATGCAATAACCTCTTTCTTGTTTGATTTCCCGTAAATAGGGCACCATTTATCAGTGGTAGGGTTTACGCTATCTTCGCTGCCTATAGAATTTGCACCGTTTGCTCTGAATGCCGAGTCTACCAACTTTCTTTTAGTTTTCACAGTTTGAGGTTAGTGATGTCTTCATCTATCTACTCCTCTAATATTGTTGTAAATGTCGAGTCTTTTGAAGTTACTCGCACTGTATCTGGCAGTGTGGGAAAAACTAGTAGCTCGGACCATTTAGTCGATCGGAGGTTAGAAGGTTCGAGTTACGAATGGGTCGATTCGCGTGTTTTGAAAATTCCCACATCTTTTAGGGATTCCAATGCTTTGGATACATTTTTATCTAAAATATCGTTTGTGAAACCCGATGCTCCCTCGGATGCATTGATGGCCGATATTTGTGGCTATACCGATTGGCTCTGTCATGGGTAGGAAAATGTGCCAACGATTTCTTTTTTGTTTATAATACATTTTTCCGTGATTTACACATAACCCTTCCTTTTTATGACTTCACTATGGGGGTTCTTCAAATCCACAATGTGGCGCCGACCCAGTTGCACCCTAATTCATGGGCGGCTCTTCATGCTTTTCGTATTATTTGTGATATCTTTATAATTATTCCTACACCTTAGTATTTTTTGTTTTACTATAATTCCTGTCCGAGTTTCCCTGTGAGTTGGATGTCTTTGACAAGTCGACCGGAGAAGGATCGATTTACGTCCTTCACTACCTTTTACAAAAATTTTAAAGAAAAGTATTTCAAAATTTTTGTGGAGCCGGACGACCGAGATTATTTTTACAATACATAGTGGTGCAAACGAAATTTCCTTTTCATTGGACCCAAAATCCTAACACAATAATTGCTTGCTCGTGGTCGTCGATGTCAACTTTGGACAAGGCGGTTCTTGGTTTTTTTGAAGCTCCCAAATAAGTTGCCTACGCGGGAGTTGGTAACATTGTATGGGTCGTCCCAGAGGTGGACGGACTTTACTGGTATGTAGATTTCTTATTTACACAATTGTTTTCATTATTTTGATGGTGTTTAATTCGTTTGTGTCCTGCAGCAATTATGACTCAAATGGATCCAGCCTTGGGGGACCTCATGACGCAACTAAGGCGTCAAGCTGCCAATAGAAAAATAAGTAGCTTCGAATCGGTCGGCAAAGGGAATTTGGTCATCCCAGTTGACGTGGTTCCTACGCCAGCAAACGCTCTTCCTGTTTTTGCCGATTGACTTGGCCACCGGTTGACTCTGGCAATAAATTTTGGCTCCGCCTACCTCTTGATGAAATTCGTGCCTTCCTTGGTTGTTTGAATGTTTTTCCCGTTGAGACAGAGGGCGCCTTAATGGCTGGTCACACTCCAACGCTCAGTTAGTAAGGAATTACAAAAGCAGCAAATAAACTCAGTTTAGTGTGCTAAAACAGTGTACCTCATCTGGGAGTCTCACGCCCTTTTTATGGGCACATTATCAACATACAATGACGCCCCTCTTATAGAAGCAAATAACAACAGAAAATAAACACATTTATCTTCTATCTTTAACAGAAGAAACGACCTATCACGGGCACCAGTCCTCTTTAGGTGCTAACTGCAATCATACATTCTGTTTCTCATATGCGTCCCTATCTTCTTTAGGGTCAATAACAACTTATCAACATGCCTTCGTGTAACCGAAATATTTCAACAAATATATCAACAATTATATCAACAATTATATCAATAAATAAATCAACATTTATAAAAAAAATATATCAACAATTATCTTAACAAATATATCGTTATTCATCATATATATCTCCAAGCGCGGAAACAAAGGGGGTACCCCGTACTACATCCTTGCCTTGCGCGTTGGGCCTCTCAGTGAAAATGGGCCAACTACGCAGACGTTAACTCGGTCCAACATTCGAGCTGACCTTTACCTTCCCAAGAACCGAGCTACTGCTCACATATACTAGGTTCTCGAGCTTTGTACAGTACACAATTGACGTGGTTCCTCTGCAAGCAAATGCCCCTCCGATATCCATGAAACGTGGGCGACCAGCGAAAACCGTGTAACCCAATATAGAGATAGGGTCATCCTCCCGACAACCATCAATGTTGAATTCTTTATTACAATTAGCACCAGGCATGCAAGTCGCGATAACACCGGAGGAAGGGAGCATTTTAGCTGTCGTCCTGACCAACAACCTTATCACAGAATAGATGGAGTTGTAGAGACTGAGCTGGCTAAGTCGGCAAGTACCTTGAAGACAACTTTAGAAGCTATGGATAAGATGCGCCAAGAGATTATTGTAGCGGGGAAGACCGAACAGGCTTTAAGAGCCGATTTGGCGACAACGGAAGTGGAAAATGCTAGGCTTGACAAGTAAAAAGTCGAGGGCAAAGAATGAGAAAAAACACTAGCTGCTGAGGTGGAAAAGTGTCATGCATTCATGCTACACATAAGTGAAAATTGCTTTCACCAGGGTCTTCAACAAGCGGCCTTTTACCACGGGTTATCGACCGAAGACCCTCGCTATGATCTAGACAAAGAAGTGGTTGATGGCAAGCTAGTACCAATCGGCAGGAATGCCAATGTTGAACATGGTCTTTGATGTCTCTAAATCTATGTGGATTGCTTGAAGGCTTTGCTGCTGCTTGTGTGTGTGGGTTCTGGGTAGTATGAATTTGTTAACACTACAAGAAAATAACAATTTTGTCACCGAATTCAGCGACTAAAAATAAGTAGCCGCAATTTGCGACCAAAATAGCCACCAAATACCCGTAGTATCAAATCTACGACTGAAATAGTGACCGACTGAATTGTTAATGATATTAGTTTGTTTTTTTGACCGAATCAGCGATCGAACATGAGAGTGACAAACTATCAGTTGCTAAAGTGGTGGCTATTTTGAATAAATTAGAAAAAATATATCTGCGACCGAATATGTTTATTTTTTAGTCACCGATTTTATTTCGGTCGCTAAATATTATTGCTTATTTTCTGCCATCAAATTAGCCACCCAATATAGCTATTTTTTAGCCACCGATTTTCTTTTGGTCGCTAAATGTAATTGTTTATTTTTGCCACTGAATCAGTCACCAAATTTGTTTATTTTTTAGCCACCGATTATATTTTGGTCGCTAAATATAATTGTTGATTTTTACCACTGAATCAGTCACCAAATACATTTACTTTTTAGCCACCGAACTTCTTTTGATTGCTAAATATAATTGTTTATTTTAATAATAATAATAATAATAATTTTTCCTAAGATAATATGTTATTAGTATGATGGTTATATTTTTACTAGTTGTGGTTGTAGTATCTAAGTGAGCAATGTATATCACATTAACTCCCAAAAACTAAAATATCATTTAAATAAAATAAGAAAAAGGAAAGAATGGAAGAAGAATGGGATGAAGCTGGAAATCGAAACCCTTCTCCCTCAAGTCCTCATTCGCCCTCCGTATTCTCCCGCAAGCGCAAGCACTGCTCCTTCGTGCCTCTGATGGCATGGTTGTTGTCGGCTTCATCGCGCAACGGCATGACGATTCGGCGTAGCTCCTCAATCGCGTCATCAGCTCCAACGTCTTTCTGGAAATCTCGATGCCTCGCTCCTTGTCGACGATGAGGAGGCAAGGGAGTGGTTCCGGCGGAGGAGAATCAACAACTTTCACGACCACGAGAGGGGATTTCGTTCCTTCAGTTCTCTTCCACTCGTTGTCTCGCTATTCACACGGCTGTGAACATTGTGCTGCTGAGATTTGATTCCGCCGTGGAGGAGTATGAGTTCGGAAACATCCAGGGTATGCTTTTCATGTTCTCTGTAAGTCCTCTTCTTCATTATTCTAAATACCTTACACTATTATTCTCAACGATGGCGACGACCACTACGTCAATTGCTAGAGCCTCTGCAAAACCTTAATTCCCCTTTCAACTTGTTCCTTGAACCTCCCTCCTATGCTGACACGATCTACTCCTCCTTCAATCCAACGACCACGACCAATAGTGAAGAAAGTAAGATTGTTGATGTGCTTTGGGTCAATTATTTTTTTAAAGTCCCTTTTTTCACTGAAATGTTCATATATTATTTAATGAACTTGTCCCCTTCCAATATCATAACTCATATGGAAGAGATGAGCACAAACTAATTTTATTTGATTTCTTGTTCCTTGTTTTTGCAGCAATACGAACCTGGATATACAGCAGTTCAGAAGAAATCGCAAATAGCTGATGCAGCAATGACCATTAGGTATTCTCCCATTACATTACATGTTTTTTTCCTTATGGTTGAGTATATCTCACATGCTTAAGTTGAATTTAATATGTGTTCTTACCGGTTGACCCGCCTGTCGGTTGACTCACGACACTCACACGCCTCCTTCCTCATGTTGATACGTGCTTGGTTCTTTCGAAGCAATCTGCACCTGCAAAAGAGAAAGGGGGCGCCCTAGAGGCCGTTTGCACTCCGACGCTCAAGTCAGTGTAGGGCAAGGAACACCAAGTGTATTAAGTTTCTCTCTGTGTTTAGGTCTAGAAATTGCGTACCTTTGTGAAGTATTTTACTGTCCCTTATATAGTCTAGGGTTTACTGCGCCGCTAGCCCTAATTAGGGTTTACTGCGCTGCTAGCCATATTTAGGGTTTACTGGAATACCCTTGCGCCGCTATCACCCAATCTTAGGGTAATCTAGCACATAAGGTTTCCTTCTCTGGAGTGCAAACTTTAACAGGGTGACCACCTGGGTGCCTCCTTCTGCACCTAGTCTCTGGGGCCACCTGTTCTGAGAGTGCCTTCACTGTTCACGTGCGATGCATGTAGCTTCACTGGGAAACCCTAGTTCTGATGAGTACTCGACCCCTTAGGACTCTGCACCTAACTGTGCTCTCCCTGCTACCCGCATGGGCTCTTCGTGATTCAGGCCTCTCCCTACCTCTGGGTATTTAACTGGTCTTCCCCCAAGGCCGATGTCACCTCGTCTTCACCCAAGGCCGATGTCACCTCGCCATACTCTGAGTGGCGATGACACCTCAGCCCATCCTGGTGGTCTGACGACTACTCACCCTTCCCTGTGGGGACGCGCTGATGACTAATCACCCTTCTCTGTGGGAACATGCTGATGACTAATCACCCTTCTCTGTGGGAACGTGCTGATGACTAATCACCCTTCTCTGTGGGAACATGCTGATGACTAATCACCCTACTCTGAGGGGACACACCGATGACTAATCACCCTACTCTGAGGGGAATGACTGATCACCCTTCTCTAAGGGAACACACCGATGACTGATCACCCTTTAATCCAAGCTGCCTGCGGGGTCCACCCCACGTGGCTTTGGCCCATGTTGTGGGACCCAGCTGACGTGGTTCGCCCTTTACTACCTGTTCTCGGTGTCCGAGGACTGGTCGGTACAATATGCATGAGATTAATTGCTAAAGAAACCTAATAGGCTTAGGGGTGTCCTTAGCGTGTCCAGGGCTATGCTAAGTAAAGTGTTAACTGCAAGGCCCAAACCTAATAACGCTAGGACAACCCAAGCTAAACTGCATGCATGACACGTAATAACATCTAAATGGGAGTGTGTTAGTGGGAGCGCATTTGTATGTGAATGAATGCATGATTTTACTGGGCAAGTCTTTGTGCGACGCTGGCCTAAGTTGTTTAATGGGCCTGAAACACATAACAAAGCTGCTATGTGCTAATAACCGGTGGCATGCGCTTAAAGATAAATGTATATATGTGGTTGCTCATGTGTTTGTTAAGATTACGTATAAGATATATTTGTTGTTATCATGTTAGATATTTTCTGTTGCTGCATAGCTGTTACGTGTACATGTTTGATGCACGTTGATAGTGGTTGTTAACCCTAAAAAGATAGGGATGTGTATGTATGACAGAAAGATAAGCCTACGATTTCGCACCTGAAGATTATTGGTGCCTGTGTCAGGTGGTTTTCTGTTAGAGATATAAGATAATGTGCTTATTTTCAATTAATATTTGATTATCTCAAGTACAGTTGAGGGATGACATGCTATAAAAGGGGCTCAATGTCCCAGGTGAAGGTACGCAATTCTACATACAATTTTTGAATACTAAAACTACTTTTGTTTCTTATTCTTCTTAAAGCCCTTACTGATGGCATTTTCATGTGTTCTTCTTGAATCAAAGTAGAAATAGATGGAGCGGAAGCAATGGGTGAGTGAAACAAGACCCTCCTAGGAGTGATGGTGATCTTGAAGGTGCATGATGTGTATGGGAGTAGGGAGGTTCGGCCAACCCTTGGTGAGGTGAAGGAGATGAAGATCAATTCCTAGAAACTAGGAGAGAGCAAAGCTTGGCACAAATTTGGCAGCATAACTTTACTCATATTAATCTTGAAAATACATGAGGTAGGCCTCCTTATTTATAGATTTAGGAGCCTTGGTGAGCAAGCTTAAAGGGTAGAGATGGAAATACAAAAAGTGGGGCTGCCTAGGGTATTGACTTTAGTCAAACCACACCATCATCCTAATATTCTAGAAGATAGGTCAAAAATGCAACATTTGATAGTACACCCCTAAGTGAGCAAGTTTTGCTTTCTACACTACACTAATCTACTAAGCACCCCCTCCCCCTTTGGGCCTTTATGAAACATGTACAAGGATCTCTCTCTTCCATCCGTGGCTTCTTCTATGTGTGCTTGGATATGTTTAGCCATGGATCTTGTGAGAGGTCCTAGACGGTCTAGCTCCATGGATAGCCTCCCTCCTTCACGTTCTAGACGCTCACTTCCTGGAGCTAGACGCTCCTCTTGGTCTAGACGGTCTTCTTGGTTTGGGCCTTGGCTTCCTTGGCTAGATGTGCTTGGCCCTCCTCCATCATCCCCTCCCTCTTGAAAAAGGATTTGTCCTCAAATCCCTTGCTTTGTCTTCAACTAGGGGGATGGATGGGGCTGGATGGTGTCCATCATCTCCTCCTCCTTTGAGAAGATCTATCCTCAGATCTACAGATTTGATCTCGGATAGCAGCCTATTGTTTCGGCAAGGCTTGTCCTCCCGGATCAAACGTCCACCTATGGAAATCATCAAACAAAGTAAAGGTGTTAGTGTGAGCAATTGGAGAGAACTTAATTGTATGAAGTTGCCATTTTGTTTTTCTTTTGTTTTTGGCAACTTTGTACAATATTTCTCTTTTGATGGTTGTATGTGTTCTCTAATCCTCTTATGTATTTGAAAATTTTCAATATTGGTTACCTTTTCCTTAGGCACAATACCTTTAGGAAAGGGTAACAACTTAAAAAGCGAAAGAGGATTAAGTCCACATGCAATTTCAAATGTAGAAATATTAGTAGTCTTGTGGACTACTCCATTGTATGCATGCTCAAAAGGATACTCATCCCAAGAATTGTGATTGTCTTTCATGATTTCTCTAGGCATAGTAAAAAGAGCTATGTTTTCAATTTTATTTTGACCATTCTTTTGAGGATAAAAATTTGAAGAGTACAACTTAATTTCAAGTTTTTCTAAAAGATTCCTCAAATGATGGTTTTCAAATTTTGGAGCTCTATCCAATACTATGCTTGAAGATAAACCATGAAGACTTGTCACTTCTATATAGAAGAGATTATCCATATCCATAAAAATGGAATTAAAACCTTTTGTTGTCCTAGGAAGCTCTAAGATAAAATTGAGGTTTATGTCTTCCCAAGGATCATTTGCAAAAGGTAAAGGAGTATAGAGTTCATGAGACATCACCTTAGGTGTATTTTTAAAACAAGAAATGTATCTAGGGTAATGTCTTTGAACATCTTTTCTCATGGGTGACAAAAGTTTTCCTTTTAAAAGCTCTAGAGTTTTATCAACTCTAATTTGGTCCATGAGTTCTCCTTCATGAAGAATTTTTCTCTTATGTGTAAAGATAGTCTCGCTGTTACAACCATTGTTTATGAGAAGTTGCACACTTGGCAATGGTTGTCTCAATAGGACATGACAAGTTTCTTTAGGCACTACTTCACATAAAAATTTGTTTTTGTAGATGCTTGTAAATAACTTGACATTCACTTGGTGATATCCTAGCACATATGAGAAATAATCCACTTTATCTTTATCTATGCAAGCTTCTTTTGAAGACTCTTTTTTTGTTACTATGCTTGCAAGTGTTCCTTTACAAAAGGAAAGGCTAGGTTGTTCAACAAGACGCATATTTTCAAAGGTATTTTTAAATCTTTTGTCTTGTTGAATGACCTTGTGAGAAGGAACACTATTCTCCCACGCCTTTTGTTTCTCAAGGGTCTTCTCATGCTTTTCTTTTTCTTTTTCTTTAGCTTCCCTTTCGGCTTCCTCTCTTTTCTTTTGTATCTTTCTTTCCTTTCTTTCTTTATGGGAAGCAAACAATTTTTCTACCCTCATTTCCCAATCTAGGCAAGTTTCTATATTTTCTTTTCCATGGGAATGGGGTAGGTCTACCCTAACCTCTCTTGGGCTTTCTTGTTCTTTTCTATCTCTTCTATGTCTTCCCTCCCCAAAAGAATCATGCTTTTTAGAGATAGATGCATGAGAAGGTAATTTTTTTGAAATGTGAGACTTCTCATCCTTTGATTTAGTCAATTCATTAGTTTTGGCCTCATTCTCCAATTGTTTAGATGAAATTGATTGAATATTCTTGGAAAGTTGTTCCAAAAGAGATTTCAAGGATTTCACCTCACTTTTAAGAGATTTAAAGGAATGAGAAGACATGACTAGACCTTTGTGTATAGAAATATTTTACCTTGAGAAAATTTAGGGAAGTCAAAGAAGGTAGTCTTCCAGGTAAGGGAGGTGAGTCACAATGGACTACTTAAATACCAAGCCTTGCCTTAGCCAAAGACTATCCCTCAATGTCTTCACACAAAGCTTTCTCTTAGTAAACCACTTAAAACACAATTAGGTTGAAGAAATCAAATTTTGATGCAAGAAAACAATGCAAACTAGCTAATTAACCAAGCAAAAGAATTAACGAACTTAAACAAAACAAAACAATTACCAAACGTAACTAATTAAGCAAGGAAAGCAATTAAAACAATTAACACATGCTAAAACAAGTAAGGTCTACACTAGTCGGCCCTAGGTGAGGCTTCTTGGACACTTGGAGCCCTTGAAGACACACTCACCGTCTAATCACGTAGTTAAAGAGTAATTAACAAGGTTAAGTTACAAAGAAGATTAAGAAAACCCCCTTTGTTGATCCTTGTTTTGCTATTGGCACTCCCTTGGTTGTCTTTTCTTTGTTGGGCCCTCCAAGTGTTTGTCGTGTTTTTGAGTAATCTTTGTTTGCTGCCCTTGCTTTGGCTCCTCTTAGAATTAGAAAATTAATTCTCCAATCCAGCACCTATCACACAAGCTAGACCTCACTCAAGTTAAATTTCTACTCAAATAGGCACCAATTGAGAAATAATTCCAGCACCAAATTTAGAGGCCAAAGGATTAAAGCAAGAAACAAATTAATTAGAAAAACAGAACCACCAAATGGAGTTAAATTGTGACAACTAGAAAGAGTTCCAAAGAAATATAAAACAAGCAAATAAAGGTATTCAAAGAAAGGTAGGCACACAAAGTGAATCCTAAGAATAGCACTAGAATTGATTTCAAAATCAAAAACAGCACCACTGAAAAACTGTTGTGGCCAGAAAACGTGATTTTCCCCAATTTATGCTGAGCTGTCCTTTACAGATTTGCCTCTGAAAATTGATATGCAAATATTTCAAGATCTCAACTAAATTCTGGGACAGATTTCACCCAAAACGCATGAGCCATTTTTTTTTAATAAATTTTGCAAAATCAGTGTTCAGTTACGCCAGCTGGAGCGCCCAGATTTGCACACTGTTTTTAAAATATTTATCATTTTTTTTCTATTTCTTTTTTTGACCTGATTCTTTTTTTTGTCTTTTCTATAACACCTCAATCTTGCATATTCCAGAGAATCAAAATTTTCCTATCTGGAAAAATAATTTTCCCAAGCAAAAACAGCCAGCACAGATTGATGTAAAACAGGGGATTCTGTGTAAATTGGAAAAACAGCAAGATATACCAAAAGACACAAAGGAAAATGATGTAAATGAATTTGTGTAGAACTAAAACACAAATATGAACTCAAGCTAAAATTAAAAAGGCAGCAAAGGATCAAAAATAACAGCAGATTAAGGCAACTTAAAGAGACCCAAAAACAAGAAACAATCAAGCCAAAAAAATAGGACTACTAAGAATTGATGACAATTATGGATTCACATGACTTGACACAACATTTATAGATTCAGAAAATAAAGACTCAAAGCATAAAATGAAGCAATTATAAGAAAGCAATAAAGACTCAAATTCCTAAAAGAAAACAGCCACTCAATGTGTAAGGAATCCTATCACAATTGCACAAGAAAATGTTCAAGATCAATTGAACACATGTGCTTCGGTTGGATCTTCCATAAGCACACCAAGAACAATTTAAAATGTAAAAAACAGCAAGACAATTATGGAATTGAAATGACAAGATGAAAATAAAGAAGAACTGAAAATTTAAAAAGACAAGCTACTCATCTTGAAGAACCAAAAGCTCATGATACCAAATGATGGCATTTTCATGTGTTCTTCTTGAATCAAAGTAGAAATAGATGGAGCGGAAGCAATGGGTGAGTGAAACAAGACCCTCCTAGGAGTGATGGTGATCTTGAAGGTGCATGATGTGTATGGGAGTAGGGAGGTTCGGCCAACCCTTGGTGAGGTGAAGGAGATGAAGATCAATTCCTAGAAACTAGGAGAGAGCAAAGCTTGGCACAAATTTGGCAGCATAACTTTACTCATATTAATCTTGAAAATACATGAGGTAGGCCTCCTTATTTATAGATTTAGGAGCCTTGGTGAGCAAGCTTAAAGGGTAGAGATGGAAATACAAAAAGTGGGGCTGCCTAGGGTATTGACTTTAGTCAAACCACACCATCATCCTAATATTCTAGAAGATAGGTCAAAAATGCAACATTTGATAGTACACCCCTAAGTGAGCAAGTTTTGCTTTCTACACTACACTAATCTACTAAGCACCCCCTCCCCCTTTGGGCCTTTATGAAACATGTACAAGGATCTCTCTCTTCCATCCGTGGCTTCTTCTATGTGTGCTTGGATATGTTTAGCCATGGATCTTGTGAGAGGTCCTAGACGGTCTAGCTCCATGGATAGCCTCCCTCCTTCACGTTCTAGACGCTCACTTCCTGGAGCTAGACGCTCCTCTTGGTCTAGACGGTCTTCTTGGTTTGGGCCTTGGCTTCCTTGGCTAGATGTGCTTGGCCCTCCTCCATCACTTACTGACTTGATCGTCAGAGTGTGGCCGGCCGTAAGGGCGCCCTTTGTTTCACAGGAATAGCATCCAAACAACCAAGGAAGGCACAGTTTACAGTGGAGACAGAAGGAGTCAGAACCAGTTATCGAAGTCAACCGACGACTAAGTTAATCAACAAGAACATAATACAATTTCAATTTTCTTGGTTCCAATGTGTCTCAACCTTTCCTTCCGCGTGTGATTGAATCAAAGGGAGCTTATATGTCTTTCAATTAATTACTTAGCCATAATCATATCAAATTTCTAAAAAATGTGGCTCCTGGACTAAGCTAAGTTGGTATAGTTTTTCTCTCAAACCCAATTTTGTATATCTTTTGAGTGCAGAAAACTTTTGACTTAATGATTTGTTGGAGAACTTAAGAAATACTAAATGTTAGTTTGAGTTGTTTGTTTAATGTTGTTTCTGGTGTATTACATTACAGGGATAGCCTGCAAATAGCAATGACTGAACGAGAACCGTTAAACACAAGAATAATAGAGGGAATTAATAATTACTCTGAATGCACATATGCTACGGATAGAAGCGCAACTTGTTGTCGATCCCTGGCTTTAGCTGTAAGCATTATCTAATGTCATCTAAATTTTTCATAGTACTTGAAAAAATAAATTTAAGGCAATAAATATTTATTGGTGAGGAGGTTTGATCAACCACAGAAGTACAAGCCATTTGCGAGTAGATGTTGTAAGGGGAAACCTTGAGATTGAGAGTCTGAGAAAATTCGATTTTAAGTCACGGCTTCCAGCCATTACAAGTACAAAAAGATTGGAACTCCTCAATGACAATGACCAGCCAAATAGCAATACAACAGAGATGAAACAAAGAACAAGAAACTTGAAAATTTTCCAAAACTGCAGCTACCGTACGCGGCCTATATGTCACTGTTCTAGTGACTTTAAGCACCACGAGGTATGAACCTACTGACAAAATTTCAGCCCGATCCAACGGTGGACAAAACAGCAGCAACAATCAGAAAAAATTATTCCTCAATAGAAACGCTGAAAACGCTGCTGTAATGTGAGATGAATTTCTCTCTGCTCAAATCACTTCTGGAAGATCCGAACAGTTAGATTGAATTCACACGAAGTATGATCCTATTGACAAAATTTCAGCCCGATCCAATGGTGAACAAAGTGTCGGAGGAAGCCGGAAGTTACTGGGCAAAACTTTTCTATCTTTTTCTTTTCTCTCTCTTTTTCTCTCTCTGTCTCAGCTGACGGCTGTCACTCTCTGTTTAGGAAAAAACCCTAAAGGTGATTAAAATTTGGATTGGGCCTCCACATAGGAAGTGAGCCCAACCCAACAAATCTCCCCCTCACAACTATGTGGAGATGATCGACAAACCGGCAATCTCACAACAAGTTTCAAACTTGCTTCTCAGTAGTGTCTTAGTCATCATATCAGCACAATTATCATCTGTATGAACTTTTGCCAACTCCAGTAACCTCGCTTGCAAAGCATCACATATCCAATGATACCTCACAACAATATGCTTGGACCTAGAATGGAAAGTTGAATTCTTACCAAGATGAATGACACTCTGACTATCACAAAATAGCAAGTATTTGTCTTGAACAAAACTAAGCTCTTGCAGGAGTTTCTTCACCCAAAGCAGCTCCTTGCATGCTTCTGTAATGGCAATGAACTCTGCCTCAGTAGTGTACAATGCAACATACTTCTGCAATCTAGATTGCCATGCCACAGCTCCTCCTGCAAATTTAATCACGTAGCCTGAGGTAGACCTTCTAGTATCTTTGTCTCCACCCATATCAGAATCAGTATAGCCCACAAGGGTAGGCTTATCATCTCCAAAACAAAGCTTCAAACAAGTAGTACCACAAAGATACCTTAAAATCCATTTCATAGCATTCCAATGCTCTCTACCTGAATTAGACAAAAATCTACTAACAATACCAACAACATGTGCAATATCTGGTCTTGTATACACCATTGCATACATCAAACTACCCATAGCAGATGCATAAGGAACCCGTTGCATATATGATTTTTCAGTTTCATTAGAAGGACTTTGTTTTGCACTCAATTTAAAATGAGTAGCAAGAGGAGTGCTTACCGCCTTAGCATTTTCCATCTAGAACCTCTGTAGTACTCTTTTAACATAGTGCTCTTGTGACAACCAAAGCTTCTTCTCTTGCCTATCACGCATGATTCTTATACCAAGAATTTGCTTAGCAGCTCCCATGTCTTTCATAGCAAATGACTCATTCAATTGCTTCTTCAACCCGTTGATCATGGAAATATCTTTCCCAACAATAAGCATGTCGTCAACATACAACAACAAGATAATGAAATCATTATTAGTAAACATTTTAACAAAGACACAATGATCAGAAGTAGTCTTCTTGTAGCCATGCTCACACATAACCGACTCAAACTTCTTGTAACATTGACGCGGAGCCTGCTTCAAGCCATATAGACTTTTTCTCAACCTACACACATGATCTTCCTTACCTTCAACAAGAAAACCATCAGGTTGCTTCATGTAAATCTCTTCTTCCAAATCACCATGAAGGAAAGCAGTTTTAACATCCATTTGCTCTACCTGTAAATCAAGAGTAGCAGCCAAACTCAGCACAATTCTAATGGATGACATTTTCACCATAGGAGAAAAAATCTCATTGAAATCAATGCCTTTTCTCTGTCTAAAACCTTTCACCACCAATCTAGCTTTATATCTTGGAGATGTAGAATTGCTTTCTTGGTTTACCCTGTAAATCCACCTGTTTTCTAGAGCCTTCTTGCCTTTTGGCAATTTCACCAAGTCAAAAGTGTGATTATCATACAAAGACTTCATTTCATCTTGCATTACATCCAACCACTTTTTCTTTTCTTCACTCTCTATGGCCTCAAAAGAACACTCAGGTTCTCCTTCATGTGTCAAGGTTGTGTCATCAGAAGGATACCTGGTAGATGGTTCCCTCTGCCTATTAGACCTCCGAATTTGAACTTGAGGTGGTTCAGAAGCATCACCAAGACCTTCATCTTGTGACATCCCATGTTCCTCGTCAATGACATCAATAGCAACATCAAAATCATCTCCAAGTTACTAATCATCAACATCATCATGTTGCTCATCATTCTGAACATTATTCTAAATAGTTTCCAGATCACGTAGAGGCATTCGAATTGGATCAACATTAGATAATCTATTATCTATCTCAGATGTCGTCTTCTCCATCTTGTCAATATTTTCAATGGTTTGATCTTCCATGAACTTCACATCAAGGCTTCTAATTGACTTCCTCTCAACAGGATCAAAGAACTTGTAGCCAAATTCATCCTGACCACCAATAAAGATGCACTACCTTGTCTTTGCATCTAACTTGGATCTTTCATCCTTTGGAACATGCATGTATGCTTTACAACCGAAGACTCGCAAATGATCATACTTGACATTCTTGCCAAACCAAATCTTGTCTGGCACCTCACCATTCAAAGCAACTGCAGGACTCAAATTAATAACATGCACTGCAGTGTACAATGCCTCACCCCAAAAAATGCTTAGGCAACTTTGCTTCAGAAAGCATACACCTAACTCTTTCGATCAATGTCTTGTTCATCCTTTCTGCTAAATTATTTAGCTGAGGAGTTTTAGGAGGAGTCTTTTCATGTTTGATACCGTATTGCTTGCAATAAACATCAAACGGTCCACAATACTCACCACCATTGTCAGTACGAATGCATTTCAGCTTCTTGTCTGATAGTCTCTCAACCAAAACATGAAATTCTTTGGATTTTTCTAGAACTTGGTCCTTTGTCTTCAAAACATAAACCCAAAAGCTTCCTGGAACAATCATCAATAAAGGTAACAAAATAAAGTGCACCAATAAATGACTTTACCTTCAATGGGCCACAAACATTAGAATGCACCAATTCAAGCAACTCTCACTTCTTTGAAGGAGGATGCTTCTTGAAGACTACTCTGGTCTGCTTACCAGCCATGCAATGAGAACATTTCTCCAACTCTGCACTCTTCAATCCCGGAAGCACATCCTTTTTAGCTAAACAATTCAGCCCCTTCTCACTGATATGACTAAGCCTTCGGTGCCACAAAGAAGCATCCATATCCATGGCGTTCACACTATCTTTAGCAACCAATGCTTTTGTCCAATACAGTTTACTAATTCTCTCCCCTTTGGCCACAATTAGATTACCTATGGAGAGTTTCCACTTTCCTGAACCAAAGTGATTTTCATAACCACTATCATCAAGCATCTGCACAGAGATCAAATTAAAGCGGATATCTGGAGCATGTTTGACTCCTCTGAGCAACAACTGCATTCCCATATTGGTTTGCAAGCAAACATCACCAATACCAACTACCTTAGACACACCATCATTACCCATCTTCAACACTCCAAAATCACCAGAAGTGTAAGATGTGAAGAACTCCTTCCTTGGTGTAACATGCAATGTAGCACCACTGTCAATTATCCACATGCTCTCATCTGATACAAGATTAACTGAATCATGGTCACAAAGAATAATAAGATCATCATCACAAATAGCAGTAGTAACACAATCATCATTGTCATGATGTTTCTCCTTCTGCTTCCCTTTCTAATCCTTGTTCTCCTTTTTCCAAAGAAAACAATTTCTCTGAATGTGCCCTGTTTTGTGCCAATAATGACACTCCACATTTTTGTATCTAGACTTGGACTTACTTCTGTAGTTCTGTTTACTCCCTTTCGGTTCTTTTTTGTGACTTCTCCCCCTATTTTCAGTGACAAGTACCTCGGAATGAGATGAAGTACCATGAGCCTTCCTTCTCATCTCCTCATTAAGAACACTACTCTTAACATTTTTCAAGGAGACAACACCATCAGGAGATGAGTTTGTAATTGAAACCTGAAATATTTCCCAAGAATCTGGTAGAGTATTCAGTAGCCATAATCCCAACATTTCATCATCAAATTTGATGCCCATTTGTGACAATTGATCTTGGAGCCCCTGAAAATAATTGAAGTGATCCGAAATAGAAATCTCCTCCTTGTACCTCAAATTCATCAAAGGAATTCAACAAATATAATTTATTGATTCCTGTGCTAGAAGCATACAAAGTCTCAATCTTCTATCACAAGGATTTTGCATCTTCCTCATTAGCAATGTGATTATAAACATTATCTTTAACAAATTGACGAATAAAACAAAAACCTGCTGATGCTCAAACTTCCATTCCTCACCAGTCTTGTCTTCTGGCTTTTCAGTAGCAGACACAGGAAGATGCAATTTCTTCACAAATAACAAATCCTTCATTTTTCCCTTCCATAAGTGATAGTTAGTGCCATTCAAACAAACCATCTTATTTGTATTTTCCTACATCATTCAAGTAGTCAAATAGCTCCAACCAAGGAGCTCTGATACCACTCTGATGGGAAATTCAACACAATAAAATAATATCTCAACAAGAGCAATAAACAGTGGATAAAAATTTCCCCAATTAGCAAGAATCTGTGAGGAGCAATAATAAATAATGGCAGCAACAAAAACACACTTCAGGAAGACACATAAATTTTTAATGTGGAAAATCTTCTCAAGGTGAGAAGTAAAAACCACGGGCACAAGCCAGTTAATCAAACTCCATTATGATGAATGTTATGGTTACAAAAGAGTCTCAAAACAGCACAAATTGTGCTTAATAACTAGCCAAATAGCAATACAACAGAGATGAAACAAAGAACAAGAAACTTGAAAAATTCCCAAAACTACAGCTACTGTATGCGGCCTATATGTCACTGTTCCGGTGACTTTTGAACAATTCGAATTGTCCAATTGAAGCGCCACGAGGTATGAACCTACTGACAAAATTTCAGCCCCATCCAACGGTGGACGAAACAGCAGCAACAATCCAAAAAAATTCGTCCTCAATAGAAATGCTGAAAACGCTGTTGTAATGTGAGATGAATTTCTCTCTGCTCAAACCACTTTTGGAAGATCCAAACAGTTAGATTGAATTCTCACAAAGTATGAACCAGCTGACAAAATTTCAGCTCGATCCAACAGTGAACAAAGTGTCGGCAACGGCCAGAAATTACTGGGCGAAACTTTTCTATCTTTTTCTTTTCTCTCTCTTTTTCTCCCTCTGTCTCAGCTGACGGCTGTCACTCTTTGTTCAGGACAAAACCCTAAAGGTGATTAAAATTTGGATTGGGCCTCCACATAGGAAGTGAGCCCAACCCAACAGTGAGATATGCCCAAAGTGTTGTCATATGAATTCTTAAAAGATAATAATTTATTATTATATTATTTTAATCTTTAAATTTAATACTTATTATCACTTTAATTTTTAAAAATGTGTTTTGATATTTTGCATGTTTATTGTTCATGTACATACATTTAAGTTAAAGTATTTTTTTTCACTATTAAATATTAAAGTGTACTCGCTAGACCTCGGGCCTCGGCTCTGGTAGACATCGGCTGTAGTGGACATTGGCACCGGTAAACATCGGCTCCAGTGGACATCGGCACTGGCAGACATCACCACTGATCTGATCGATATGATGGACCATATAAGTGGGGCCCTAGAGAACATACATATGTTATCCTATGTGAATAAAGGCCTATTTTGCGGAGAGTTCATGCGTGTGGTGTGTATAATACATTCTGGTCTAACACGAGAAAGGTATTTCCTGGAGGCGCCAAAGCCCAAGAGTGTTAGGGTTTCCAGGGAAGGCTGCATGCATGGCACGTGGAAAACTAGGGCACCCACAGAATAGATGGATTCCACAGCAAGTGGAGCACGAGTTGTTGCTCTAGCGACCATACTGTTAAAACTACGCAGTCCATAAGAGGAAAGTCCTGTGCAATGACTGCGCTAAGTTTGTGCAACACGCACAGGATGCCTTGATAGGTAACCCTAATTCCACTTAAGGAAAGATTCTCGTGGGGTAGAGGTGTTGACCTAGACACATTCTATAAAAAAGGTGATAAGAACCCTAGAAAGATACACTATTCTAAACTTAAACTATTTTACTAACTTATCATTCTTTAGCCTAGTATTGACTCGACCGTTGGATTGCAGTCTACAGGTAGGGCCCCCTCTGTTTCAACGGAGCCGCTTCCCAGAATCTGAGAGTGATCAGCAGAACCACCAAGAAATAAGGGGAGCAACCACCTGCCTTGAAGTCAACGGCGGCTAGGTCAACCACTGAGAACATTTGGTACCCACCGTGGGGCCCGTTAAAACTAGGTCCCATCCATAGTTGTGATCTGAGCTACCAGACGATATGAAGAATACTAGGCAAGGCACTGCTGGAAGGGAGGAGGACGACCACATCACCATGCAGGAACTCATGGAGACTATCCGCAACCTTCAGCAGACATTTGCAACGTCCAGGGTTGACCAGAAAAGGGTATTGGCTGAGGTTCGAGCCGAGCAGACCCTCAGACAGGATCAATTCGGGGTCGAATTGGATGCATCGTTGGCAACCAATGAAAAATTGCGCAGGGCCAACGAGGAGCTGCGAAGAGGGATGGGGGAACATGCAACAGGGGAGCTACGGTCGCCCACCCCAATTAGGGCTTGCCCCATGCCTTTCTCCTAGGCGATCATGGAGGCGGAAATACCAACAACATTCATGGTCCCAAAAATCACCTTTACAGGTATAGAGGATTCAAAGGCCCACATCATGGCCTTCCACACAGATGATGATTTCGGGAGGAACTGACGCCATGTAAGTTGTTTATGGGAACATTTTTAAGAATGGCGTTGGATTGGTTCATCAGCCTCCCTGACGGACACATCACATCATTTGATTTGTTGAACCAAGTGGTGTTCAATGTTTTGAAGAATCCAAATCCTTTGAAGGATGATGAAGCCTCTGTTTTGCTTGTTGCTGCTGTGCTGGTTTAAAGTTTTGTTTTGGGGTAGTTTTATGTTGTAATCCACCCTTAGATTAAATCTCAAAGCAATTAGCATCTCATTTTTTAACAAAGCAAAGAGTTTTTCAAACTAAGTTGAAATAATCGATTGTTCTATCGAAACAACCGATTGTTTACACTTAGATGTTTTTGAGAAAGTTTGAAAACTGTTTTTGAATGAAGAAAACTGTTAAGTAACAAAACAACCAATTGATTCGAGGAAACAACCGATTGTTTGTTTAGGAACCATAACAGAAAAACTGTTTTATTTGACTGAGCTTTAAATGATTTGAAACTGAATACGCTCCAGTCATTAAATGCTTTGACCAATCTTTTTAAAGCAATTAAGAGTTTGTTAAGATTTGATAACAAACTATATCTTGGTATAAATTCAGAAAAACTGTTTTTAAGAAGAAAATGTTTTTGAAAAAGTTTTTCTAAGAGAGTTTTTAAAAGTGCTGAGATTGCTTAAGAGTTTTGTGATTGATCAAGGTGTTGGAATAGGATTCTACTTGTATTGATTTCAGATTTTCATCTGTAACAAGTGTAATCTTTGTAAACTGCTGAAACATTTCGTTTGTGTGTTTGCTGAGATTGGCTGTGTGCTCTTGAGGTGTTCAAGATCAGGAATCTTAGTGTTGGCCAAGGAGAGTGTGTTTCTTGAGGTGTTCAAGGTCATTCTCTTGGTTGTTGTGTAAGTGATCAAGGTGTGATTGCTTAGTGGATTTCCTCAGGGGTTCTGAGAAGACTGGATGTAGCTCTGGGTTGGAGTGAACCAGTATAAACAACTGTGTACAATCTCTCTATCCTTAACTCTTTAAATTCAGTTTGTTTGTTGTTTACTGGTATAAACAACCGATTGTTTTGAAGAAACAACCGATTGTTTTCCTGGCATTGCTGTTTTGCTTGTTGTTTTGGCAAACTGAATTGCTGAATCAATTGGTTTCTGTCATTCTAGCTATGAAAAGTTTGCGAAAACCCCTTTAAACAATTCACCCCCCTCTAGTTTAAAGCTATTATTTCTAACAATTGGCATAAAGAGCTTGGTTCTTGAAAGTCATTCAAGTTGATCCTAAAATCTTTTTAAATGGCTGATAGACTACCTTTTGGGGAAGGTGCATCAATAAATAGACCACCCTTGTTTTGTGGTTTGAATTACCAGTTTTGGAAAGTTAGAATGAAAATATTTATGGAATCTCTTGACAAAGGAATTTAGGATGCAATTGAAAATGGTCCTTATATACCAAAGTTTGAAAAAGATGGTTCTGTCATTGAGAAGCCATGGTCTCAATGGACTGATGCAGAAAGCAAAAAGGCCAAATTCGATTGCATTGCCAAAAATATTATAACCTCTGCTTTAAATTCTGATGAGTTTTTCAGGGTCTCACAATGCAAATCATCAAAAGAAATGTGAGATACTTTGGAAGTCACTCATGAAGGAACAAATGAGGTTAAAAGAGCTAGAAAGCATGCTCTCATCCAAGAGTATGAGATGTTTAGAATGCTTAAAGGTGAAACAATAGCTGAAGTGCAGAAAAGGTTTACACACATCATCAATCACCTTATGAGCCTAGACAAGACATTTCACAAAGAAGAGCTAAACATCAAGATCTTGAAATGTCTTGATAGAGCATGGCAACCAAAGGTAACTGCTATTTCTGAATCTAAAGATCTAACATCTTTAAGTGTTGCTTCTGTAAGGACCTAGAAAATTTTATTGGAATGAAAGTAATATATTTTAAGTGAATTCTAAGTATGTTTTTATTTAAAATCGCCTGTCGCCTAGAGTACACATGATCGCCAATCGCCTATGGTGTACATGATCGCTGAAAGTGCACTTAGTATGTGGTCAAGATGCTGGATCAACCATAGTGGGTTCCAAAAACTACATGTATCAAGGTGTGGGTTAAGCCTTAGATACGCTGTGCATGCGAAGCTCCATGCTTGAGCATAAGAAATCGTCCTTAGTGTTGCACGCATGGGCGCACGAGGAGTAGTGCTGATCTACTCTTGGAAATGTTAAGCTACCGACGTCACCAAGTCATGTGGACATGATACCTTGGACGTAACATAGCGGGATGAAGAAACTTTAGCAAGGCGTGGCGATGTGTCATCAGTCATCGCCAGGGCGCGAGAGACATGCGGACATCGCTAGGGCGCGAGGCATGCGGGCATCGCCAGGGCACGAGAGACATGCGGGCATCGCTAGGGCGCGAGGCATGCGGGCATCGCCAGGGCGCGAGAGACATGCGGGCATCGCCAGGGCGCGAGGCATGCGGGCATCGCCAGGGCGCGAGAGACATGCGGGCATCGCCAGGGCGCGAGGCATGCTGTAAGGACCCAGAAAATTGTATTGGAATGAAAGTGGTGTATTTAAATAATTTCAGAAGATGTTATTATTTAAAATACAAAGAACTGGTAAACGAAGTTTCATAGTAGTCGGACCTCGGACGTCGCCCAAGATCTGGGGTCCGCTGGTGGAGGTCGGTCGGATGACGTGTGGATAAAGAAGAGTAAAGGAAGAAAAGTTAAGTTTAGAAGGGTATGAGATCGCCGGTCGTCTACTACACATGATCGCCAGGGCGCGAGAGACATGTGGACGTCGCCAGGGCGCGATGCATGCGGGCATCATCAAGGCGCGAGGCATGCGGGAATCTTCCAGGGGGAGACATCGGTCGTCCACCAGGAGAGGTCATCGGTGGATAGTCTTCGCGCGAGATGTCATCGGTGGATTATCTTCGCGCGAGAGGTCATCGGTGGATAGCCTTCGCGCGAGAGGTCATCGGTGGATAGTCTTCGCGCGAGAGGTCATCGGTGAATAGTCTTCGCGCGAGAGGTCATCGGTGGATAGCCTTCGCGCGAGATGTCATCGGTGGATTGTTTTCGCGCGAGGGGTCATCGACGAAAGGTTATCGCGCGATGTCGAGTTGCACACAGAGAAGGTAAGACCCAGACTCCCAGCATGAAGCGTAGTGCACGCACGCCACGTAGACAAAAAGGGTGGTTCAGAGTGGTGACATCAGAATGTTGGCATGCGCAGGAGACACTCGCGGTCGTACTGTTCAGAGCAGTGACTGGCATGCACAAGCGACAACAGAAGTCGTACTGTTCAGAGCAGTGGTTGGCATGCACAAGCGACAACAGTGGTCGTACTGTTCCGGGCAGTGGTTCTCAGACTTCTCTGCAGAGTGGGTGGTGGCAGCAGCAGCATGCGTGGACAGGTAAGTTGGGATTCAAAAGCCACTGCGTGAAGGCAAAGAGCATTACAGACTCAAGAGTGTGAGAGTGAGTGCAAACTCCCTCCCCCCTTCTTCTCTCCTTTGCGCTGTAACTCAGGCAAACTCCAGCACCTGTGCGACGAGCGACGACAGCACTTAGAGCACCTGGGAGTTTCTCTGCAAGTTCTACCAACCAGGCACTGAAAACAGAGCTAAGGCATCCTTCAAGCTCGGTGGGTTTGAGCTCTCGGTGTTTTGCGCAAGTCCAGGTAAGGGAAGCTAGCCTTCATTTTCAATACAAGCCATAGATTAGCTGTTTCTGGAGTAAGGGCGACGTGGTCGCCGGTTTCGTTTTCATCTTCGTGAATGCTCTGTTCTATGTGTTTGGGCGACGTGGTCGCCGGTTTTGTATACAGACTTCGAAATACCCTGTTTTTGATGTTGTTTGAAGCTGCTTTGGATTTAAATGTGATATACATGTGATATTCGAAAATATGAACTTTTGAAATGATTGTTGCTGTGATTTGAATCATTCATTTGAGTGGGATGATGTCTTGAATGCTGTGAATGTGGGATCGAGGCGTAGTATTTTCAGGAAAGGAAATACCGTGCACGATCGTATGTAATGTGTATTGACCTGGGGCTTGTCTAGAAGGAGATATCCTGACTCTGCTGATATAATGGAATCACGTAGATGAAGTTATTCAGTTGTGGAGAGTCGAAGGAGGTTCATATGTATGGGTGAGTTGTTCAAAAGGGAACGATCTCGGCCTGTTATATGAATTAACCTTGTCATACCGGGAGAGTTAATGACATTGAGACTATATGCGCATGGCTGTGTGGATTTCACAGCGACCCTGTGTGGATTTCACAGTGGTATGGTATGACAGGTGCAAATCTCTGGGCCTGAGTCAACGCACGAGTAAATCCGGAAGTAGTGTCAAGTGTCTTGTGTGATGAGTCAGTGGAAGTCTGACGTGAGAAATGAGGAACTTTGAATTGATAGACACTTGATGAATGTTGAGGTTTTAATGACCTTTGAGGAATCGTGCAATATGTGTTTAGTTGATGGTTCACGTGGGTATCTTGAATTTGTTTTACCTTGATTTTAAAGTTCATATCTAACTCTTTTTAAATGTCTAGCTTACCCTGTGTTTTCTTTTGTGTTGTGGCCTCTTCTTAAACCTGTAATGATCGTGTATAATTTACACGGGAGCAGATGATGTTGCAGGTTGTAGAGCTCCTTAGTGAATTGTCGCTGGAAGGAGATCGCCTGTTTTCTATTCCCGATAGGCGATCACCCTTTTGCCGCTTTCTGATAGGAGATCACCTTTCTGATAGGAGATCACCTTTCTGATAGGAGATCGCCCTCCTAGCAGGAGATCGCCCTTTCTGTCAGGAGATCGCCTGTCTTTATATTGTATTGAATTTTATTTATATTTCATGGAAAAGTGACCGAATTTGTATTAAACTCCCTGTGAGGAGAAACTTAATTATTTATATAAAATTTTATTCACTTTAATCTATTTGTTACTTTTATTTTCATTATATAAATATGAATAGTATTTTGGCGGGATGTTACATTAATGGTATCAGAGCAGTTCGTCCTTAGGATGACCTGAGGGCTGTGGATCCATTGTGTTTCTTCTGCTCATGAAAGTTATTTGAGTTTAAAATAACAACTATAGTGAAAGGTTTTCAAACGTTTTTGTATTGAAAGTTTGTGTGTGCTTTGGTGAATATATGTTCTAACTGAAAATCTTAGTATTAAGAATGAGAAGGTCTTGATAAAGTAGTGAGGGTGCACACTCATAACTGGATCGAGATGAGTCTCAATCTTAATTCCAAAGGTTTGATGTTTAGCATATATTGAATTCTGGTGTGAACTATTTCATTCTCTTGAGTGTCTTTGTAATTGATTGAAAATGGTTGATTGGATTGATGATTGTATACCAGTAGCTGTTCTGGTGTTTTGTTTAAGTTTATCAGCACTATGACTCTGTTGATGAACTCAAATTCTTAATGACTTTGAGATGCTGACCTTTGTGAGGTCAAGATGTTACCTCCTGAATGAATTGATTTCTTATCGATCTCATTCTTGTAGTTGTAGGGAATATAGAAACCCATAGTTTCAAAATCTGAAACGAAGAGTGATGGCAAGTAAACCTCCTACCCCTCCCCAACCTTCTTCGGAAATGGACCAGATTGCCAAGGCTATAGAGATGATGGCAAATGCTATCCAACAACAGAATATGGTAATGGCTCAGATTCTTCAGGCTGTAATGCATCATTGGGAAACTGCTCGGTCGGATGGAACAGCTTCCCACGTCGGTCAGCCTCAGGAACAGATGGGACTGACCGAGTTCATGAGGCACAACCCACCCAAGCTCAGTGGGAATGCTACCCCTGATCAAGCAGATCCGTGGATCAGGGAGTTTCATGCCTTAGTAGGGAAGGCAAAAGTGGTGGAGACCCTGGAGAGGAGTGATTCCAGAGTAATCAGATCACGCCCAAGGGGTCCCTCCAGTGGGAAGGCCAAGGTACAGCACCCACGAAGCAAGCCTTATGCGTTACCTCCACCACATCGGACAGGAGCAGTTCCGCCCCAGTTTCAGCAGCAACAACCATGGAAAACAAGATGTTTCCGTTGTGGTGGGTCACATAACGTCAAAGTGTGCCCCAAGGGGAATTCAGAGAGAAGATGTTTTGCCTGTCAAAAGACGGGACACGTTGCTAGAGATTGTCCTACCCATAATAGGATGACTCAACCCAGTGGATCCCAACAGTTGAGGAATGGAGACAGTCGACCTCAGGCAGCAGGGAGAGTGTTTGCCATGTCTGGAGGGGAGGCATCTCAGTCAGGTAACTTAGTACAGAGTGTTGCTCTATAGCTGGTAGATGCGTTAGAATTTTGGTTGATTCTGGAGCGACACACTCCTTTGTGTCAAGCTTGTGTGTAGCCGAGTTGGGCCTTCTAGTGAAGGAAGTACCGTTTGAACTGTTGGTCTCTACACCTGTATCAGGACAGGTGTTGACCTCTACAGTTTGCCCTGAATGTCCAGTGATGGTAGAGGGACGCAGATTCAAAGTAAACTTGATCTGCCTACCTCTTCAGGATCTGGATGTTATCCTGGGAATGGATTGGCTAGCTGCCAATCACGTTCTCGTAGTCTGCGGTAATCAGAAGTTAGCGTTTCCAGATCTCCAAAAGCCAGATGGCGAGGTGCTTCGTGATGCTAGCTCGGTTGGAAGTGAAGAATGAAGAGGACGTAAGCAAGATACCTTGGTGAAAGATTTCATGGATGTATTTCCAGAAGAGATACCTGAATTACCTCCTAAGAGAGAGGTGGAACTCTCTATTGTTTTGGGTGCCTGGAGCTGGACCGGTGGCAATGGCTCCAGCTGAGTTGATGGAATTAAAGAAGGAAGTGTAATTTAGATTTAGTGTACCAAAGTTTAGTTTCAGCTACATATAAGTTATGGAGAGTATATAAGCAGAATGTTGAGGGTTTAAAGACTTAAGCATGTGTATCCATGGGAAGTACCGGGGTTAAGTTCTAAGAATGAAAGAATGAATTTTCTTTTATTTGAAGCTTGGGAGATGTTTATGTCGATGAAACAACATGAGATGACTCTAGCTTAACCACAAGCTTAAAAGGAAAGAGGAGATATTGTATTTATGTCTAAAGTTCAATTAGACAGAGAAATTTGCTGAAAAATACCAAGTAGAGAAGTTACTGGGAGAAGAGAGAAAGCTTCACGCAGAATGGATGCTATTTTGTGGATCGTGAATTGGAAGATGAGTATGGAAATGGTGGATGAGGAGTGATGAGAAAGGGAAATGGAAAGATATTCTTGTATCCAAATATGACTCGGAACTTGGGAGAAGCCGAGCTCATTCGAAATATCAATCGTGGTGGTGGAGAGACGTACGTAAGATGTGCGAGGAGGGTGAAGATGATGGTTAGTTCCGAAAAGTCATTGTTTGGAAAGTTGGAGGCGGAGGGGATGTGAGATTTCAGGAGGATGCGTGGGCCACTAACTCTAACTTTAAAGCAACGTGGCTGGTCTATGTGCTTCAAGTGGATAAGTGTTCTATTTGTTCGACATAAGGATTTGAGGTCCCACCTTGAGAACTTTTATCTTATACGTATGTCATCCAAGTAGAATCAGGTGTGGAAGGGAATGTGGGTGGCAATAGTCTGTTGTATCTTGGAGAAGAGGAATAGAGTTGTCCTTAAGAAAGAAAATCCTGGATGCAGAGGAAATTTTCCAATCGGCTCCACTACTTACATGGTTGTGGTTGAGATATATGGTGCGTTCGTTCTTGTATACCTTTTCAGATAGGCACCTGAACCCAAATCAATGCATCCAATGTATACATTGAACAAGGAGGAAATGATGGGAACAGGAAGCCGAGTTGGCAAAAGAAGTCATGATGATGATTTAGAAAGTAACAGCAACAAGAACTTTGTCTTTATAAGGTGCAGAATTATGTGGTATAGTGGTGAACCAAAGGTGTTCCTTTAGGGAGCGTGAGAATTAGATCAGCAGTTGGGAAGTCGATGGATGGTTTTGATCAAGATGCGGAAGTTGATTCCTAGAAGGATATTTCGGATCCTAGTTTGAATTGGCTGGGGGACATGAGCAGTAGTCAGCGGTCCTCTTTCCTTCCGATGAAGGGATCTTGCTCACTTTTTCTCTACAGGGGGCTAGTCCTGGTTCTGTTAAGGGCTTAGTTCTGGACTTGCTCGACCAAGTCTTCAGGGTTGGAAGTAGAGTGTGAGTACTGGAGTTGGCGCTTAATGGAGCAGCATACTCCATATGCAGGGATGGAGAATGGAATTTGATGAAGTATTGGAGTAGTAAGAGTTGGTTCAACAGACAACCGAGAAGGTGAAACTGATGCAAGGCAGAATGAAAGCTTCTCAAAGTCGACAGATATCCTATGCAGATCAGAGGAGAAGACCTTTGGAGTTTGCTGCGAGGGACCATGTCTTTATGAGGGTGACACCAGCCAAGGGTGTAGAACGAGCTATCAGATCAAAGAAGCTGTCCCCTAAGTTTGTTGGGCCATATCAGATCCTGAGGAGGATCGGTCCAGTGGCTTGAGATCGTCCCACCTCCCCATTTAGCAAACCTGCATAATGTATTTCACGTATCACAGCTAAGGAAGTATCTTGCAGACCTAGTCACGTATTAAAAGTGGACGACGTGCAGATCGGGTGATCCAGCATGGGAAATAAACGAAACCACGAGAGAAGCCCATCCATACCTTCTTTCCTTATAATTCAATTTTCGGGGACGAAAATTTTTCTTGTTGGGGAGATTGTAAGGACCCAGAAAATTGTATTGGAATGAAAGTGGTGTATTTAAATAATTTCAGAAGATGTTATTATTTAAAATACAAAGAACTGGTAAACGAAGTTTCATAGTAGTCGGACCTCGGACGTCGCCCAAGATCTGGGGTCCGCTGGTGGAGGTCGGTCGGATGACGTGTGGATAAAGAAGAGTAAAGGAAGAAAAGTTAAGTTTAGAAGGGTATGAGATCGCCGGTCGTCTACTACACATGATCGCCAGGGCGCGAGAGACATGTGGACGTCGCCAGGGCGCGATGCATGCGGGCATCATCAAGGCGCGAGGCATGCGGGCATCTTCCAGGGGGAGACATCGGTCGTCCACCAGCAGAGGTCATCGGTGGATAGTCTTCGCGCGAGATGTCATCGGTGGATTATCTTCGCACGAGAGGTCATCGATGGATAGCCTTCGCGCGAGAGGTCATCGGTGGATAGTCTTCGCGCGAGAGGTCATCGGTGGATAGCCTTCGCGCGAGAGGTCATCGGTGGATAGCCTTCGCGCGAGATGTCATCGGTGGATTGTTTTCGCGCGAGGGGTCATCGACGAAAGGTTATCGCGCGATGTCGAGTTGCACACAGAGAAGGTAAGACCCAGACTCCCAGCATGAAGCGTAGTGCACGCACGCCACGTAGACAAAAAGGGTGGTTCAGAGTGGTGACATCAGAATGTTGGCATGCGCAGGAGACACTCGCGGTCGTACTGTTCAGAGCAGTGACTGGCATGCACAAGCGACAACAGAAGTCGTACTGTTCAGAGCAGTGGTTGGCATGCACAAGCGACAACAGTGGTCGTACTGTTCCGGGCAGTGGTTCTCAGACTTCTCTTCAGAGTGGGTGGTGGCAGCAGCAGCATGCGTGGACAGGTAAGTTGGGATTCAAAAGCCACTGCGTGAAGGCAAAGAGCATTACAGACTCAAGAGTGTGAGAGTGAGTGCAAACTCCCTCCCCCCTTCTTCTCTCCTTTGCGCTGTAACTCAGGCAAACTCCAGCACCTGTGCGACGAGCGACGACAGCACTTAGAGCACCTGGGAGTTTCTCTGCAAGTTCTACCAACCAGGCACTGAAAACAGAGCTAAGGCATCCTTCAAGCTCGGTGGGTTTGAGCTCTCGGTGTTTTGCGCAAGTCCAGGTAAGGGAAGCTAGCCTTCATTTTCAATACAAGCCATAGATTAGCTGTTTCTGGAGTAAGGGCGACGTGGTCGCCGGTTTCGTTTTCATCTTCGTGAATGCTCTGTTCTATGTGTTTGGGCGACGTGGTCGCCGGTTTTGTATACAGACTTCGAAATACCCTGTTTTTGATGTTGTTTGAAGCTGCTTTGGATTTAAATGTGATATACATGTGATATTCGAAAATATGAACTTTTGAAATGATTGTTGTTGTGATTTGAATCATTCATTTGAGTGGGATGATATCTTGAATGCTGTGAATGTGGGATCGAGGCGTAGTATTTTCAGGAAAGGAAATACCGTGCACGATCGTATGTAATGTGTATTGACCTGGGGCTTGTCTAGAAGGAGATATCCTGACTCTGCTGATATAATGGAATCACGTAGATGAAGTTATTCAGTTGTGGAGAGTCGAAGGAGGTTCATATGTATGGGTGAGTTGTTCAAAAGGGAACGATCTCGGCCTGTTATATGAATTAACCTTGTCATACCGGGAGAGTTAATGACATTGAGACTATATGCGCATGGCTGTGTGGATTTCACAACGACCCTGTGTGGATTTCACAGTGGTATGGTATGACAGGTGCAAATCTCTGGGCCTGAGTCAACGCACGAGTAAATCCGGAAGTAGTGTCAAGTGTCTTGTGTGATGAGTCAGTGGAAGTCTGACGTGAGAAATGAGGAACTTTGAATTGATAGACACTTGATGAATGTTGAGGTTTTAATGACCTTTGAGGAATCGTGCAATATGTGTTTAGTTGATGGTTCACGTGGGTATCTTGAATTTGTTTTACCTTGATTTTAAAGTTCATATCTAACTCTTTTTAAATGTCTAGCTTACCCTGTGTTTTCTTTTGTGTTGTGGCCTCTTCTTAAACCTGTAATGATCGTGTATAATTTACACGGGAGCAGATGATGTTGCAGGTTGTAGAGCTCCTTAGTGAATTGTCGCTGGAAGGAGATCGCCTGTTTTCTATTCCCGATAGGCGATCACCCTTTTGCCGCTTTCTGATAGGAGATCACCTTTCTGATAGGAGATCACCTTTCTGATAGGAGATCGCCCTCCTAGCAGGAGATCGCCCTTTCTGTCAGGAGATCGCCTGTCTTTATATTGTATTGAATTTTATTTATATTTCATGGAAAAGTGACCGAATTTGTATTAAACTCCCTGTGAGGAGAAACTTAATTATTTATATAAAATTTTATTCACTTTAATCTATTTGTTACTTTTATTTTCATTATATAAATATGAATAGTATTTTGGCGGGATGTTACACATGCGGGCATCGCCAGGGCGCGAGAGACATGCGGACATCGCCAGGGCGCGAGGCATGCGGGCATCGCCAGGGCGCGAGAGACATGCGGGCATCTCCAGGGATAGACATCGGTCGTCTTCCAGAGAGAGAGATCGATCGTCTTCCAGAGAGAGAGATCGGTCGTCTTCCAGAGAGAGACATCGGTCGTCCTCCAGGATGAGTCATCGGTGGAAGGTTATCGCGCGATGTCGTGTTTCACACAGATAAGGTGGGACCTAGGCTCCCAGCATGAAACGTCCTGCACGCGCGACACGTAGACAAAAAGGGTGTTTCAGAACAGTGGCATCAGAGAGTTGGCATGCGCAGAGACACACGTGGCCGTACTATTCAGGGAAGCGTGCACGTAAGCTTTCCTGCAGAGTGGGTGGTGGCAGCGTCAATTGTGGACAAGTTGGTTTAGATTCAAAAACCCACTTCTGAGAGGCAAAGAACGTTCCAGTGGTTCAAGAGTGAGTTTACCTTCATCCTTCTCTTTTCTCTCCTTCGCGCTACGATTCAGGCATCCTCAAGCACCAGTACGACGAGCGACGACTGCCCTTAGAGCACCTGGGAGGTTCTTTGCAAGTTCTCCAAACCGGACGCTAAAACAGAGTTAAGGCACCTTTAAGCTTCGGTGGGTTTTGGAGCTCTTGGTGTTTTTGCGCAAGTTCAGGTAAGGGAAGCTAGCATTTTCGTTTATAAAAAAAACGTTAGGCGAGTAGGTTCTGAAGTGAGGGCGACGTGGTCGCCGGTTTTCATATTCCTTTTCACAATGCTCTGTTTTTATGTGTGGGGCGACGTGATCGCCGGTTTTAATGTTGATTCCGAACTCCCCTGTTTTAGTGTCATTTGAAATGTGATATTCGAAAATCTGAGCCTTGGAATGATTGTTGCTGTGATTGGAATCGTTCATTTAAGTGTTATATGATGTGTTGAATGTTGTGAATGTGGGATCAAGGCATAGTATTTTCAGGAAAGAAAATACCGTGTAAGATCGTGTAGGATGTGCATTGATCGGTGATTTCTATAATGAGATATCCTGACTCTCCTGATATAATGGAATCATATAGATGAAGTTATTCAGGCGTTGAGAGTCGATGGAGGTTCATACGTATGGGTAAGTTGTTTGAAAGATAACTACTTGACCTGTTGTGTGGATTCACCCTGTCATACTAGGAGAGTGATGAGATTGAGATTGAGATTATGTTGATGCACATAGCTGTGGGAACTTTACAGCAGTGTAGTATGACAGGTGCAGATCTCTGAGTCTAGTCAATGCACGTGTCTTCCGGAAGTAGTGTCAAGTGTCTTGTGTGATGAGTCAGTGGAAGTCTGACGTGAGAAATGAGAAACATTGAAATTGATAGACACTTGATGGAGTATGTGAATTAAACGACTCTTGAGGAAATTGTGAAATATGTGATTAATTGATGGTCATGTGAAGGGGATGAGAAAGTTGATGGTTTTTACGTGGGTGTCTTAAATTTGTTTTATCTTGATCTTAAAGTTTCATATCTAAATTCTCTTTAAAATATGTAGCTTACCCTGCGTTTTTGTTTTGTGGATGTTTTCTTAAACCTGTGATGATCGTGTATATTTACACGGGAGCAGATGATGTTGCAGGAAGTAGAGCTCCTCAGTGAGTGGTCGCCGGAAGGAGATCGCCCGTTTCTGTTTCTGTTAGGCGATCGCCTGTTTTCTGTTTCTGATAGGAGATCGCCTATTTTCTGTTCTCTGTTAGGAGATCGCCTATTTTTTTTATTTTGCTGTATTTTGTTTAAGTTTGGAAAACTGACTGGATATGTATTAAACTCCCTGTGAGGAGAAATTTCATTACATATATATATTTATGTTCACTTCGATATTATTGTTTTACCTTTATTTTATTATATAAATATGAAAAGGATTTGGCGGGATGTTACAGCTTCTTTGTTTGGAAAGCTTAGGGAACATGAGCTAGAGATGAATAGACTCAATGTTCAAGAGAGTAAAGATAAGCACACAAGGAGCATAGCCTTGAAAGTATCCAAACATAAGGGAAAGCAAGATTCAAGTGATGATAGTGATGAGGAAAATCTTAGTTTGCTGTCAAGAAAGTTTAGCAAATTCCTAAAGAAAAACCGCAACAAAGACAACAACAAGGATAGGTATGGAAACAAGAAACCCAATGAGTTGAATTCAAATAACTATACTTGTTTTGGTTGTGGTGAGCAAGGTCACATAAAGGCAGATTGTCCCAACAAGAGCAAAGAGAAAAAGACAAGCTACAAGGAGAAGAAAGGCAAGACAAAAAGAGCCTACATAGCTTGGGATGAAAATGAGGTGTCATCATCAAGTTCTTCATCAAGTGAAGATGAAAAAGCCAACATATGTTTAGTAGCTGAGGATGATGATGATTCTTGCAGTTCAAGTGAGGTAAGTTCATGTGCTTCCTTAAATGAACAAAATTATAGTGAATTGCTTGAAGCTTTTCAAGAAACACATGATGAAGCTAATAGATTGGTTCTTTCAAACAATCGATTGAAAGATCTTAACAGTGTGCTTGAGAAGAAAGTTAAATCACTTGAAAAGGATCTGAGAAAAGCAAAAATTGATTTTGAAAAATTGGAAAATCATTTAAAAAATGCCTCTTGCAAGTGTGACACTCTCATTTGTACAAATTGTGAAAATCTTGAGAAAAAGGTTCATTATCTTGTTGAAACTGTGGACAAGCTTTCAAAAGGGAAATCAAACTTTGAGAATGTCTTGGCATCTCAAAGCTGTGTTTTTGGAAAGGCTGGTTTAGGCTTCAATCCACAGAACAAGCAAGATAGGTTTTCAAAAGTTTTTTTAAGAAAATCAGAAAAACAATCGATTGGATCATCGAAACAACCGATTGTTACATACTTTTACTGCATGAAGAAAGGCCATTCTGTTAGATTCTATAAAATCAGAAAGTATTGTGTTCCTAAAGGTCTTATGCAATGGATTCCTAAGGGATGTGATGTTACTAACAGCAAAGTAAAGTCGAATGGACCCAAATTTGTAAGGGGACCAAATCTTGCTACATGAATTCGTTTATGCAGGAAGAATTAAGAGAAAGAGAAGAAAAGAGTCATCTGATCAAGCTGTTGAAGAGAAAGAAAGTCATTAAAGCTGAGTCAATGCTATGCAAAAGATCAAAACAGTGAAGAGAAGTTTTCTTGATCAACAAGCAGTTAGATCATTGAAGAAACAACACAAGGATAAGACTTTCCTTTAATTGTTCTTAATATTTGTTTCAAAGTTCTTTCTTGTGATTAATTCTCTTTTAATCAATGTCTTCTGCTTTAATCTGTTTCTGTTAATGGCTAAAATCTTCAAAATCAAGTTTTTTTTTAACTGCTGCAGAAAAACAACCGATTGGTTCTTCGAAACAACCGATTGTTTTGTGTCTGACAGCACTGTTGTTCTTGCCGGTTGACTCGCCTGTCAGTTGACTCCACGACACTCACACGCCTCCTTCCTCACGTTGATACGTGCTTGGTTCTTTCAAAGCAATCTGCACCTGCAAAAGAGAAAGGGGGCGCCCTAGAGGCCGTTTGCACTCCGACACTCAAGTCAGTGTAGGGCAATGAACACCAAGTGTATTGAGTCTCTCTCTGTGTTTAGGTCTAGAAACTGCATACCTTTGTGAAGTATTTTACTGTCCCTTATATAGTCTAGGGTTTACTGTGCTGCTAGCCATATTTAGGGTTTACTGGAATACCCTTGCGCCGCTATCACCCAATCTTAGGGTAATCTAGCACATAAGGTTTCCTTCTCTGGAGTGCAAACTTTAACAGGGTGACCACCTGGGTGCCTCCTTGTGCACCTAGTCTCTGGGGCCGCCTGTTCTGGGAGTGCCTTCACTGTTCACGTGCGATGCATGTAGCTTCACTGGGAAAACCCTAGTTCTGGTGAGTACTCGTCCCCTCAGGACTCTACACCTAGTTGTGCTCTCCCTGCTACCCGCATAGGCTCTTCGTGATCCAGGCCTCTCCCTACCTCTGGGTATTTAACTGGTCATTGGCCCACTCTGGGAACCAATCTTAGCTGTTCTGTTTATGCTGTTCAAATCACCCAAGACCGATGTCACCTCGCCACACTCTGTTGCTGAGGACTCCTCAACCTGCGGAGTGACGAAGACACATCAGCCCTTTCTGGTGATCGTCACACTCTCTCTGTAGGCTGATGACTAATCACCCCTCTCTGTAGGTTGATGACTCATCACCCTTCTCTGTAGGCTGATGACTAATCACCCTTCTCTGTAGGCTGATGACTAATCACCCCTCTCTGTAGGCTGATGACTAATCACCCTCTCTGTAGGCTGATGACTAATCAGCCCTCTCTGTAGGCTGATGACTAATCACCCTTTTCTGAGGGGACACACCGATGACTGATCACCCTTCTCTGATTGGGAACATCGATGACTGATCACCCTTCTCTAAGGGGACATACCGATGACTGATCACCCTACTTTGATTGGGCACACCGATGACTGATCACCCTCTAATCCAAGCTAGCTGCGGGGTCTACTCCACGTGGCTTTGGCCCATGCTGTGGGACCCAGCTGACGTGGTTCGCCCTTTACTACCTGTTCTCGGTGTCCAAGGACTGGTCGGTACACAAGCCCCCCAGTCTCAAGCTGTTAACTTGTTTCAGCGAAGAGACTAAGTCATCGGCTCTGGCGACCTACATGGATTTGTGCGTAAGGACGTCAGTAGCGCGCTGAAGGGACATCTCACCACCTTGTCATCGCCTGTAACATCCCGCCAAAATACTATACAAATGTATATAATGAAAATAAAGGTAACAAATAGATTGAAGTAAACAAAATATTATATATATGAAATGTAGTTTCTCCTCACAGGGAGTTTAATACAAATTCGGTCAAATTTTCCAGAAACATAAACAAAATACAGTAAAAGAAACAAAGCAGGCGATCTCCTATCGGGAGGGACCGATCTCCTATCGGAAGAGACCGATCTCCCATCAGAGGACCCAAAACAACCGATCTGCTGCCAGAACAGAAATTAGGCGATCACCTTCCGGCGACCACTCACTAAGGAGCTCTACTTCCTGGGAAATCATCTGCTCCCGTGTAAATTACACGATCATCACAGTTTTAAGAGGAAAACAGCCAGAGAACAATACAAAGGGTAAGCTAGATATTTTTAAAGAGAGTTTAAATAAGAACATTAAAATCAGGGTAAGCAATTTTCAAGATATTCACGTAAAGCTATAGATTTTCTCAGTACTCATCACCTGATCGCCCAGGAATCACACATTCCACAATATTCACAAGAGTCATTCATTTTCACAACTGTATCAAGTGTCTATCAATTTCAAGTTCCTCATTTCACATGTCAGACCACCACTGACTCAGCACACAAGACACTTGACACTACTTCCGGAAGACTCATGCATTGACTAGACTCATAGATTCGCACCTGTCATACTGCCCACTGTGAAATCACACACATTCACAGGGTCGCCGTGAAATCACACACATTCACAAGCGTAGAATGAATCTCAATATCATCACCCTCCAAGCACGACAGGGTTAATCCACACCACAGGTCGAGCTCGTTCTCTTTCAAACAACTCACCCATACGTATGAACCTCCCTCGACTCTCAACAACTGAGTAACTTCCTCTACGTGATTCCATTACCTCAGCAGAGTCAGGATATCATGACGAATCACCGGTCAATGCACATCCTACGCGATCTTACACGGTATTTTCTTTCCTGAAAATACTATGCCTCGATTCCACATTCACAACATTCCACACATCATATAACACTTAAATGAATGATTTCAATCACAGCAAAACTCCCTCCCATGTTCATGTTTTCGAATATCACATTTACATCTCAAACAGTTTTCAAAACAACACCAAAAACAGGGGAGTTCGTAAAACAGCGCCAAAACCGGCGACCTGGTTCAAAAACAGGGTATTTCGAAGTCTGCATTTAAAACCGGCGACCACGTCGCCCAAACACATAAGAACAGAGCATTTTACAAAGATGAAAACGAAAACCGGCGACCACGTCGCCCTTACTTCAGAAATAGCTAAACTATGGCTTGTATGGAAAAAGAAGTCTAGCTTCCCTTACCTGGACTTGCGCAAACACCTAGAGTTCTGAAACCCAACAAAGCTTGAAGAACGCCTTGGCTCTGTTTTTGCGTCTGGTTGAAGGACTTGCAGAGGACTGCCCAGGTGCTCCAATGGTGGCTGTCGCTCGTCGTACTCTCGTGTGAAGGTGCTAGAATCGCAGCGCGAAGGAGGCAACTGGAGGAGAAGGGAGGTAACTCACTCTTTCTCTCTTTGAAGGCTGCAACGTTTCCTTCTCTCAGCAGTGGGTTTTCTGCATCTTAAACCAACTTATCCACCAAAAGCAGCTGCCACCACCCACTCTGCAGAGAAGTCTGAGAACCACTGCCCTGAACAGTACGACCACTATTGTCTCTGGTGCATGCCAACCACTGCTCTGAACAGTACTGCCACTGTTGTCGCTTGTGCATGCCAGCCACTGCTCTGAACAGTACTGCCACTGTTGTCGCTTGTGCATGCCAGCCACTGCTCTGCACAGTACGACCGCGAGTGTCTCCCGCGCATGCCAACATTCTGATGTCACTATTCTGAACCACCCTTTTTGTCTACGTGGCGCGCATGCCCTACGCTTCATGCTGGGAGTCTGGGTCTTACCTTCTCTGTGTGAAACTCGACGTCGCGCGATAACTTTCCACTGCTGACTCATCCTGGAGAACGACCGATGTCTCCTTCGCCCTGGAAGACGACCGATGTCTTCCTCTGGGGGACGACCGATGTCTTCCCTGGCGACGCCCTCATAACTCTCGCGCCTTGACCACGTCCACATGCCTCGCGCCCTGGCAATGCCCGCATGCCTCGCGCCCACGCGATGCCTGCATGCCTCTCGCGCCCGCGCGATGCCTGCATGCCTCTCGCGCCCGCGCGATGCCTGCATGCCTCTCGCGCCCGCGCGATGCCTGCATGCCTCTCGCGCCCTGGCGACGTCCACCTGGCGCTCATGTGTAGCAGGCGACCGGCGACCTCGTAGCCTTCTAACTTAACTTTTCCTCCCTTTTTATTTTAAATAAAAACATACTTAGAATTCATTTAAAATATAACTCTTTTATTCCAATTTAATTTTTCAGGTCCTTACATCGCCCACATCTCTTAACCCTCTGAGGACTTCATTGGTGAGCTCTCTGCTCGAATTGAGGACTTCTTTCTCGACAAAGAGGTGTTAATCACCCTTCTCCCCGATGCTTCATTACTTCTCGCGCTCTGCTGTCAGGCGCTCATCTAGACACTGATCTGCTGGTGGTGGTCACTTTAGCAACTGACCACCGATCACCATTCTGAGTGATCTCCTCTCTGATTCACCTGCTATCTTCTACCACGTGTCACCCTGTGAATGGTCCACGTGCTCATCTGCTGCTGACGTCATCGTCTACCGATGACCTACCGGATCAACTGTGAAGAAATTGATTTAATTTTTTATTTTTTCTTTTCTCTTCTATCCGTTGCAGATAAATTTAAAGAGGGTGAATCTTGGTCAAAAGATCTGTATTGAAAGCTGAATGTGCTCAGAAAGAAGTTACAACAATCATAAAGGAATATATTCCAAAATCATGGAAATTTAAAAGCCTTTATGACTAGTCAAAGATCACATGTGAAGACCATGTGATTTTCAGTTTTTATTCTGACATTTTCTGTGCAGAACAGAGTCAAGTTCTCTCTCTCTGAAAATCAGGTACCCATTGAATGAAATTAAATTCAAATTGATTTTCTTATTGCTATAAAATCAAGTGCAGATTTCTTCCACAGGAACAACCAATTGCAACATCTCTTGCAATATCTCTTGCACCATCTCTTGAAAAAATCTGGGAAGTGTGCTCTCCTATTTCTTTCATCTCTGCAGTCATGGAATCAACCCCTCCTACCTCCAAAAGAGTCAAAACCAGGGCTATAAGGTCTGGAGGAAGGTTAGAAGGCTGGTTTTCTGGAGATAAGGATCTCATTGAGAAATATAGATATGAGACAAGTGTCAAGAAGATAAACAACCCCAAGGTTGTATGCTTTGATTGGCTAAAAAGTAAAAAGCTTGATAATGTGAGAAGGCTGCTCAAGGATCAATCTCTCAGAAAATTCCTAGAGCTGAAGGGAAACATCTATCCAGATTTGGTGAGAGTTTTCTACACAAACTTGAAGTTTGAGGGAAATAATCTAGCTTCTCATGTAAAAGGCGTGGACATGGAGATAACCCATGAAGTTTGGGCTGCTGTTGCTGGACTCAAGTTCTCTAGTCTACGAATCAGCAAAGGAAACCTTGGTGTGGTGGAGGATTTTAACAAAATCCAGTTCTACAGAAGTTGCTTGAAGAATAGTCAATCTCAAGTTAGCACATGCTCGGTTGAAGGTTTGAAGCTTGATGAGAGGTTGCTTGCTCTCATTGTAACTTGGATTCTAACTCCAAGGGGGAGTAACCACTTTGTGTTAACTGAAGAAGATCTAGTTTACATCTTCTGCATCACCAAGAAAGTCAAGCTCAATTGGATTCATATAATCAAAGAACACATGCCAAAAGCCATGAGGTTGGGTGATTATCACTATCCCTATGCTGTTTTGATATCTAAATTTCTACTCTATTTTGAAGTTAATCTTGAAGATGAAACTTCTGAGCTGGTCAAGTCAACTCAAGAGTAGAACAATGGATCACTCAGCAAGATGGGCTTTACAAAAGTAGGTGGAAAATGGATAAGTAAGGATGGTGATCATGGTGCCTCATCTAGTGGTGCTGCTCATCTTGAACAAGAAGAACCTGCTGATATGGATGTTCAACATGAGGATCCAACTGGAGTTTTTCAAGGTGAAGGACCTAGTGCTGCTAATGAACATCAAGGAGAAAGAATACAAACCATGTCTCCTTTTGAAAGATTCATGGTGAATAGGCTGGATAGCTTTGCTGAAAATCAAAGGAACCTTCATGATCTGTGTGTTAGCAATTTCCAGAGGTTTGACACCAGGTTTGACAACATGGATGCAAGGTTTATGAGTCTGGATGAACAGATTGAAGCTGTCCAGAATCAAATCTTTGATCTTCAGTTTGGAGATAAAGAAGAATGAAAGACAAACAACCGATTGGACATCTAAACAATCGATTGTTTTTTTGTAGCTGTTGGTTTCTGGTTTTAAATTTCTTTCCTTCTACTGTTGCTGTTTTAATTCTGATGTAATGGGAACAATATCATGTTTTATCTCTTATCTTTGTCTATTTGTGAAGACAAATAGGGGGAGATATATGCTGTGTTTCAAGTTTTAAGTGTTTCACGTTTTAAGTTTCTTTTTTTTTTAAATGTTAAAAACAGTTTGGGTAATTTTGTATTTTGTCTCTGATATTAATTGTTTAAGCTTTAACCTGTTTATATGTATGCTAACAAAATATCAGAAGTTCAATGTATTGCTCAAAGTTCAATTGCAGGAACTGCTTCAGATTTAATCAGAACAACACAAGCATTAGGGATTTGTCTTCATCAAATAGGGGGATATTGTTGAACCAAGTGGTGTTCAATGTTTTGAAGAATCCAAAAAAATGTGTTTCGGGTAGAGGTAGGGAAATTCTTGGGTTTCTTGCTCACTGAATGTGGGATAAAAGCAAACCCACAGAAGTGTGCGGCCATTATAGCCATGAGAAGCCCAGCCTCGGTTAAAGAAGTGCAGCAGCTGACAGGTTGGATAGCCGCCCCCTCCCAATTTGTGTCTGCAGGAGGAAATAGGGGGTATCCCTACTTCCAGTGCTTAAAGAGGAACAACAGGTTCGTGTGGACCAATGAGTGTGAAGAATCGTTCCTCAAGCTATAAAAGTATCTAGCCAGTCTTCCAATGTTATGCAAGTCGTTGCCAGGTACTTCGCTCTGCCTATACTTCGCCATCACGGAGCAGACGATCAGCTCGGTCCTCGTCCAGGAGTAGGATCACGTACAAAAACTCATAACTTCGTCAATAAAGTCCTGCAGGGACCCGATGTGCGTTACCAGGCTATCGAGAAGGCGGCGCTAGCAGTAGTGTTTGCGGCACGGACACTCCGCCATTACAGCAGAAGTCCAAATGGTGAGCGTTTTAGAGGGAGAAAAAAGAAGTCACCAGTCGTTGACCCAGAAAACGTTAAAAACACCTCGTAGAAGCGCATATGGTTCACTAGGAGGAGAGTCACTATGTGTTTACCTGGTTGATGAGGGTGAAACCTAGATGATGCCCTAAAGACGCTATCTGGCTGAAGGAGTGCTCCCCTTGGACCCAACAGAAGCCAGGATCGTCAAGAAAAATGCAGGACAGTACACCCTGATTGATGGCAACTTATTCAGGAATGGCTATACCCATCCCATCCTGACCTGTGTAAGTGGGCTGCAGTGTACCTGTATCATGTTAGAACTCCGTGAAGGCATATGCGGGAGTCACATTGGCGGCCGAGCCCTTTCATCAAAGGTCGTTCGAGCTGGGTACTACTGGCCAACCATGAGGGGAGACTGCACAAGGTACGCACAGCGGTGTAAGCAGTGCCAACAGCACATCGACTGGCATCATGCGCCTTTGGAGGAGTTGAGGTCGATCCATAGTCCATGGCCTTTCCACACCTAGGGGATCGATATCCTGGGACCATTTACCCTAGCGGTTCGACAGATGAAGTACCTTGTGGTCACCATCGAGTACTTTACCAAATGGATTCAAGCTAAGCCCGTGGCGCAGATCACAGCTCGCAAAGTCCAACATTTCGTGTGGAAAAACATAGTTTGCCGCTTTGGAATCCCAAAGCGTTTGGTGTCTAACAATGGCACCTAGTTTGCGAGTCAGCAGTTAGGTAAACTATGGACGGAGCTCGGCATCAAGTAGGTGTTCGCATCAGTAGAGCACACCTAGACAAATGGACAGGTCGAATCCCCCAACTGAGTCCTGCTTAGGGGCCTGAAAAGAAGGTTGGAGAAAGCCAAAGGGACTTGGGCGGAAGAGGTCCCCATAATTGTGTGGGCTTATCACACCACTCCCCAGTCCACCACCAAGGAGACACCTTTCAGCCTGGTGTATGGTTTAGATGCCCTCGTTAAGATCCAAAAAAGTTCGCCTCATTTCCAGAACTTTTTGGCCGAGGAGTTTAATGAGGAAAGAAGTGTGAACCTAGATCTGCTGGACAAAGTCAGGGAGGAAGCACGCATTAAAGCCGAAGCCTTGAAGACAAGAGTGGAACACAAGCACAAGTCCAAGTTAAGACCTCGGTAGTTCCAGGTGGCCAACCTGGTAATGCGGAAGGCTCATCTGATGGAGGACGACTAGTCACACCCCCTCTGGTGCCAAGACGTGAGCTTGAAAGGATAGATCAAGAGCTTCTAGACCAAGAGGAAGACCATCTAGCACCTTGCATGGAGCGTCTAGGAACTATCACAAGGTCCATGGCCAAACAAATCCAAGAGGAGACGGCCCAAGCTAAGGATGGGAGAGAAAGATACCTATACATGTTGCAAGAAGGCCCATCATGAAATTAGCTTAGTTTATGTGGTGTAAATAGCATTTTTCTTTCAAGAGTTGACCTATCTTGCTTGGCAAGTTTGTGCCCACTTTTGCATTTCATTTCAAACACATTTGGTTAGCATCTAGGGTAACATTTAAGGTACTCCTTAGCTTATAAAAGGGGTAGCCTCCTTCATGAAACTTAAGATTAATTTGAGTAAAGTTATGCTGCCAAATTTGTGCCATACTTACTCCCTTGCCTAAATCTCTTGATTTATGGTTTTAATCTTCACTCCTTCACCACCAAAGAGAGTTGGCCAAACCTCTCTCATTTTCATACACTTCATGCACCTACAAGCCACCACCACTCTTAGGAGGGCTTGACCCATTTCATCCATTGAGCTTCTGCTGCATTCATCACCCAAAACGCACCATGAAGAACTCAAGAATGCCACCATCATCCCTACCAGCTGGAGAACAAGTTGTCTTCCAAGTGGACTGGTCCATTCCATGTGACAGAGGTACTTGGGAACGGAGCGTACAGACTGGAGACCCTAGAAGGTGGGGCCATCCCCCGAACGTGGAATGGAGCCAACCTCAAGTTCTATTTCAGTTAGTTACACTATTGTATGCAGTTAAACTTCATTTCATTCTGTTATACTATTGTACGCAGTTAACGGGACACTCTTTTTTCCTTACGAGGGTTTTTTAATGAGGTCACCCAATAAAAGAAAAAGTTAGTTGAAATAGATGTGTTTTCAATGTGTCGTACAAAGTAAGCGGACCTCTCCCTCGCCTTCATATGCCAAGGTCGAGAATAGTATGGTCCCTCAGTAAATTTCTCCCTTGCCTTTATACGCCAAGGCCGAGAACAGTAAGCGAACCTCTCCCTCGCCTTCATACGCTGAGGTCGAGAACAATATGGTCTCTCAGTAAGACCTCTCCCTTGCCTTTATACGCCAAGGTTGAGACCAGTAAGACCTCTCTCTTGCCTTTATATGCCAAGGTCGAGGCCAGTAAGACATCTCCCTTGCCTTTATACTCCAAGGTCGAGAACAACAAGTGAACCTCTCTCTTGTCTTCATACACCAAGGTCGAGAATAATATGGTTCTCCAGTAAAAGTCTTCCTTGCCTTTATACGCCAAGGTCGAGAACAGTATAGTCCCTCAGTAAGACCTCTCTCTTGCCTTTATATGCCAAGGTCGAGGCCAGTAAGACATCTCCCTTGCCTTTATACGCCAAGGTCGAGAACAACAAGTGAACCTCTCCCTTGTCTTCATACACCAATGTCGAGACTAGTATGTGTTCTTGGCAGTTGACTCTCCTGTCGGTTGACTCTATAACAATCACGCGCCTCCTTTCCTCACCTTGGATTATGCTTTACTATCTCGAAACAACCTGCACCTACAAGATAGAAAGGGGCGCCCTAGATGCCGTTTGCACTCTGACGCTCAAGTCAAAAACTAGGGCAAGCACACCAAGTATATTAAGTATCTCTGTTAGGCCTTGAAACTATGTACCTTTGTGAAGTATTTTACTACCCTTTATATAGTCTAGGGTTTCCTCCGCGCCGCTACCCATATTTAGGGTTTACAGGAATACCCTTGTGCCGCTATCACCCAGGCTTAGGGTAATCTAGCACGTAAGGTTTCCTTAACTGGAGTGCAAACTCTAACAGGATGGCCACCTGGGTACCCCCTTGTACACCTAGTCTCTGGGGCCACTTGTCCTGGGAGTGCCTTCACTGTTCACGTGCCATACATGCAGCCTCACTTGGAAACCCTAATCCTGATGGGCACTCAACCCTTCAAGACTCTGCACCTAACTGTGCTTTCCTTGCCACACGCATGGGTGCTTCGTGACTAAAGCCTCTCCCTTCCTCTGGGCATTCTGCCGATGACTGGTCTTATTTCGGGACCCACCTTAGATGTCCTAGTTCTGCTATTCTAAACAACTAAGGCCGATGTCACCTCGTCACACTCTGTTGCCGAGGACTCATCACCCTGCTATGCAACGAGAACACATCGTTCTATCCTGGTGACCAACGTTGATGACTAATCATCCCACTAGTCCATACTACCTGTGGGACCCAGCCCATGTGACTCTGGCCCATGCTGTGGGACCCAGCTGACATGGCTCACCATTACTAGTTGTTCTCGGTGTCCGAGGACTGGTCGGTACACAAGCCCCCCAGTCTCGAGCTATTAACTTGTTCAGCGAAGAGACTAACTAATCGGCTCGGGCGACCTACGTGGCACTGAGCGAAAGGACATGAACAGCGTGCTGATGGGACATCTCACCAACCCCCCTTAATCTGTGGACACGTGGTTAGATCAACGGTTGGGGCTTTTTAACATTTGCGCTGCCTTGCCTACATTAAAGCCCTTCAAAACCCCGCGCCTCTGCACTGTTTCATCACTTTTCACTCAAACCTCCATAATCACTATCTTCTCTCGAACGCTTCCACTCTACTCCAACTCTTGCAACCCCTTGTCTTCACTTACTCAAAGGTATGATTTTTACCCTTCCTTTTGCCTTCGTTTTATGATTCTTCCTCCCTTTACATGCTATAACTGCTCTAGGTCTGTTTATGATTTCTGCATTTTAGGGTTTCTGTTCTTCTTTCTTGTTTTCGCTCTTCTTCTGCGAGTCTTTGTCCGCCATTTGTTCACGCCATCACTTTCTTCTGAACCCTATTTTCCTTCTCCCTGCCTCTCATTTGTTTTAGATTCGAGATGGCCAGAACCAAAACCACCTCCAACCCTCCTCCCGCCATTGATTACAGGGCCATCTACTCTTGGGCCTCTGAGGAGCTCCTGGCCGAGACCTCTAAACTCACGACCTGTGAAGACCTAAGAAAACACAGGGATGATGAGCACGAGATCAAGGGGTGCGTCTTTGGTAGGGAGAGTGACGCGTATATCTCAGTTCGACCCTGTACAGAGGGTGAACTCGTATGCGCTGATGATCGCTGCAACGACGGGGAGCCCTTTTTCTTTCTGTACGCCACCATCTTCAAACGGGTTAAGGTCCGCCTGCCCTTCACTGGATTCAAGAGGGCCCTACTCACCGAGCTCAATGTGGCGCCTGCCCAGCTGCACGCCAACAGCTGGGCCTTCATCAGGGCCTTCTCCATCCTCTGCAACAACCTGGGGTTCCCTCCCTCGGTAGACGTCTTCTTATACTTCTTCGAGGCGAAGAGCCCTGGGAAAAGGCTTTGGGTAAGCCTTAATGGGATGGCGGGGAGAGTTCTGCTAACTCTCTTCCAGCAGTCTTACAAGGGCTTCAAGGGAAAGTTCTTCAGAGTCTGTTGCAGCTCCTACGATTCTACAATGCTCGACGGGTTTCCCTTGTACTGGGTGGGGAAACTCAAACTCAAGAAACCTCGAGGATTGGAGGAGCTGACACCCTTCGATCGTGACCTGTGCCTACTTCTTTTCAGCTGGGGAGTGGTGTTCGACACCACCTAGCTGATCAGGCACGAGTATGATGCTGAGACTCTCAGTGTCTATGTTGGTATACTTCATCTCACCTTACCCTTTTGTATCTGCCTGCATTTGTACTTAACGCATGCCACTTCTCATCTTTTGCTTGTTGTTTGTTGCAGATATGGTGTTAGATGTAAGGACCCAGAAAATTTTATTGGAATAAAAGTGGTATATTTAAATAATTTCAGAAGAAGTTATTATTTAAAATACAAAGAGCTGGTAAATGAAGTTTCGTAGTAGCTGGATCTTGGAAGTCGCCCAAGATCTGGGGTCAGCTGGTAGAAGTCGGTCGGATGATGTGTGGATCAAGAAGAGTAAAGGAAGAAAAGTTAAGTTTAGAAGGCTATGAGATCGCCGGTCGCCTGCTACACATGAGCGCCAGGTGGACGTCGCCAGGGCGCGAGGCATGAAGGCATCGTGCGGGCGCGAGAGGCATGCAGACATCGCGCGGGCGTGAGGCATGCGGGCATTGCCAGGGCGCGAGGCATGTGGACGTGGCCAAGGCGCGAGAGGCATGCGGGCATTGCCAGGGCGCGAGGCATGTGGACGTGGCCAAGGCGCGAGAGGCATGCGGGCATTGCCAGGGCGCGAGGCATGTAGACGTGGCCAAGGCGCGAGAGGCATGCGGGCATCGCCAGGGCGCGATGCATGTGGACGAAGCCAGGGCGCGATGCATGTGGACGAAGCCAGGGCGCGAGGGTTATGAGGGCGTCGCCAGGGAAGACATCGGTCGTCCTCCAGGGCGAAGGAGACATCGGTCGTCTTCCAGGGCGAAGGAGACATCGGTCGTCTTCCAGGGCGAAGGAGACATCGGTCGCTCGCCAGGATGAGTCAGCAGTGGAAAGTTATCGCGCGACGTCGGGTTTCACACAGAGTAAAGTGGGACCCAGACTCTCAGCATGAAACGTCCTACACGCGCGCCACGTAGACAAAAAGGATGATTCAGAGTGGTGACATCAGAATGTTGGCATGCGCAGGAGACACTCGCGATCGTACTGTTCAGAGCAGTGGCTGGCATGCACAAGCGACAACAGTGGCAGTACTGTTCAGAGCAGTGGTTCTCAGACTTCTCTGCAGAGTGGGTGGTGGCAGCTGCTTTTGGTGGATAAGTTGGTTTAAGATGCAGAAAACCCACTGCTGAGAGAAAGAAACGTTGCAGCCTTCAAAGAGAGAAAGAGTGAGTTACCTCCCTTCTCCTCCAGTTGCCTCCTTCGCGCTGCGATTCTAGCACCTTCACACGAGAGTACGACGAGCAACAGCCACCATTAGAGCACCTGGGCAGTCCTCTGCAAGTCCTTCAACCAGACGCAAAAACAGAGCCAAGGCGTTCTTCAAGCTTTGTTGGGTTTCGGAACTCTAGGTGTTTGCGCAAGTCCAGGTAAGGGAAGCTAGACTTCTTTTTCCATACAAGCCATAGTTTAGCTATTTCTGAAATGAGGGCGACGTGGTCGCCGGTTTCGTTTGCATCTGCGTGAATGCTCTGTTCCATGTGTTTGGGCGACGTGGTCGCCGGTTTTTAAATACAGACTTCGAAATACCCTGTTTTTGAACCAGGTCGCCGGTTTTGGCGTTGTTTGCGAAACTCTCTGTTTTTGGTGTTGCTTTGAAACTGTTGAGATTTAAATGAGATATTCGAAAATAAGAACCTTGGATTGAGTTTTGCTGTGATTGAAATCATTCCTTTAAGTGTTATGTGATGTGTTGGATGTGGTGAAAGTGGATCGAGGCATAGTATTTTCAGGAAAGAAAATACCGTGTAAGATCGTGTAGGATGTGCATTGATCGGTGATGTCTATAATGGGATTATCCTGACTCTCCTGAGATAATGGATTCATATAGATGAGGTTATTCAGGCGTTGAGAGTCGAAGGAGGTTCATATGTATGGGTGAGTCGTGTGAAACAGAACGAGCTCGGCCTGTCATATGGATTAACCCTGTCATACTGTGAGAATGGTGAACTTGAGATCGAGAATGTGTTGATGCGCATAGCTGTGGAAACATTACAACAGCTTGTATGATAGGTGCAGAATCTCTGAGTCTAGTCAATGCACGAGTCTTCCGGAAGTAGTGTCAAGTGTCTTGTGTGCTGGGTCAGTGGTGGTCTGACAGGTGAAATGAGGAACTTGAAATTTATAGACACTTGATGCAGTATTGTGAAAATGAATGAATCTTGTGAATATTGTGGAATGTGTGATTTCTGGGCGATCAGGTGAAGAGTATTGAGAAAATCTATAGCTTTACGTGAATATCTTGAAAATTGCTTACCCTGATTTTAATGTTCTTATTTAAACTCTCTTTAAAATATCTAGCTTACCCTGCGTGTTTTGCTCGTTGGCTGTTTTTCTCTTTAAACTGTGATGATCGTGTATAACTTACACGGGAGCAGATGATCTTCCAGGAAGTAGAGCTCCTTAGTGAGTGGTCGCTGGAAGGAGATCGCCTGATTTCTGTTCTGGTAGCCGATCGGCTGTTTTGGGTCCTCTGATAGGAGATCGGCCTCGTCCGGTAGGAGATCGGTCTCTTCCGATAGGAGATCGCCTGCTTAGTTTTCTTACTGTAATTCGTTTATGTTTCTGGAAAATTTGACCGAATTTGTATTAAACTCCCTGTGAGGAGAAACTACATTTCATATATATATAATATTTTGTTCACTTCAATCTATTTGTTACCTTTATTTTCATTATATACATTTGTATAGTATTTTGGCGGGATGTTACATTAATGGTATCAGAGCAGTTCGTCCTTAGGATGACCTGAGGGCTGTGGATCCATTGTGTTTCTTCTGCTCATGAAATTTAATTGAGTTTAAAATAACAACTATAGTGAAAAGTTTTCAAACGTTTTTGTATTGAGATTTTGTGTGCTTTGGTGAGTATATGTTCTAACTGAAAATCTTAGTATTAAGAATGAGAAGGTCTTGATAAAGTAGTGAGGGTGCACACTCATAACTGGATCGAGATGAGTCTCAATCTTAATTCCAAAGGTTTGATGTTTAGCATATATTGAATTCTGGTGTGAGCGATTTCATTTTCTTGAGTGTCTTTGTAATGATTGAAAATGGTTGATTGGATTGATGACTGCATACCAGTAGTTGTTCTGGTGTTATGCTTGATGTTATAAGCATTATGATTCTGTTGATGAGCTCAAATTCTTAATGACTTTGAGATGCTGACCTTTGTAAGGTCTAGATGTTACCTCCTGAATGAATTGATTTTTAATCGATCTCATTCTTGTAGTTGTAGGGAATATAGAAACCCATAGTTTCAAAATCTGAAAACGAGGAAAGATGGCGCGTAAACCTCCTACCCCTCCCCGACCTTCTTCAGAGATGGGTCAGATCGCCAGGGCCATGGAGATGATGGTGACTGCCATCCAACAGCAGAATACGGTAATGGCCCAGATTCATCAGGCTGTAATGAATCATTTGGAAACTGCTGGATCGGCTGCAACAGCTTCCCCTGTCAATCAGCCTCGGGAGCAGATGGGGATGACTGAGTTCATGAGGCACAACCCAACCCAGTTCGGTGGGAACGTTTCTCCGAACCAACCAGATCAGTGGATCAGGGAGTTCCATGCCTTAGTAGAGAAGGCAAAGAGAGTGGAGACCCTGGAGAGGGGTGGTTCCAGGGTAATCAGATCACACCCAGGGGGTCCCTCCAGTGGGAAGGCCAAGGTGCAGCACCCACAAAGCGAGCCTTATGCGAGACCTCCACCACATCGAGCAGGAGCAGTTCCTCTCCAGCTTCAGCAGCAACAACCGTGGAAATCAAGGTGTTTCCGTTGTGGTGGGTTACATAACGTCAAGGTGTGCTCCAAGAGGAATTCAGAGAAAGGGTGTTTCACATGTCAAGAGATGGGGCACATTTCTAGAGATTGTCCTAACAGAAAAAGGATGAATCAACCCGTTAGTTCCCAGCAGTTGAGGAGCAAAGGCAGCAGACCTCAGGCAGCAGGGAGAGTGTTTGCCATGCCTGGAGCGGAGGCATCTCAGTCAGGTAACTTAGTACAGAGTGTTGCTCTATAGCTGGTAGATGCGTTAGAATTTTGTTTGATTCTGGAGCGACACATTCCTTTGTGTCTAGCCTGTGTGTAGCCGAGTTGGGCCTTCTAGTGAAGGAGTTACCGTTTGAACTGTTGGTCTCTACACCTGCGTCAGGACAGGTGTTGACCTCTACAGTTTGCCCTGAATGTCCAGTGATGGTAGAGGGACGCAGATTCAAAGTAAACTTGATCTGCCTACCTCTTCAGGATCTGGATGTTATCCTGGGAATGGATTGGCTAGCTGCCAATCACGTTCTCGTAGTCTGCGGTAGTCAGAAGATAGCGTTTCCAGACCTCCAAGAGGCAGACGTGATATCAGCTCAGCATGGGTAGTCGGAGTTGGGAGAAAGAAGCGAGGTGCTTCATGATCCCAGCTCGGTTGGGAGTGAAGAATGAAGAGGACGTAAGCAAGATACCTTGGTGAAAGATTTCATGGATGTATTTCCAGAAGAGATATATGGATTACCTCCTAAGAGAGAGGTGGAACTCTCTATTGTTTTGGTACCTGGAGCTGGACCAGTGTCAATGGCTCCAGCTGAGTTGATGGAATCAAAGAAGGAAGTGTAAGTTAGATTTAGTGTACCAAGGTTTAGTTCCAGCTACATATAAGTTATGGAGAGTATATAAGCAGAATGTTGAGGGTTTAAGGACTTAAGCACGTGTATCCAGGGGAAGTACCGGAGTTAAGTTCCAAGAATGAAAGAATGAATTTTCTTCTATTTGAAGCTTGGGAGATGTATCGTGTCGATGAAACAGCATGAGGTGACGTTAGCTTAACCACAAGCTTAAAAGGAAAGAGGAGATATTGTATTTGTGTCTAAAGTTCTTTAGGCCAGAGGAAGTTGTTGAAGAATACCAAGTAGAGAAATTACTGGGAGAAGAGAGAAAGCTCCACGCAGAATGGATGCCGTTTTGTGGATCGTGATTTGGAAGATGAGTATGGAAATGGTGGATGAGGAGTGATGAGAAAGGGAAATGGAAAGATATTCTTGTATCCGAATATGACTCGGAACTTGGGAGAAGCCGAGCTCATCCGAAATATCAATCGTGGTGGTGGAGAGACGTACGTAGGATGTGCGAGGAGGGTGAAGATGATGGTTAGTTCCAAAAAGTCATTGTTTGGAAAGTTAGAGGCGGAGGGGATGTGAGATTTCAGGAGGATGCGTGGGCCACTAACTCTAGCTTTAAAGCAACGTGGCTGGTCTATGTGCTTCAAGTGGATAAGTGCTCTATTTGTTCGACATAAGGATTTGAGGTCCCACCTTGAGAACTTTTATCTTATACGTATGTCATCCAAGTAGAATCAGGTGTGGAAGGGAATGTGGGTGGCAATAGTCTGTTGTATCTTGGAGAAGAGGAATAGAGTTGTCCTTAAGAAAGAAAATCCTGGATGCAGAGGAAATTTTCCAATCGGCTCCACTACTTGCATGGTTGTGGTTGAGATATATGGTGCGTTCGTTCTTGTATACCTTTTCAGATAGGCACCTGAACCCAAATCAATGCATCCAATGTATACATTGAACAAGGAGGAAATGATGGGAACAGGAAGCCGAGTTGGCAAAAGAAGTCATGATGATGATTTAGAAAGTAACAGCAACAAGAACTTTGTCTTTATAAGGTGCAGAATTATGTGGTATAGTGGTGAACCAAAGGTGTTCCTTTAGGGAGCGTGAGAATTAGATCAGCAGTTGGGAAGTCGATGGATGGTTTTGATCAAGATGCGGAAGTTGATTCCTAGAAGGATATTTCGGATCCTAGTTGAATTGGCTGGGGGACATGAGCAGTAGTCAGCGGTCCTCTTTCCTTCCGATGAAGGGATCTTGCTCACTTTTTCTCTACAGGGGGCTAGTCCTGGTTCTGTTAAGGGCTTAGTTCTGGACTTACTCGATCAAGTCTTCAGAGTTGGAAGTAGGGTGTGAGTGCTGGAGTTGGCGCTCAATGGAGCAGCATATTCCACATGCAGGGATGGAGAATGGAATTTGATGAAGAATTGGAGTAGTAAAGGTTGGTTCAACAGACAACCGAGAAGGTGAAACTGATGCAAAGCAGAATGAAAGCTTCTCAAAGTCGACAGATGTCCTATGCAGATCAGAGGAGAAGACCTTTGGAGTTTGCTGCTGGGGACCATGTCTTTATGAGGGTGACACCAGCCAAGGGTGTAGGACGAGCTATCAGATCAAAGAAGCTGCCCCCTAAGTTTGTTGAGCCATACCAGATCCTGAGGAGGATCGGTCCAGTAGCTTGAGATCGCCCCACCTCCCCATTTAGTAAACCTGCATAATGTATTTCACGTATCACAGCTAAGGAAGTATCTTGCAGACCTAGTCACGTATTAAAAAGTGGACGACGTGCGGACCGGGTGATTCAACATGGGAAATAGAAGAAACCACGAGAGAAGCCCATCCATACCTCCTTTCCTACTAATTCAATTTTCGGGGACGAAAATTTTTCTTGTTGGGGAGATTGTAAGGACCCAGAAAATTTTATTGGAATAAAAGTGGTATATTTAAATAATTTCAGAAGAAGTTATTATTTAAAATACAAAGAGCTGGTAAATGAAGTTTCGTAGTAGCTGGACCTCGGAAGTCGCCCAAGATCTGGGGTCAGCTGGTAGAAGTCGGTCGGAAGATGTGTGGATCAAGAAGAGTAAAGGAAGAAAAGTTAAGTTTAGAAGGCTATGAGATCGCCGGTCGCCTGCTACACATGAGCGCCAGGTGGACGTCGCCAGGGCGCGAGGCATGAAGGCCTCGTGCGGGCGCGAGAGGCATGCAGGCATCGCGCGGGCGCGAGGCATGCGGGCATTGCCAGGGCGCGAGGCATGTGGACGTGGCCAAGGCGCGAGAGGCATGCGGGCATTGCCAGGGCGCGAGGCATGTGGACGTGGCCAAGGCGCGAGAGGCATGCGGGCATTGCCAGGGCGCGAGGCATGTAGACGTGGCCAAGGCGCGAGAGGCATGCGGGCATCGCCAGGGCGCGATGCATGTGGACGAAGCCAGGGCGCGAGGGTTATGAGGGCGTCGCCAGGGAAGACATCGGTCGTCCTCCAGGGCGAAGGAGACATCGGTCGTCTTCCAGGGCGAAGGAGACATCGGTCGTCTTCCAGGGCGAAGGAGACATCGGTCGCTCGCCAGGATGAGTCAGCAGTGGAAAGTTATCGCGCGACGTCGGGTTTCACACAGAGTAAAGTGGGACCCAGACTCTCAGCATGAAACGTCCTGCACGCGCGCCACGTAGACAAAAAGGATGATTCAGAGTGGTGACATCAGAATGTTGGCATGCGCAGGAGACACTCGCGGTCGTACTGTTCAGAGCAGTGGCTGGCATGCACAAGCGACAACAGTGGCAGTACTGTTCAGAGCAGTGGTTCTCAGACTTCTCTGCAGAGTGGGTGGTGGCAGCTGCTTTTGGTGGATAAGTTGGTTTAAGATGCAGAAAACCCACTGTTGAGAGAAAGAAACGTTGCAGCCTTCAAAGAGAGAAAGAGTGAGTTACCTCCCTTCTCCTCCAGTTGCCTCCTTCGCGCTGCGATTCTAGCACCTTCACACGAGAGTACGACGAGCGACAGCCACCATTAGAGCACCTGGGCAGTCCTCTGCAAGTCCTTCAACCAGACGCAAAAACAGAGCCAAGGCGTTCTTCAAGCTTTGTTGGGTTTCGGAACTCTAGGTGTTTGCGCAAGTCCAGGTAAGGGAAGCTAGACTTCTTTTTCCATACAAGCCATAGTTTAGCTATTTCTGAAATGAGGGCGACGTGGTCGCCGGTTTCGTTTGCATCTGCGTGAATGCTCTGTTCCATGTGTTTGGGCGACGTGGTCGCCGGTTTTTAAATACAGACTTCGAAATACCCTGTTTTTGAACCAGGTCGCCGGTTTTGGCGTTGTTTGCGAAACTCTCTGTTTTTGGTGTTGCTTTGAAACTGTTGAGATTTAAATGAGATATTCGAAAATAAGAACCTTGGATTGAGTTTTGCTGTGATTGAAATCATTCCTTTAAGTGTTATGTGATGTGTTGGATGTGGTGAAAGTGGATCGAGGCATAGTATTTTCAGGAAAGAAAATACTGTGTAAGATCGTGTAGGATGTGCATTGATCGGTGATGTCTATAATGGGATTATCCTGACTCTCCTGAGATAATGGATTCATATAGATGAGGTTATTCAGGCGTTGAGAGTCGAAGGAGGTTCATATGTATGGGTGAGTCATGTGAAACAGAACGAGCTCGGCCTGTCATATGGATTAACCCTGTCATACTGTGAGAATGGTGAACTTGAGATCGAGAATGTGTTGATGCGCATAGCTGTGGAAACATTACAACAGCTTGTATGACAGGTGCAGAATCTCTGAGTCTAGTCAATGCACGAGTCTTCCGGAAGTAGTGTCAAGTGTCTTGTGTGCTGGGTCAGTGTTGGTCTGACATGTGAAATGAGGAACTTGAAATTTATAGACACTTGATGCAGTATTGTGAAAATGAATGACTCTTGTGAATATTGTGGAATGTGTGATTTCTGGGCGATCAGGTGAAGAGTATTGAGAAAATCTATAGCTTTACGTGAATATCTTGAAAATTGCTTACCCTGATTTTAATGTTCTTATTTAAACTCTCTTTAAAATATCTAGCTTACCCTGCGTGTTTTGCTCGTTGGCTGTTTTTCTCTTTAAACTGTGATGATCGTGTATAACTTACACGGGAGCAGATGATCTTCCAGGAAGTAGAGCTCCTTAGTGAGTGGTCGCCGGAAGGAGATCGCCTGATTTCTGTTCTGGTAGCCGATCGGCTGTTTTGGGTCCTCTGATAGGAGATCGGCCTCGTCCGATAGGAGATCGGTCTCTTCCGATAGGAGATCGCCTGCTTAGTTTTCTTACTGTAATTCGTTTATGTTTCTGGAAAATTTGACCGAATTTGTATTAAACTCCCTGTGAGGAGAAACTACATTTCATATATATATAATATTTTGTTCACTTCAATCTATTTGTTACCTTTATTTTCATTATATACATTTGTATAGTATTTTGGCGGGATGTTACATTAGACGCTGAGAAGAAGAAAAGGCTGGTAGCCTTGCTGGATCGTCGCACAGCAGGTGGCTCATGCCCTGCTGGCCCTTCTTCGCCAACCACGGCTACCCCAGACCCCACTTCTGATAAAAAATTAAAGCGGGCAGCCACTGTGGTGATCTCTGAAGATGAGGACACATGCTCAGGCCTCGTCTTCAAGAGGAATAGGGTGGAGGTTGCTGCGACAACCTCATCAGCAACAGAGGGGCAACCTCCATCCTTCAGGGAGCACCCTCCTAGTGCCTCTTCTCCCCCTGAGTCACTCCTAGCACTCGAGGGTGGGGGCGAGAGTGCTCCTGTAAGGACCTGTAAAATTGAATTGGAATAAAAAGGGTTATATTTTAAAAGAATTCTATGTATGTTTTATTTAGAATAGAAAGGGAGGAAAAAGTTAAGTTTAGAACTACACATGAGCGCCAGGTGGACGTCGCCAGGACGCGAGGCATGCAGGCATCGCGCGGGCGCGAGAGGCATGCAGGCATCACGCGGGCGCGAGAGGCATGCAGGCATCGCGCGGGCGCGAGAAGCATGCAGGCATCGCGCGGGCGCGAGAGGCATGCAGGCATCGCGCGGGCGCGAGGCATGCGGGCATTGCCAGGGCGCGAGGCATGTGGACGTGGCCAAGGCGCGAGAGTTATGAGGGCGTCGCCAGGGAAGACATCGGTCGTCTCCCAGAGGAAGACATCGGTCGTCTCCCAGAGGAAGACATCGGTCGTCTCCCAGAGGAAGACATCGGTCGTCTTCCAGGGCGAAGGAGACATCGGTCGCTCGCCAGGATGAGTCAGCAGTGGAAAGTTATCGCGCGACGTCGGGTTTCACACAGAGTAAAGTGGGACCCAGACTCTCAGCATGAAACGTCCTGCACGCGCGCCACGTAGACAAAAAGGATGATTCAGAGTGGTGACATCAGAATGTTGGCATGCGCAGGAGACACTCGCGGTCGTACTGTTCAGAGCAGTGGCTGGCATGCACAAGCGACAACAGTGGCAGTACTGTTCAGAGCAGTGGTTCTCAGACTTCTCTGCAGAGTGGGTGGTGGCAGCTGCTTTTGGTGGATAAGTTGGTTTAAGATGCAGAAAACCCACTGCTGAGAGAAAGAAATGTTGCAGCCTTCAAAGAGAGAAAGAGTGAGTTACCTCCCTTCTCCTCCAGTTGCCTCCTTCGCGCTGCGATTCTAGCACCTTCACACGAGAGTACGACGAGCGACAGCCACCATTAGAGCACCTGGGCAGTCCTCTGCAAGTCCTTCAACCAGACGCAAAAACAGAGCCAAGGCGTTCTTCAAGCTTTGTTGGGTTTCGGAACTCTAGGTGTTTGCGCAAGTCCAGGTAAGGGAAGCTAGACTTCATTTTCCATACAAGCCATAGTTTAGCTATTTCTGAAGTGAGGGCGACGTAGTCGCCGGTTTTCGTTTTCATCTTTGTAAAATGCTCTGTGCTATGTGTTTGGGCGACGTGGTCGCCGGTTTTAAGTGCAGACTTTGAAATACTCTGTTTTTGAACTAGATCGCCGGTTTTTGGCGTTGTTTGCGAAACTCCCTGTTTTTGGCGTTGCTTTGAAACTGTTTGAGATTTAAATGAGATATTCGAAAATTAAGAACCTTGGATTGAGTTTTGCTGTGATTGAAATCATTCCTTTAAGTGTTATGTGATGTGTTGAATGCTGTGAATGTGGGATCGAGGCATAGTATTTTCAGGAAAGAAAATACCGTGTAAGATCGTGTAGGATGTGCATTGATCGGTGATGTCTATAATGAGATTATCCTGACTCTCCTGAGATAATGGATTCATATAGATGAAGTTATTCAGGCGTTGAGAGTCGAAGGAGGTTCATATGTATGGGTGAGTCGTGTGAAACAGAACGAGCTCGGCCTGTCATATGGATTAACCCTGTCATACTGTGAGAATGATGAACTTGAGATTGAGATTGTGTTGATGCGCATAGCTGGTAAACATTACAGCTGTTTAGTATGACAGGTGCAGAATCTCTGAGTCTAGTCAATGCACGAGTCTTCCGGAAGTAGGTCAAGTGTCTTGTGTGCTGGGTCAGTGGTGGTCTGACATGTGAAATGAGGGACTTGAAATTTATAGACACTTGATGCAGTATTGTGAAAATGAATGACTCTTGTGAATATTGTGGAATGTGTGATTTCTGGGCGATCAGGTGAAGAGTATTGAGAAAATCTATAGCTTTATGTGAATATCTTGAAAATTGCTTACCCTGATTTTAATGTTCTTATTTAAACTCTCTTTAAAATATCTAGCTTACCCTGCGTGTTTTGCTCGTTGGCTGTTTTTCTCTTTAAACTGTGATGATCGTGTATAACTTACACGGGAGCAGATGATCTTCCAGGAAGTAGAGCTCCTTAGTGAGTGGTCGCCGGAAGGAGATCGCCTGATTTCTGTTCTGGTAGCCGATCGGCTGTTTTGGGTCCTCTGATAGGAGATCGGCCTCGTCCGATAGGAGATCGGTCTCTTCCGATAGGAGATCGCCTGCTTTGTTTTCTTACTGTAATTCGTTTATGTTTCTGGAAAATTTGACCGAATTTGTATTAAACTCCCTGTGAGGAGAAACTACATTTTATATATATAATATTCTGTTCATGGAATCTATTTGTTACCTTTATTTTCATTATATACATTTGTATAGTATTTTGGCGGGATGTTACAGCTCCTCATATTGGCCAGGCACCTCCTACCCCCGAACTCCCTCCTCTCCTCCAGCAGACCCTCGCTCACTTACCTACCAAAGAAGCGATGGAGGCCCTGGACAGGAATTCACTAAGGGACCTGATTAGCCATGGCCTTGGTGAGTTCCTTGTCGCCTCCAACGTCTTGCTGATCAAAGGGGATGCTGAGGTGGAGCTACAAAAGAAGGTGGCCAAACTGGAGAAGGAGTTGGAGCAAAAGAAAGACTTGGAGCTTCAAGTCCAACTGGCTGCCAAGCGTGAGACTGCTCTGAACTAGGAGCTGAGTAGTCTCCGTTGTAACATCCCGCCAAAATACTATTCATGTTTATATAATGAAAATAAAGGTAACAAATAGATTGAAGTGAACAAAATTATATATATGAAATGTAGTTTCTCCTCACAGGGAGTTTAATACAAATTCGGTCACTTTTCCAGAAAACGTAAACAAAATACAGTAAAAAAAACAAGACAGGCGATCTCCTATCAGAAGAGGGCGATCTCCTATCAGAAGAGGGCGATCTCCTATCAGAAGAGGGCGATCTCCTATCAGAAGACAACAAAAGGGTGATCGCCTAACAGAAGTAGAAACAGGCGATCTCCTTCCGGCGACCACTCACTGAGGAGCTCAGCTTCCTGCAACATCATCTGCTCCCGTGTAAGTTATACACGATCATCACAGGTTTAAGAAAGAGCCAAACACAACACCAAACAAAAACCACAGGGTAAGCTAGACATTTGAAAAAGAGTTTAGATATTATACTTTAAAATCAAGATGAAACAAATTAAAGACACCCACGTAAACCATCAACTAAAACACATATTGCACAATATTCTCAAGAGTCATTCTATTTCACATAATGCATCAAGTGTCTAACAATTTCAATGTTCCTCATTCCTCACGTCAGACTTCCACTGACTCATCACACAAGACACTTGACATTACTTCCGGAAGACTCGTGCGTTGACTCAGACCCAGAGATCTGCACCTGTCATACTACATCACCCACACAGGGTCGCTGTGAAACTCACACAGCCATGCGCATAAATGAATCTCAATATCTTCACTCTCCTAGTATGACAGGGTTAATTCATATAACAGGCCGAGCTCGTTCTTTTTCACACGACTCACCCATTCATATGAACCTCCTTCGACTCTCACCAACTGAATAACTTCCTCTATGTGGTTCCATTATCTCAGCAGAGTCAGGATATCTCCTTCTAGACAGGTCCCTAGTCAATACACATCACACACGATCTTACACGGTATTTTCTTTCCTGAAAATACTATGCCTTGATCCCATATCCACAACATTCAAAACATCATACCACTCAAATGAATGATTCAAATCACAGCAACAGTCATTTCAAAGGTTCAGATTTTCGAATATCACATACGTTTCACATTTAAATCTCAAACAGCTTCAAACAACACCAAAAACAGGGGAGTTCGAAAAACAACGCCAAAACCGGCGATCTTGTTCAAAAACAGAGGATTATACAATAACAGTTGAAAAACCGGCGACCACGTCGCCCCCATCATCTCAATCATGAATATAAGGATTTTCGTTGGAAATAAGGCTAGCTTCCCTTACCTGGACTTCCGCAAAACACCAAGAGCTCCAAAACCCACCGAGCTTAAAGGATGCCTTAGCTCTGTTTTCAGCGTCTGGTTTGTAGAACTTGCAGAGAACCTCCCAGGTGCTCTAAGGGCAGTCGTCGCTCGTCGCACTGGTGCTTAAGGTTGCCTGAGTTGCAGCGCGAAGGAGAGAAAAGAGAGGGATGAAGATGCAGACACTCTTTCACTCTTGAGCCACTGTAACCTTCTTTGCCTTCCCGCAGTGGGCTTTTGAATCCAAGCCTACCTGTCCACGTATGCTGCTGCTGCCACCCCTTCTGCAGGAAAGCCTGAGTGTACTATTTCACTGAACAGTACGGCCACGGTTGTCTCTTGCGCCTGCCAACCACTGCCCTGAACAGTACGACCACTGTTGTCTCTTGTGCATGCCAACCACTGCCCTGAACAGTACGACCACTGTTGTCTCTTGTGCATGCCAACCACTGCCCTGAACAGTACGACCACTGTTGTCTCTTGTGCATGCCAACCACTGCCCTGAACAGTACGACCACGAGTGTCTCTTGCGCATGCCAACATTCTGATGTCACTATTCTGACCACCCTTTTTGTCTACGTGGCGCGCATGCAGGACGTTTCATGCTGGGAGTCTGGGTCCCACTTTATCGGTGTGAAGCTCGACATCGCGCGACAACTTTCCACCGCTGACTCATCCTGGCGAACGACCGATGTCTCGTCCTGAAAGATGACCGATGTCTCTCTCTGGCAACGCCCGCATGACTCTCGCATCCCGGCGATGCCTGCATGCCTCTCGCGCCCTGGCCACGTCCACATGCCTCGCGCCCTGGCGATGTCCACATGCCTCTCGCGCCCCGGCGACGTCCACATGCCTCGCGCCCTGGCGATGTCCGCATGTCCCTCGCGCCCTGGCGATCATGTGTAGTAGGCGACCGGCGATCTCAAAGTCTTCTAAACTACACTTTCCTTCCTTTTTATTTTAAATAAAAGCATACTTAGAATTCATTTAAAATATATCCCTTTTTATTCCAATTCAATTTTACAGGTCCTTACATCCGTCAATTAGAGAAGGAAACCAAGAAGCTCCTCTTCACCAAGGGGCAGGAAGCCCTCCAACTTCAGGCCAAAATCCTCCCCCTCCGCAACAAGGTCATTGACCTAGAAGAGCAATTGGAGGGGGCCCAAACTAAGATGACCAAGCTGGAGGAGAGGGCTACGAACTGAGAAGTCCAGCTGGGCAAGGTAGAGGAAGAACTTGCCCAACAAACTGAGCTGTTCAAGAAAACTGAGGCTGAGCTGACCGAAGAGATGGACCTCTTGCCCTTCTCTATGTCTATGCAGGTAGTCGACGGGCCCCCTCTTGTTCAAGAAAGCATACCAAGTCCCTTGTCTTGAGCTGTTCAAGAAAACTGAGATTGACCTCTTGCCCTTCTCTATGTCTATGCAGGTAGTCGACGAGCAAATAGTGCCTAGATAGGTCTCTTGAGCAGCTATATTATGTAGTTGGACTTCTTGTAATTATCTTTTGTAACTGTTCTTCCAATCTAATTAATATATTTACTTTGTTCATACAATTGTTTGACCTTGTGCATCAACTTACTTGTATTTGTATCTCAATTATTGTCTGGCTACCTTGGCATACTCAGCTAATCAATCTCTTCGACATAGAATCATCCCATAGGTAGCACGCTTAACTCTGATAAGACGTTATGAGCATTGTTCTTCATTAGGAAAGGAGACCATACCGTGGGCGAGACTTCATGAGAACTTTCCTGCTGAAAGGTACCTCACTGATCTCATCATCGCCCATAAGTGTGTGTGAGTCTTACTGGCAAATTCTGCCCTTCAACCTGGTGCTTTTGCTCGAAGAGAAAGTGTTTTCCACGAACCTTCCCTTTACCTCTATGAGGATTCCAACACCGATTTGTACTCACCTGACCCCTCCTTACTCGAGACAAGGGAGGATTTCTCTGGAAGGAGTCATCCTTGGCGTTCTCACTCGAAAGGGGAGGCGTTCTCTGCGAGCCTTCCTTTCCAGCTTCCAAGACTTCTACCCCAAGCTAACAAGTTTTAACTGACCACTCATCGCCTTTAGGCAAGGGTGGGCTTTGACTGGTGAACCTTGTTGTTCAAGTTAGGAGTTCTCATTCGAAGAGGAGGTGTTCTATGTGAACCTACCTTCCAACTGTCGAGACCTCTAACCCCAAATGACAGGCTCGAACTGACCTCACGTCGCTCATAGGCGAGGAGGATTTCGCTAGTGAACCTTTCTGTTCAAATTGGGAGTTCTCACTTGAAGAGGAGGTGTTCCTTACGAACCTACCTTCCCACTTTCAAGACCTCTAACCCCAAGTAACAGGTTCTAACTGACCTATCATCGCTCATAGGCGAAGGAGGATTTCACTGGTGAACCTTTCTGTTCAAATTGGGAGTTCTCACTCGAAGAGGAGGTGTTCCTTATGAACCTACCTTCCCACTTCCGAGACCTCTAACCCCAAATGACAGGTTCGATCTGACCTCTCATCGCTCATCGACGAAGGAGGATTTTGCTGGTGAACCTTTCTGTTCAAATTAGGAGTTCTCACTCGAAGAGGAGGTGTTCCTTAAGAACCTACCTTCCCACTTTCAAGACCTCTAACCCCAAATGACAGGTTCGATACTGCATTGTACAAACACATTCAAGAATATATCTTAACTGAAAATTTTATTAGGTGACCTCATTAAAAACCCTTAGAAGGGAAAAAATAGTGTTCCCTAAACTGTGTACAACGTTACATCTTAGTCTTAACTGAAATAAAACTTCAAGTGAGTCGCATTCCATGTACGAGGAATCGGACCACCTTCTAGAGTCTCAAGCCAGTACGCTCCATTCCCCAAGGCCTCTGTCACTCTAAAGGGACCAGTCCACTTGGGAGACAGCTTGTTTTCTATCTAGTAAGGAGATGCCTTCCGCATGACTAGGTGGGCGACCTGGAACTACCAAGCTCTCAACTTGGAACTGTGCTTAAGCTCAACCCTTCTCTTCTATGCTTTGGCTTTGATTCCTGCCTCTTCCCTTACCTCATCTAAGAGATCCAAATTCACTTTCCTTTCTTCGTTGGACTCCTCAGCCACAAAGTTCTGGAAACGTGGCGAGCTCTCCTGGATCTCTACAGGGATCATGGCATCTGAACCGTACACCAAGCTGAAAGGGGTCTCCTTGGTGGTGGACTAAGGGGTGGTATGGTAGGCCCACACAATTCTGGGAACCTCCTCAACCCAACTCCCCTTGGCCTTCTCCAGCCTTCTATTCAGTCCTCTAAGTAGGACTCGGTGGGCTGACTTGACCTGCTCATTAGTCTGAGGATGCTCGACTAATGCAAACACCTGTTTGATTCCCAACTCGGTACATAACTTCCCCAGCTGTTGGCTTGTAAACTGGGTGCCATTATCAGACACCAAGCGCTTGGGTACGCCAAAATGACATACTATGTTCTTCCATACGAAGTGCTGGATCTTTTGGGCTGTGATTTGTGCTACAGGTTCAGCCTCGATCCACTTCGTGAAGTATTCTATGGTGACCACAAGACACTTCATCGCACAGCCAAAGAAAAGGGCCCCAGGATATCAATTCCCCATGTGTGGAATGGCCAAGGGCTATATATAGATCTGAGCTCTTCTGAAGGTGCCTTGTGCCAATCTGCATGTAGTTGACACTGTTTGCACTGCTACGCATACTTGTGCAATCTTCTCTCATGGTTGGCCAGTAATACCCTGCTCGAATGGCTTTAGATTCCAAAGCACGACCTCCTATATGGCTCCCACATATTCCTTCATGGAGCTCTGCCATTATCCGCACGCACTGCTCACCATGCACGCACACCAGAATAGGGTCTGTGAACCCGTGCCTGTACAATTCCTCATCAATGAGTGTATACTTGGTCGAGTTCTTCTTTACTTTTCTCGCCTCCATTGGCGACATCCCATCAGCTAAGTAGTGCTTATAGGGCGTCATCCACGTCTCTCCACTCTACAACAGAAAAACCTGCAACGACACCTCCTCCAACGCCACATATGCGTTGACCCTTGGCTTCTTCAAAGTTTCCTGGGTCAACGACCGATGACTCCTCCGCCCCTGTCAGACTAGCTGATCTGGTGGACTCCTACTAAGTTATCAGTCGTGTAGGTGCGAGGTGTCCTCAGGGTCTCCTGGATAATCGTCCTCTACTCTACCTGCCCCCTTGCCCGAGCTTGCGAGTTTTGCTAACAAGTCAGCTCGGGTATTCTGATCTCTGGGCACATGCACCAACTCGAAAGTTGCAAAGGAACTCTTCAACACCTAGACATACTCTAGGTAGGAGGCCATCTGAGGATCTTTGGCCTGGTACTCTCCCGCCACTTGACCTGTGACCAATAGGGAGTCACTCTTTGCCAAAAGACTCTGTGCTCCCATCTCCTTAGCCAATAGTATTCCAGCGATTAAAGCCTCGTACTCTGCCTGATTGTTGTTGGCCTTGAAGGAAAACCGTAAGGCCTGCTCAATCAACAGCCCCTTTGGTCCTTCTAAGATCACCCTAGCTCACCTTGCTGATTGGAAGACCCATCTACTAAGAGCACCCATCTGAAGTCAGGTCTATCCTACTAGGTGTCTGTCGAGGACATCTCGGCTACGAACTCAGCATAAACTTGGCCTTTGATTGGGCCTCTGGGCTCATATTGTATGTTGAACTCAGATAATTCCACCACTCATCGCACCATCCTTCCTGCTACGTCTGGCTTTTGCAAGACCTTTCGGATGGGTAGGTCTGTCATCACCACCACTGTAAAGCTCTGGAAGTAATGGCGAAGCCTACGCGCAGAGAACACCACGACCAATGTTGCCTTTTCTATGGCCTGGTATCTTACCTCAGGCCCTTGCAGCACCTTGCTAACAAAGTACATGGGCTTTTGGCTCTGATCTTGCTCCTGCACCAAAACTGAACTCACTGCCTTCTCTGATGGGTTGTTCTTCATGACCATTTGTTCTTCTTGAAATATGAGGTAAAAAGGTGGTGGAAGCTATGGATGATATGGGTCAAGGATGGCTCATATAGAGCTATGGGTTCCTTGTAGGTGCATGAAAGGTATGGAGAGTGATAGGTTAGGCCAAATCACTTGGAGGAAGGTGAAGATGAAGATCAAAGTGTCTAACCTAGAGAGACTAGACAAAGAGTAGAAGCTAGCATAATTTTGGCAGCATTTACTCATATAAATTGATCTTAAAAAAACATGAGCCAAAGCACCCTATTTATAGGAGATGGTGCCTTGGAGAGTAAGGAACAAGGGTAGGATGGGGAATACATAAAAGAGGGGGCTGCTAGGGTGTTGACTAAAGGTCAATGCATCCCCTTAGCATGCTTCTAAAAGGTAGGGCTACATTCCTACCCTAAAAGGCCTAGGTACAAGCTAAATTGTTAAATACACCTCCGATTGTGCTAAATGAACCCTACTCTACTGAAATTATAAATAAACTAAAATTAATTTATGCTCAGCTCCCATGGCTTGGGCTTTACTCCTTGTAGTCCTCTGAAGGGTCTTTGAATATGTAGAGAAAAGTTTCTCTGCCATCAGTAGCAGAGTCCCACTCTTCTTGAATCCTCTTTGCCATGGACCTAGTTGTTGGGCCTGAGCTTAGGCCTCTTCCATCATCCCCTCCCTCTTGAAGAGGATTTGTCCTCAAATCATATGCTTCTGCCTCTTCATTTTCTCTACCTGCAAAGGGTGTTAGATCCATAACATTGAAGGTAGTATGTACTCCATATTCCTCAGGCAGGTCAATTTGATATGCATTATTATTGATTCTTTTGAGAACATGGAAAGGACCATCACCCCGGGGACTAAGTTTACACTTCCTCTAATTAGGGAATCTATCTTTTCTAAGGTGAAGCCAAACCCAGTCTCCCTCCTCAAAAATCATCTGTCTCTTCCCCTTATTACTATGTTTCATGTATTTCTCTGTTTGTTGTTGTATTTGGTTCTTAATCCTCTCATGCATTTTCTTTACAAATTCAGCCTTTGTTACTCCTTCCTTATGCACAAAATTTTGTGGATTAGGTAGAGGTAACAAATCCAAAGGAGTAAGAGGATTGAACCCATACACAGCCTCAAAAGGAGAAATATTAGTAGTTTTATGAACTACCCTATTATATGCAAACTCAATATGAGGAAGGTACTCATCCCAAGATTTGTGGTTTCCTTTCATGATTGACCTAAGCATAGTGGAAAGAGATCTATTTACAACTTCAGTTTGTCCATCCGTTTGAGGATGACAAGAAGTTGAGAAGTTCAACTTAGTTCCTAGCTTTTCCCAGAGAGTTCTCCAGAAATGGCCAATAAATTTAGGATCTCTATCCGACATTATGGTCTTAGGTAAACCATGTAGTCTTACCACTTCTCTAAAGAAGAGCTTAGAGATGTTGCTAGCATCATCCACTTTATGGCAAGGTATAAAATGAGCCATCTTGCTAAACCTATCCACTACCACAAAAATGGAATCAAAACCTCTTTGTGTCCTAGGAAGTCCTAATATGAAATCCATGCTTATATCTTCCCAAGGAGCACTTGCAAAAGGTAAAGGATTGTAGAGTCCATGGGGCATTGTCTTAGACTTAGCTTTTAAACATGAAATGCATCTATGACAATGTCTTTGGACATCTTTCCTCATGTGTGGCCAAAAGAATTTTCCTTTCAAAAGCTCAAGAGTTTTATCTACTCCAAAATGGCCCATGAGTCCTCCTTCATGTGATTCTTTTACAAGGAGTTTTCTATGTGTTTCTTGGGTTATGCAAAGTTTTCCTTCTTTAAATAAGTACCCCTCAGAAACATAAAAACCTCCTTGTGCTCTATGTTGGCACTTAGCAAAAGTGGGTGCAAAATCCTGATCTTCTTTATAAAGTTCAGGTATGTTTTCAAATCCAAGAATTTGGGCTCCAAGTTTAGAAAAGAGGATATGTCTCCTTGAGAGAGCATCAGCCACAATGTTTGTACTGCCCTTCTTGTATTTGATAACATATGGAAATTGCTTAAGAAATTCCATCCACTTTGCATGTCTTTTGTTCAACTTGTGTTGACCCCTTAGATATTTCAAAGACTCATGATCACTATGTATGACAAATTCTTTTGAAACTAGATAGTGTTCCCAAGTCTGTAGGGCCCTCACAAGTGCATAAAGCTCTTTGTCATAGGTGGGGTAGTTGAGGGTGGCACCGTGAAGTTTTTCACTAAAATATGCAATTGGGTGCCCACCTTGCAACAACACAACACCTATTCCTACTCCTGATGCATCACACTCTAGCTCAAAATTTTTTGAAAAGTTTGGCAAAGCTAGAATGGGTGCTGTACCGACCAGTCCTCGGACACCGAGAACAGGTAGTAAAGGGCGAACCACGTTAGATGGGTCCCACAGCATGGGCCAAAGCCACGTGAGTAATGGACCCCATTAGAGGGTGATCAGTCATCGGTGTGTTCCCTCAGAGTAGGGTGATCAGTCATCGGTGTGTTCCCTTAGAGAAGGGTGATCAGTCATTCCCCTCAGAGTAGGGTGATCAGTCGTCGGTGTGTCCCCTGAGAGAAGGGTGATTAGTCATCAGCATTTTCCCGCAGGGAAGGGTGAGTAGTCGTCAGACCACCAGGATGGGCTGAAGTGTCATCGTCACTCAGCAGGTCGAGGAGTCCTCGGCAACAGAGTATGGCGAGGTGACATCGGCCTTGGGTGGAGACGAGGTGACATTATCAGTAAACATGCCCAGAGGTAAGGAGAGGCCTGGATCACGAAGTGCCTATGCGGGTAGCAGGGAGAGCACAGTTGGGTGTAGAGTCCTGAGTGGACGAGTACTCACCAGAGCTAGGGTTTTCCCAGTGAAGCTACATGCATGGCACGTGAACAGTGAAGGCACTCCCAGAACAGGTGGCCCCAGAGACTAGGTGCACAAGGAGGCACCCAGGTGGTCACCCTGTGAGAGTTTGCACTCCAGAGAAGGAAACCTTATGTGCTAGATTACCCTAAGATTGGGTGATAGCGGCGCAAGGGTATTCCAGTAAATCCTAAATATGGCTAGCAGCGCAGTAAACCCTAATTAGGGCTAGCGGCGCTAAGACTATATAAGGGACAGTAAAATACTTCACAAAGGTACGCAGTTTCTAGACCTAAACACAGAGAGAAACTTAATACACTTGGTGTTTTTTGCCCTAGTTTTGACTTGAGCGTCGGAGTGCAAATGGCCGTGAGGGCGCCTATCTTTCTTTCTCTGCAGGCAAGCTATTCTACAGCGAAGGAGGAAGAAGAAGGTGCTGACGATCGTAGAGTTTGACCGAGAGCGAGTCAACCGGCAAGAACAGGTGCATTAGTGAGTTGAGCTTTCAACCTTTGAAAGGCTTGCTCATGCTTCTCTGTCCAACAAAATGGAGTGTCTTTCTTTACTAACTCATTGAGTGGTGAAGCTAGACTTGAGAAGTTAGGAACAAATCTTCTATAAAAACTTGCTAGACCATGCTCCTAACATCTCCTACATTTTGCAGGGTTGGCCACTCTTGGATGGCTTTGATTTTCTCGGGGTCAACATGTACCCCATTTTTGTTTACTATAAAACCTAAAAACACTACACTATCTACACAAAAAGTGAATTTATCTATACCGGCAAATAAACTATTTTTCCTAAGCACTAAAAGAACCTCCCTAAGGTGACTTAGGTGGGACTCTAGGCTTTGACTATATACTTGATCCGGTCGATCATCGGTAGTCGATGACGTCAGCAGCAGTTGACCACGTGGATCATTCACGGGGTGACACGTGGTAGAGGATAGCAGGTGAATCAGGGAGGCGATCACTCAGAATGGTGATCGGTGGTCGGTGGCTAAGGGACCACCACCCGCAGATCAGTGTCAGGTGAGCGCCTGCAAGCAGAGTGTGAGAAGTAAAGAAGCACTGATCAGTCATCGGGGGTTTCCTATTAACACGCAGTTAAGCTGGGACCCAGGCTCCCAGCGAGAGCGTTACGCAAGAAGCACAGATCAGTGATCGCCTATCGCCGTGTGTAAGGATCAGTAATCGCCTATCGCTGTGTGAGAGGATCAGTAATCGCCTAGATTGCACATGATCGCCGTGTGTGAAGGTTAGGAGATCAGGTGGTCAGCAAGTCGCCAAAATGAGCACATCGCCGGGTATTTGAGAAGACTTGGCAAGCACTTGTTATATGGTCTAAATACAGAGGATAAGTGGCATATCTGCCACCATGTGTAGTGTGAGTCGTGATACCCAGTGTTAATCAGTCCATCATGTTAAGGTTGCGCCCAGGGTAGCCTGTGCACCAAGCTACTCCCTGTGTGGATAACTTAGTCGCAGGAGCAAAGTGGAAGTGACGTTTCAGCTGCAGGTACTCCAGATGGTGACACGTGTATGACCAGATGTTATCCACGTGTCAAGAGGAATAACCGTCAGGAGAGAGAAAGACTCAGGTATATATACGAAATTCTTAATGGAATTAAGGGGGGGATTCATTTTTTGGTGTGATTTGTAAGGACCTGTAAAATTGAATTGGAATAAAAAGAGATATATTTTAAATGAATTCTAAGTATGTTTTTATTTAAAATAAAAAGGAAGGAAAGTGTAGTTTGGAAGACTATGAGATCGCCTAGTAGTACATGATCGCCGGTCGCCTGCTACACATGAGCGCCAGGGCGCGAGGGGCATGAGGACGTCGCCAGGGCGCGCGAGGCTTGTGGACGTCACCAGGGCGCGCGAGGCATGTGGACATCGCCAGGGCGCGCGAGGCATGTGGACATCGCCAGGGCGCGCGAGGCATGTGGACGTCGCCAGGGCGCGCGAGGCATGTGGACGTCGCCAGGGCGCGCGAGGCATGTGGACGTCGCCAGGGCGCGCGAGGCATGTGGACGTCGCCAGGGCGCGCGAGGCATGTGGACGTCGCCAGGGCGCGCGAGGCATGTGGACGTCGCCAGGGCGCGCGAGGCATGCGGGCAACGCGGGGGCGCGAGAGGCATGCGGGCGTCGTCGGGGCGCGAGGCATGAGGCATCGGCGGGTCGCGAGAGGCACGCGGGCGTCGCCAGGGAGAGACATCGGTCGTCTTCCAGGGAGAGGCATCGGTCGTTCGCAGTATGAAACCTCAGTGGATAGTCATCTCGCGAGCGGTCATCGGTGGAAGGTTATCGCGCGATGTCGAGCTTCACACAGAGAAAGTGGGGCCCAGACTCCCAGCATGAAACGTCCTGCACGCGCGCCACGTAGACAAAAAGGGTGGTTCAGAATAGTGACATCAGAATGTTGGCATGCGCAAGAGACACTCGCGGTCGTACTGTTCAGGGCAGTGGTTGGCATGCAGAAGAGACAACAGTGGTCGTACTGTTCAGGGCAGTGGTTGGCTGGCGCAAGAGACAATCGTGGCCGTACTGTTCAGAGAAACGTACACTCAGACTTCTCTGCAGAGTGGGTGGTGGCAGCTGCTTTTGTGGACAAGCTGGTTTAAGATGCAAAAACCCACTTCTGAGAGAGGGGGAAACGTTGCAGTTGTTCAAGAGCGAAAGAGTGAGTTTACCTCCCTTCTCCTCCATTCTCTCCTTCGCACTGCGATTCTGGCACCTTCACACAAGAGTACGACGAGCGACGGCCACCATTAGAGCACCTGGGAGGTTCTCTGCAAGTCCTTCAAACCAGACGCAAAAACAGAGCCAAGGCATTCTTTAAGCTTCGTTGGGTTTCGGAGCTCCTGGTGTTTTGCGCAAGTCCAGGTAAGGGAAGCTAGCTTTATTTTCAATAAAAGCCGTAGATTAGCTGTTTCTGAAGTGAGGGCGACGTGGTCGCCGGTGTCATATTCTTTTTCGTGAAGCTCTGTTCTATGTGTTTGGGCGACGTGGTCGCCGGTTTTAAACCCCTTTTTCATGATGTTCTGTTCTTATGTGTGTGGGCGACGTGATCGCCGGATTTAAATACAGATTTCGAAATCCCCTGTTTTTGGACGAGATCGCCGGTTTTGGCGTTGCTTTTCGAACTCCCCTGTTTTTGGTGTTGTTTGAAACTGTTTGAGATTTAAATGTGATATTCGAAAATCTGAACCTTGGCATGAGTTTTTCTGTGACTGAAATCGTTCATTAAGTGTTGTATGACATGTTGAATGTTGTGAATGTGGGATCAAGACATAGTATTTTCAGGAAAGGAAATACCGTGTTGAGATTTGGTTATGAAGTGTATTGATCTGTGAGTATCCTGTGAATGGGACGATCCTGACTCTGCTGATATGATGGAGTTACATAGATGAAGTCATTCAGTTGGTGAGAGTCGAGGGAGGTCCATATGTATGGGTAAGTCGTTTGAAAGATAACTGACTTGACCTGTTATATGGATTAACCCTGTCATACTGTGAGAGTGATGAAATTGAGATCGAGATTGTGTTGATGCGCATGGCTGTGGAAACATTACAGCCAAATGAAGTATGACAGGTGCATGTCTCTGGATGCTAAGTTCAACGCACGAGTCTTCCGGAAGTAGTGTCAAGTGTCTTGTGTGTTTAGTCAGTGGAAGTCTGACGTGAGTAATGTTGAGAAATTTGTTGATAGGCACTTGATGGTTGTGTGATATGAATGAGAAAGTGATGGACTCTTGTGAATGTTTAAAAAGGCTGATCTACGTTGGTTGTCCAGTTTATAATTTAAAGTTAAAAATAAATATATCTAGCTTACCCTCTGTATTGTTCTCTGGCTGTTTTCTCTTAAAATTGTGATGATCGTGTATTTTACACGGGAGCAGATGATTTTTCCAGGAAGTAGAGCTCCTTAGTGAGTGGTCGCCGGAAGGAGATCGCCTGATTTCTGTTCTGGTAGCAGATCGGCTGTTTTGGGTCCTCTGATAAGAGATCGCCGGTTTTTGTAGGGAGATCGCCGGTTTTCAATTTATTTGGCTGCATTTTGTTTATGTTTTGGAAAAACCGACCGGTTATGTATTAAACTCCCTGTGAGGAGCAACTTCATTTTATATAAATTCGTATGTTCACTTAATTATTTTTGTTTCACCTTTATTTCATTTTATATTTATGAAAAGTAATTTGGCGGGATGTTACAGATCGCCTGTTTTGTCCTTCCATGCTGTATTTGGTTTTTATTTCGAAACAATTGATGGAATGTATTAAAACCCTATAAGAGGGACGTCTCTTTTTGAATACGATGCATGGGATGATGTATTTTCAATATCTAATACATATGTTGATTTTATAAATTTAATACCTACGCTTTATTCTATTATATAAATAAGAAAAGCTTTTGGAGGGATGTTACATGATTCACTTGTACATGGTTTTGAGTTTCTTTAAGATTCTTTGCTGATTCAATCACTGACTTGAGCATCGGAGCGCAACCGGCCGCAGAGGCGCCATATTGTTCTTTCAGGTTTCTTGGAGGATTTTCAGGTGAAGGTCATTGGTGTACTTGGCGTGAAGCTGGTGAGGACGAGGTTCAAGAAGGAGAAGCTCTAACGCTTTGGTCAAGAGGCTGGATCATCAGGCGCCCACCGTGGGGCCGTGTAAACTGTGATTCCCATCCACAGTTGAGTTTGTGAGGTTTTCGGTAGTTTCTGTTCGATTTCCTGCTGCTGCAATCGTTTTTCGGAGGTTTTAACTGTTTGAATAGAAGTTCAATCGGTGAAGAGTGGTTTTCTGGAGGTTTAGACCGTTTGAATTGAAGTTCAATCGGTGAAGAGTGGTTTTCTGGAGGTTTTTACCGATTGATTCCCGGATCGATCGTTGTGCGAAGGAAGTTGAAAGGTTTCTTGAGCGTTGTTGCGAGATAGCTTTTGCGTGTTGAAAGGCAACTGTGTGAGATTAGTAGAAGTTTCATGAGGAAAATGAGGACAACCAGATCTAGTTCAGTTGCGCCACAATCTGAAGAGAATAACGTGACGATGTTGCAAATGCTGGAGATGATGCGTGTTTTGCAAGAAAATGTGGCAGCATCGCGTGTCGAGCAGACGAAGATGCACGACAACCTGGTCGCTTCTCAGGCCAGGAACGAAGAGTTGAGTAAGGTTAATGAAGAGTTACGTCAGGCTCTTCGCGAGCAGAGGGAGAGTGCTGCGACTAGCGGAGGTGCGCCACCGTCTCCGCCACGAGTTTTTCCAATGCCATTTTCGCAGGCGATCATGGATGCTGCGATTCCTGCAAACATCACGGCGGTGAAGGCCTCCTTCACTGGAGTGGAAGATCCAAAGGCTCACCTTACCGCGTTTCATATGCAGATGATGCTGTCGGGAGGATCGGATGTGGCCTATTGCAAGATGTTCATGAGCACTCTCCACAGCACAGCGTTGGATTGGTTTGTAAGCCTACCTACTGGACACATCTCCAGTTTCCAGCAATTCTCCAAGCTTTTCGTCGATCAGTACATTGTAAATAAGGCGCCGCCTATGGTGTCGTATGACCTGTTCGACGTAAGGCAGTTCCAGGGGGAATCTTTGAAGGACTATCTGAATAGGTTTGGAGCTCAGATAGTCCGATTACCAGGTAAAGATGAGGAGATGTTCGTGCACGCCTTCAAGAAGGGCGTGCTACCTGGACCCTTCAGCGAATCGTTAATCAGGAGCCACCCTGCAACGTTTGCAGAGATTCGGCGACGTGCTGTGGCTCACATCGCCGCTGAGAATGAAGTGATAGAGAAGAGAGGGAATATGGCTCCTGCAAAACCACGTGCCCAAGCCAAGACTCAGCCTCAGAGGGTGTTGGAAACGGCGGCGGTCAAAAAGGATCAAAGGACATACCGTCTTTATGATCCAAAGAAAAACAAAGGCGATGGCAGTAATAGAGGAAAAGGGCTAGGTCGCCCGAGGGAATTCAAGCGCCCTCCGAGGCATGAATTCGTGATGGGACTGGCGGACCTGATCGCCATTCCCAATATAGCAGCCAAGCTGAAGGTGCCTGAAAAGGTGTCGGATAAGGTGTTGGGGCCAAAGCCAGACGCGTGGTGTGAATTCCACAAAAGTTTTGGCCACACCCTTGATTCCTGCCTGTTGCTGGGATACCAACTCAACGAGTTGGTTAGAAGTGGATTTCTGAAGTACTATTTGCTGGAGAAGAAGGTAGTAAATGCGTCGAGCTCCCACCCGGCGAGCAGCGAGGGCCAACAACATGAAGTGCCCATTCACGGGGAAATCCACAATATAGCTGGGGGTTTCTCAGGAGGTGGGTGCACTGCATCACAGCGCAAGAAATATGCTCGATCTGTGATGGCGGTGGAAGCATTCGAGGACCACTTGCCCGATGTGGACATCACATTTACCAAAGAAGACCTTAGGGATGTTGTACCACATGACAACGATCCTATAGTGATCTCGCTTGTCACGGCAGGAAGGAAGATCCACCGAGTGCTGGTCGACCAGGGAAGTTCGGCTGATGTTATGTTCTGGCCAACTTTCAACAAGTTGCAGCTGCCCCTTGACCAGCTGAGACCTTATGGAGGATGTTTGTATGGTTTCGCTGGCAATCAGGTGGAGGTCAGGGGGTATATTGAGTTGAGAACCACATTCACGGATGAAGCGGCTTCAAGAACGGAGAAAATTAAGTACCTTGTTGTGAATGCCCCCTCAGCATACAACATCCTGTTAGGGAGACCAACTCTCAACCGGATAGGGGCGGTGCCTTCAACAAGGCACATGAAGGTTAAGCTCCCTTCAATGGAAGGTGTGGTAATAACCCTGCGATCTGATCAAAAGGAAGCAAAGAAGTGTTACGAAAACAGCCTCAAGAACAGGCGATCAGTAAGCTACGTCACAACCACGCTGCCTCCTGGCGTGGAATCAAGGCGAGAAGGGGAGCAAGCCATCGATGTTGCGATGGAGGTGATCGCCGAGGGGAATGCACGTATGGTAGGTGTTGAGGAAGGAGGTGGAAATGCTGATCGCCCTGAAGAGGCTAGGGAGACAGGGATCGCCAGAGCGGTAATCGCCAGTGAAAGGAGACTTCAACCAGTGGAAGAGTGGGTTGAAAGGAAGATAAAAGGCAAGGTCTTCAAGCTGGGGAAATCCCTGGAGCGTGAGGCATAAGACCAGATCGCCGGGGTGTTAGAGAGGCATCTGGACGCGTTTGCGTGGTCTTCTTCAGATATGCCTGGTATCGACCCTGATTTCTTGTGCCATCATCTGGCAATGGACCCCCAGGTTAGACCGGTGCGACAAAGAAGGCGAAAGTTGAACGAGGAGAAGAGGCAGGCGATCAGAGATGAAACGCAGAAGCTCCTCGCAGCAGGCCACATTCGGGAGATCCAATACCCTGAGTGGCTCGCTAATGTCGTGCTGGTTAAGAAGAGTAATGGGAAATGGCGCATGTGCGTCGATTTCACGGATTTAAACAAGGCTTGTCCAAAGGACTCATATCCTTTGCCAAGTATAGACGCCCTGGTTGACAGCGCAGCAGGGTGCAAATTGTTGAGCTTTCTGGATGCCTTCTCGGGGTATAATCAGATCAAGATGCATCCTATGGATGAGGAGAAGACTGCCTTCATGACAGAAAGATCGTGCTACTGCTACAAAGTAATGCCATTCGGGCTGAAGAACGCTGGGGCCATGTACCAGAGGTTAATGGATAAGGTACTTGCACCAATGCTGGGGAGAAATGTGCAGGCCTATGTTGATGATATGGTGGTGACTTCCCTGGAGAGGAGCAGCCACGTCTCAGACCTGGAAGAGTTGTTTGTCACGATAGCCAAATATAAGCTGAAACTGAATCCAGAGAAGTGCATCTTTGGTGTGGAGGCGGGAAAATTTCTAGGTTTTCTTTTGACTGAAAGAGGAATAGAGGCAAACCCCGATAAGTGTGCTGCTATTATGGCGATGAGAAGCCCAGCTACGGTGAAGGAGGTGCAGCAGCTTACAGGTCGGATGGCTGCTCTCTCACGCTTTGTGTCAGCTAGCGGTGAGAAGGGCCACCCTTATTTTCAATGTTTAAAGAGAAACAACAGGTTTTTCTGGACCAAGGAGTGTGAAGAAGCTTTCGTGAAGCTTAAAGTATATTTAGCAAGCCCGCCGGTGCTGTGCAAACCGTTAGTTGGAGTGCCTCTCAGGTTGTATTTCGCTGTGACTGAGAGAGCGGTGAGTGCGGTGCTTGTCCAAGACCAAAATCAGGTCCAGAAGCCTATTTATTTTGTGAGCAAGGTGCTACAAGGTCCTGAAGTGAGGTATCAGGCCTTGGAGAAAGCTGCTTTAGCGGTTGTGTTTTCGGCGAGGAGGTTGCGTCATTACTTTCAGAGCTTCACTGTCCTGATAATGACCGATTTGCCCATTCAGAAGGTTCTGAAGAAACCTGATGTAGCTGGAAGAATGGTGAAGTGGGCGGTAGAACTGTCAGAGTTCGACATTAAATATGAACCCCGAGGGCCAATTAAGGGGCAGATTTTCACTGATTTCGTCGTCGAGCTCTCGTCAGAGGCAACTCATGTCGAAGGAGATGGCTTTCGTTGGGTCCTTTCAGTAGATGGATCGTCGAACCAGCAGGGTAGCGGTGCTGAAGTCATTCTGGAGGGGCCCAACGGCGTGCTGATAGAACATTCCCTAAGGTTTGCTTTCAAAGCCAGCAACAATCAAGCAGAATATGAGGCATTGATTGTAGGTATCTTGTTGGCCAAGGAGATGGGGGCTAAAGTGTTGATAGCCAAAAGTGACTCGTTGCTGGTCACAGGGTAAGTAGTGGGCGAGTTCCAAGCCAAGGACCCGCAGATGGCGGCTTACTTGGCATATGTGCAGGAGTTGAAGAGTTCTTTTACCTTATTTGAGGTAGTGCATGTACCAAGGGAGCAAAATGCCCGAGCTGACTTGCTGGCCAAGCTCGCCAGTTCGGGCAAGGGGGGCAGACAGAGGACTGTTATTCAAGAAACATTGAAGACACCAAGGGCGTTTGTGGCAGATCACCAGGTGCTTCAAGTGAGCAAGTCGACAGGAGGAACGACGAGGAGTCACAGGTCTTTGATTCAGCAGACCTTGAGAACGCCAAGGATAAGGGCATCTCCTGTGGATGAAATGAATGTCGCACAGGTCTGTGCCACACATAAGCCAGATACGTGGATTACACAGTACCAGCGTTACTTAGCCGATGGCTTGCTCCCAGTAGATCCAGCAGAGTCCAGGAAGATCAAGAAGAACTCCACCAGGTTTACCATGATAGATGGCGAGTTGTACAGGTTTGGGTTCACACACCCACTCCTGGTGTGTATACACGGGGAGAAATGCACGAGGATTATGGCTGAGCTCCATGAAGGCATATGCGGGAGTCACATCGGGGGTCGAGCTCTAGCTGCTAGAACTCTTCGTGCAGGATATTACTGGCCGACAATGAGAGAGGATTGCAAGAGGTACGCCCAGTGTTGCAAGCAGTGCCAGCAGCACGCCGACTGGCACAAGGCGCCTCCAGAAGTGCTTAAGTCGATTTATAGCCCTTGGTCATTCCATACATGGGGAATCAACATTCTGGGGCCCTTTCCAATGGCGATCAGGCAAAGGAAATACTTGGTGGTGGCGATCGAGTACTTCACTAAGTGGATTGAGGCAGAGCCAGTTGCCCAAATCACGGCATCCAAGATTGAAAACTTTGTGTGGAAGAACATTGTGTGCCGATTTGGGGTGCCTAAGCGTCTAGTATCGGATAATGGGACTCAGTTTGCAAGCCACATGTTGAAGAAGCTGTGTGAGGATGTAGGAATTCAACAAGTGTTTGCATCCGTTGAGCACCCACAAACGAATGGCCAGGTAGAATCCACTAATCGGGTTCTGTTGAGAGGTTTGAAGAGGAGATTAGAGAAAGCTAAAGGATCGTGGGCTGATGAGGTACCTCGCATAATTTGGGCGTACCACACAACTGAGCAGTCAGGCACCCGCGAAACCCCTTTTAGTTTAGTGTATGGCTGTGACGCGATGATTCTAGTTGAAATCCAGGAGAGCTCGCCGAGATTTCAACACTTTGTAGCAGAAGAATCAAATGAAGAGAGAAGAATGAACCTGGATTTACTGGATGAGGTCAGAGAGGAAGCAAGAGTGAAAGCTGAAGCGGTAAAAAGAAGAATAGAACGAAGGTACAGTTCTAGAGTAATACCGAGGCAGTTCAGAAGCGGCGATCTGATGATGAGGAAGGCCCACCAGTACGAGATGGAGAATAAGTTGTCACCCAAGTGGACAGGACCATTTAGAATAACCGAAGCACTCGGGAACGGCGCCTACCGCTTGGAGACACTAGAAGGAGGGGCGATTCCTCGTACTTGGAACGCCACACACCTCAAATTTTATTTCAGTTAAAGCTTTGTAAGTAGTGCAAACTCAGGGGAATCATAAACAGTTTTGTAAAAACAGTTACAAGGGGGCACTCTTTTTTCCCTAAGGAGGGTTTTTAACGAGGCCACCCAAGAAATAAGATATTCAAAATTGAAATTTTGAAGTATACTAAAGTTTGTGTGCATATGGTTTAAAAGAAGTTTTTTGAAAACCTTATCACCTAAAGTGATTCGAGGTAGAAGTAAAATGAGTATGCACGTTTTAAGTAAAATTCTAAGACCTCATCGCCCTCAGGCAATTAGGGGCACAAGTGAAAAGTATTTAAAAGTCCTCATCGCCTGGGGGCAATCGGAGGCATCTAGTGAAGTTCAAAGTCCTCGATGTTCTCGCGCATCTTGAGGCAACAGAGGAAGACCTCCTTGCCTTTGAGCAAGTGTAGGCAACAGAGGAAGACCTCCTTGCCTTTGAGCAAATGTAGGCAACAGAGGAAGTCCTCCTTGCCTTTGAGCAAGTGTAGGCAACAAAGGAAGACCTCCTTGCCGTTGAGCAAGTGTAGGCAACAGAGGAAGTCCTCCTTGCCTTTGAGCAAGTGTAGGCAGCAGAGGAAGTCCTCCTTGCCTCTGAGCAAGTGTAGGCAATAGAGGAAGTCCTCCTTGCCTTTGAGCAAGTGTAGGCGACAGAGGAAGTCCTCCTTGCCTTCGAGCAGGTGCAGGCAAGAAGAGTCCATATAAAGGAACGACAGTTGGGAAAGTGAATAGAAGTTTGCAAAAGGTGATCACCCAAATTTAATTCGGCGAGTACCAGATCAGAAGAATTTCTGGCGATGATACAGAACACTTGGCAGGTCGGGTAAGTTGTGTTTTTCTTACCAGATAAGATTAAAGTTTGTTGCCTAGTGAAAAGTTGGTTTGTGTGTTGAGGTTTTTCACCTTAAGTTCACAAGTTCTATTGGATGTCATCGCCCAGAATTAATATCTGAACGATTTGATAATTTTAAATTAGTAGTTTGTTTAGTTTCAAGCAGGGCGTGAAAGGTCAAAGTTTCAGTTACATTGAGTTACATTGGGTTAAGTGTGTTTCACCTATTGCATTAGTCAAACGCACAAAGAAACAAATATGGGGCTGGTGACAAGGTAGTAAAGGTGAACGTTGAAATTGATAAAAATATTCAAATTACAGTTATGCAAATTAAAAGATAGATATGGGCGTGGAGATAAGGCGGTAAAGGGGGTTTCTAATCAACAGAAGGTACAATCTTCCCGTCTACCACCTCGTTGCATATAGAGATCATGGAGAGGTCCAGCTCGGCGTATTGGCACGCCATTTGCTCCAAAGCTGCATCGAACCCTGAGTTGAGGATTTGTGCAAAACTCTGGTCAAGCCGTCGATCTGTTGGGTCAATTCCTTTCTCTCCTTGAGAGCCTGAGCGAGATCGTTAGCAGTTTTCTGTTGATCCTCCCGAGTCTGGGCAAGTTCTGCAGTAAGTCTTTGAGCTTCTTTTTGGGCCTTGTCCAACCCAGTGGTTATTCTCTTGTTTTCCTCCTGAGCTTTGCCAAGTTCTGAGGTCATCCTGTTATTCTCTTCATGAGCCTTGGCAAGTTCGGCGAGGGCCTTATCCCTATTGCTCTCGACCACCCCCAAGAGGACTTCTCGTTCAGTTGACTTCTTCTCCAACTTTTCTACCCTCGTGGCATCCTCCTTCTGTTTAGCTTGCAGATCCGCCACTTGGGCCCGCATGGGAGCGAGTTTGCTCTCAAGCTCGATGTTTTCAATAGTTTTGGCTTAGAGTCTTTGGCGGAAGTCAGCTGTCTCGTGGCGAGCTACTCGAATTTCAGCATTCAAGGCGTCTTCCAGTCTTGTGTGCACGAGTTCTCGCGCCATCATATCACAAGAAAGCTTGCTTGCTTCAGCTTTCAAGGAGTGATGTTCCTCCTGTAAGCGAAGATTTTCTCTTTAGAGCTCGTGGATGAACTCTTGCATGCCTTTGAAGATTAAACTGGCTTGCCCTTCTATTAGCTTGCCCACTTGTGAGGATAAAGACCCCAACGACTCGGTGAGGAAACTGGGAATGGGCAAGACAGGAGTTAGGCCTTCTGGAAGCACCTGAGGCTGACTCTCACCACCACCCTCTGTTGCTTGGATGGCAAGGGGGGCTTCTAGGGGTGGCGGTGAGGTAGATTTTCCAGCTGCAGGAAGGGAAGAGGCCTCAGTATCCTCAATCTCAATCAGGATGGGGCTAGCAGTAGAGGCCTGAGATTGAGCCCCCTCCCTGGCAGAATGGAAAGGAGTGGAAGCACTTGGAGGGTGTTCTGCAAAGTTGGGACTTCCACCTTCAGTTGAAGGTGGAGCGGCGGCTAGTGGCGGAGCTTGGACTATTTCTGAGGGAGCGGGAAGGGCTGGTAGTGGCATCGTATGGTCTGGTGAGGTCAGTGAGGGAAGGTCTGTGGTAGGTATGTTGTTTTCTAGGAGTGTTGGTGGAGGAAGACCTGATGGTGCTGTTGTCGGGGGGTTTGGTGGCTTGGAGGCAGTGGGCCTTTGGCGTTTAGTAATAAGGCCTTCTTCGGTGTCATTTTCCTCCTCGTCTTCAGATGCTACTTGAGGAGTTTTTCTTTTAAGCTTTTTGGGAGCCAGTTTCTTCCTAGCTTGAGGAGGTAGAGTTGTGGCAGGAGAAGAGCCTTCCGGGGGGGCAGGAGAAGAGCCTCCTAGGGGGGTTCTCCCATGAAAAGCAGTGTCCTCAGCAACCGAGTTAGGGATATTCTGGGAGCCCGCCGCGAGTTTGTGCTTCTTAGCCAGAGCGCGAAGTTGAGCTATTTTGTTTTTCCCCAGCATCATGTCTGCATAAGGCAAAAGCAAGAACAAAAGAGATGAGCAATCGGACAACAGCAGCAGTTCACAATTCAAGTAAATACGAGTAAAGACGGTATTGCACGGGGTATATATGAGCAGTTATGCAAGCTTAGGGTACAGAAGTTGAAAAACCCAGCAGAAGAACAATACAGTTATTAAGAAACAAGGCTAAGTGAAGAGAGCGAAAGATAACCTATATGCTTGTCTAGCTGGCCTTCGAGAAACTCAAAGCTAATGATAGACGCTGTGGGAAGAATGATGTTGGAGGGGGCTACGCTTTTCCAGAAAAGGCAGAGGTCTCTGTCCAGTTCTCCCATGTTGTCAGGGCTCCTTGCCTTCCTGAAGCCATCCTTGGAGCCCCTATTTCCCTTGTCCACCCAGTACAAGGGAAAGCCATCGAGCAAGGAAGGGTCCTCGTTGTTTTCGCGAACCTTTACAAACTTTCCTTTCCAATCCTTATAAGATTGCTGGAATATCGAGAAGAAAGACCTTCCGGCAATCCCGTTCAGGCTTACCCAGAGGCGATCTCCAGGATTTTTGGCATCGAACAAGAATAGGAAAACATCCACTGAAGCAAGTAATCCCAGATGTGCACAGAGGATCTCGAATGCCCTCACGAACGCCCAGCTATTTGGGTGAAGCTGGGTAGGGGCAACGTCAAGCTCGGTTAAGAGCTCCCTCTCAAATTGGGTGAAGGGGAACCTAACCTTCACCTTTTTGAACATGGTCACGTAGACGAAGCAAAATGGCTCGCCATTGCTAACTCTGTCATCCGCGCAGATGGGTTCTCCAGGAAAGCATGGGACGATGGTGAGGTTATCGTCGTGTTCTTTATGGAATGAGAGATTAGGCTTATCCCCTCTCTTGAGACGCAGAATCTCAAGGGCAAAAGTTACTGAGGAGGTCTCCTTCAGCAACGTTGGCGAAGCCCAGGGATATAACGCTTGGTAATCATGGGAAGGTGGAGCAGCTCCTCCGGCTTGAGGAGGCGTGGCCGGGGATGGATTAGGGCGAGAAGAGGTAGCAGGTCTCTCAGCTTGAGTTGCTGGAGCCCCAGAGGTTCTTGGGGAGACGCGCAACGACGAAGGGTTTGTTATGGGCAAGGCTCTACAAGTCTTAGGCGGAGGATTCCGCGACGATGGAGGAGGGTTATCAGTTGTTCTGTAGCGAACCATTGAAGAAACTGCAAAGAAAGAAAAAGGAAGAGATGAGGGCAAGCGACTCGAAGGAGAGGCTCGAAGAAGAAGGAAGAATGAACAAACGAGGGGTTCATAAGAACAGGGGTCGTCAGAAAAACCCTAAGTTATGAGAAAGATAAGAAGGCAGCCCACAGCGTATGCACCAGACAGATAAAGGATGATGTAAATCGGTTAAAATGCAGCAATCATCAGTAGAAGAGATAAAAAGGTTACCTTTGGATGATCAGAAAAGCGTCACAGAGGTTGGAGATTGAAGAAGTCGAGGGGACTCACAGAGAAATGATTTGAAAGTCTGAAGGCGAAGAAGAAGGTATGAAACAGTGAATGGCGCGAGTGTTTTAAGGGTTTCGAACGTTATAAGAAGCGGAAATGACAGTTAAAGAGGGTCGTTGGTGTGTCCGCGTGTCATGCGATTAAAAGGGGTTGGTGAAACATCAGATCAACAAACAATGTTAGTGCCAGAGTGTGCGATCCTATAGACCGCTAGAAGACGATTTCTTAGTCTTTTCGCTAGACCAGTCACAGCTCGAGACTGGGGGGCTTGTGATCCGGTCGGTCATCAGTAGTCGATGACGTCAGCAGCAGTTGACCACGTGGACCGTTCACGGGGTGACACGTGGTAGAGGATAGCAGGTGAATCAGGGAGGCGATCACTCAGAATGGTGATCGGTGGTCGGTGGCTAAGGGACCACCACCCGCAGATCAGTGTCAGGTGAGCGCCTGGAAGCAGAATGCGAGAAGTAAAGAAGCACTGATCAGTCATCGGGGGTTTCCTGTTAACACGCAGTTAAGCTGGGACCCAGGCTCCCAGCGAGAGCGTTACGCAAGAAGCACAGATCAGTGATCGCCTATCGCCGTGTGTAAGGATCAGTAATCGCCTATCGCCGTGTGTGAGGATCAGTAATCGCCTAGATTGCACATGATCGCCGTGTGTGAAGGTTAGGAGATCAGGTGGTCAGCAAGTCGCCGAAAGGAGCACATCGCCGAGTATTTGAGAAGACTTGGCAAGCACTTGTTATATGGTCTAAATACAGAGGATAAGTGGCATATCTGCCACCATGTGTAGTGTGAGTCGTGATACCCAGTGTTAATCAGTCCATCATGTTAAGGTTGCGCCCAGGGTAGCCTGTGCACCAAGCTACTCCCTGTGTGGATAACTTAGTCGCAGGAGCAAAGTGGAAGTGACGTTTTAGCTGCAGGTACTCCAGATGGTGACACGTGTATGACCAGATGTTATCCACGTGTCAAGAGGAATAACCGTCAGGAGAGAGAAAGACTCAAGTATATATACGAAATTCTTAACGAAATTAAGGGGGGGATTCATTTTTTGGTGTGATTCACTTGTACACGGTTCTGAGTTTCTTTAAGATTCTTTGCTGATTCAATCACTGACTTGAGCGTTGGAGCGCAACCGGCCGCAGAGGCGCCATATTGTTCTTTCAGGTTTCTTGGAGGATTTTCAGGTGAAGGTCATTAGTGTACTTGGCGTGAAGCTGGTGAGGACGAGGTTCAAGAAGGAGAAGCTCTAACGCTTTGGTCAAGAGGCTGGATCAATACTAAGATATCATCAAAATAGACTACTACATACTTACCTATGCAATCCCTAAAGACATGATTCATAAGCCTCATGAAAGTGCTAGGTGCATTAGTGAGTCCAAAAGGCATCACTAACCACTCATATAGTCCAAATTTGGTCTTAAAAGCAGTTTTCCACTCCTCACCTTCTTTAATTCTAATTTGGTGATATCCAGTTTTAAGGTCAATCTTGGAAAATATGGTAGACCCATGCAATTCATCAAGCATATCATCAAGTCTAGGAATTGGATGCTTGTATTTGATGGTGATATTGTTGATGGCTCTACAATCACAACACATTCTCCACTTGCCATCTTTCTTTGGAACCAACAAAACAGGTACAGCACAAGGACTTAGGCTTTTTTGAACCCAGCCTTTCTCCAACAAATCCTGAACCTGTGACTCTATCTCCTTAGTCTCTTCCAGATTAGTTCTGTAAGCTGGTCTATTTGGTAGACTAGCTCCCGGAACTAAATCTATTTGGTGTTCTATACCCCTAACAGGTGGAAGTCCAATATGTCCTTCCTAAGGGAATACATCACCAAATTCTTTTAAAAGTTTTTAGACTTGAAGAGGTAGTTCACAAACTTCAGAAAGTGTGGCAGTGCATGCAAGTGTTCCTTTACACAGAAGGAGGCCTGAAGGTTGTTCAGATAGAAGTATCTTTTCAATTTTATTTTCAAATTTTTCTTCTTTTTGAATAACCTTGTGGGAAGGAACACTCTTCTCCCACGCCTGAACATCGTTCCTAAGGATTTTCTCTTGTTTTCCTTTTTTTTTTTCTTTTTCTCATTTTCTCTTTTTATTTTCATTTGTACTTGGTCCTTTACCACTTGTGAAGGTGTTAAAGGATAGAGTACAAACTTTTTTTCCCTATGGGTAAAAGTTATCTCGTTGGTAAGACCATTATGGATGATTTTCTTGTCAAATTGCCATGGTCTTCCCAATAAGATGTGGCAGGCTTCCATGGGTACTACATCACATAAAATTTCATCTTTATAGCTCCCCACAGAAAGACTGATTTTTACCCGCTTATCTACAGTTAATTCCCCATCTTCATTTATCCACTGAAGTTTGTAAGGTTTTGGATGAGGTATTAATTGTAGATTAAGCTTTTCAACCATCCTAGTGCTACAACAATTGCAGCAAGAGCCACTATCCACAATGAGAGAACAAATGTTTTCTGAAACTTTGCATCTTGTATGAAAGATGTTCTCTCTCTGTGTTTCATGGTTCACACTAGGTTGATTGTTGAGGGTTCTTCTGATCATCATTAATTCTCCCTCACAAGGATATGCCCCCTCACTACTTTCCTTCTCTTCTTCCCCAGTAGACTCTTCATCTTGGCTGCTATACTCATCCCTCCCTCTTAAGATCATGGTTCTCCTATTTGGGCATTGGGATGCTATATGGCCTCTACCAAGACACTTGAAGCACTGGATGTCTCTACTGCGGGGTTGTGAGGTAGACACATCTTTTCCTACACTCTTGGGAGTTTCTTTGGATTTATCCTTTGAAAGACTATCCTCCTTTTCTCTTCTATACTCTCTCTTGGGATAAGAGTTAGAGTAAGAACTCTCCTTGCGACTTGATCCCTTTCTCAAATTTTGTTGTTCAACTTTTATACCAACAAATGTAATTTCTGGGAATGATTCCAGCCAGAACAGTAGCAGTGAAAACAGAGAAATCCTAACTTGGAATTAGAAAATGGTAAAGAAACTTCAAAAACACAATGGAAATGATTGGAAACAAACTTGTATGGAACTAACACACAAGTATGAACTCAAATATGAAAATATAAAAGGCACCAAAGCTTCAAAACCAGAAATATAAACTGCACTCAAAACAAAATCAAGCAACCAAATCAACAATAAAAAGGCACCACTTGGAATTTATGACATTGTAGGATGAACATGACTTTTGACAAAACTTGTATGGATTCAAAAATCAAAATAACTCAACCACAAACACTTTGCACCAATTAAAAACATCAATAAGACTCAAATAAAATAAAAACACAACAGCCAACACAAAAGGAACCTAAAACAGTTTGAAAATGGAAGTTCAAGATCAAGTTGAACCAAAAATACCAAATAGAAATTTAAAAATAGCAACACCAACTTAAAAAGAAATTAAAAACAGCAAGACATTTAAGGATATGATGAACAACATGGAATAAAGAAGAAGACTCAAAAAATAAAATGAAGAGAACACTTATCTCTTGAAGAACCAAAGCTCTAGATACCAAATGATGGGTTGTTCTTCATGACCATTTGTTCTTCTTGAAATATGAGGTAAAAAGGTGGTGGAAGCTATGGATGATATGGGTCAAGGATGGCTCATATAGAGCTATGGGTTCCTTGTAGGTGCATGAAAGGTATGGAGAGTGATAGGTTAGGCCAAATCACTTGGAGGAAGGTGAAGATGAAGATCAAAGTGTCTAACCTAGAGAGACTAGACAAAGAGTAGAAGCTAGCATAATTTTGGCAGCATTTACTCATATAAATTGATCTTAAAAAAACATGAGCCAAAGCACCCTATTTATAGGAGATGGTGCCTTGGAGAGTAAGGAACAAGGGTAGGATGGGGAATACATAAAAAAGGGGGCTGCTAGGGTGTTGACTAAAGGTCAATGCAGCCCCTTAGCATGCTTCTAGAAGGTAGAGCTACATTCCTACCCTAAAAGGCCTAGGTACAAGCTAAATTGTTAAATACACCCCCGATTGTGCTAAATGAACCCTACTCTACTGAAATTATAAATAAACTAAAATTAATTTATGCTCAGCTCCTATGGCTTGGGCTTTACTCCTTGTAGTTCTCTGAAGGATCTTTGAATATGTAGAGAAAAGTTTCTCTGCCATCAGTAGCAGAGTCCCACTCTTCTTGAATCCTCTTTGCCATGGACCTAGTTGTTGGGCCTGAGCTTAGGCCTCTTCCATCATTCTCAATGACCGCGAAGTACAAACGCAACGGGGTGCCGATTTGAGGTTTGCACAGCACTGGTGGGCTGGCCAGATATTGTTTCAGCTTGAGGAATGCTTCCTCACACTCCTTGGTCCACAAGAACCTGCTGTTCCTCCTCAAGCATTAAAAATAAGGGTGGCCCTTATCTCCCCCAGCTGACACAAACCTGGAAAGAGCAGCCATCTGACCTGTCAACTGTTGCACCTCCTTTACAGACGTTAGGCTCCTCTTAGCTAAGATCGCCGCGCACTTGTCTGTATTGGCCTCAATCCCACGTTCGGTGAGCAAGAAACCAAGGAATTTGCCTGCTTCCACCCCAAAGACGCACTTCTCTGGATTTAGCTTCAACCCGTATTTAGCTATTGTAGTAAATAGCTCCTCTAAATCAATGATGTGCTGATCCCTCACTTGGGATGTCACCACCATATCATCTACGTAGGCTTGCATGTTGCGTCCCATCATGGGTGTAAGGACCTTGTCCATCAGCCTTTGGTAGGTAGCGCCTGCATTCTTCAGCCCAAATGCCATGACTGTGTAGCAATAGCAGGACAACTCAGTCATAAACGCTGTCCTACACTCGTCCATTGGGTGCATCTTGATCTGGTTATAACCAGAAAAAGCATCCAAGAAGCTAAGCAACTTGCAGCCTGAGGTGCTATCCACCAGCGCATCAATACTCGGCAAAGGATAAGAGTCCTTCGGACATGCCTTGTTGAGGTCAGTGAAGTCTACACACATCCTCCACTTCCCATTGGCCTTCACCAATACCACATTCGCTAGCCACTCCAGCCTTGAGCAACTTTTGCGTCTCTTCCTTGATCACCTGTCTCCTTTCTTTATTGAACTTTCTCCTCTTCTGAAGAACAGGTCTGACTTGAGGATACAGTGCCAGGCGATGACATAAAAAATCAGGGTCAATGCCTAGCATATCTGAGGCAGACCAAGCGAAAGCATCCAAATGCCGCTCTATGGCTCCCGCCACTTGGTCTTGTGTATCTTGGCATAGGGATTTGTCAAGCTTGAATGTTTTGCCTCTAATCTCCCTCTCTACTACCTCTTCCGCTGGTTTAGGTCGTCTCTCTCGGGCGACCTCTACTCGTGCAACCCCGACTTCTCCTCGAGGCAGGTCAGCATCAGTGCACCCTTCACCTGGTGGTTGGGTGGTAACTGGGCACACTCCTTTTCTCGTTTTGAGGCTGTTTTCATAGCACTTCTTAGCCTCCTTCTGATCTAACCTAATGGTGATCACCACACCTTCCATCGAGGGCAACTTCATCTTCATATGCCTCGTCGACGCCACCGCCCCCAATCTTTTCAGAGCTGGCCTGCCCAACAACATGTTGTAAGTTGATGTTCTGATACAAACCCACAAAGACTCCAAAACCAAGCCCACAAGAAGATGACCAAGAATGCCAACTATAAAGGGTCATCTCAACAAGCAAAGGAAGACCTCTTCAATAGGAGGAATGGACAAGGTCCAGAGCACTTGAAGTTCTTCCTATTAGTCCTCTTAGATATTTAGAAAAATTTTGTAAATAAATTGGGCTCAAATGAGGGGTCAAAATAGTAGAAATAAGGTAGAATAAAGTGCCTTTAGCATAGTAGGGGTGTGGGTAGCATTCTTGCTTGTTCCTAGCCCATTTGAAGGCATTTTGACCTAATTTCTAGAAGGATAAGCCACGAATACGGGATTGACTTAGTCAAACTCTATGGCTGCCCACTTTTTTCCCTTTTCCCATTCTACCCTTTAAGCTTGCTTTCCAAGGCTCCTAAATCTATAAATAGGGAGGCCTACCTCATGTATTGACAAGTTGAAAATTAGAGTAAAGTTACTATACACAAATTCTTGTGTGAATTGTGAGTGAGTGAGCTCCTCCAAAATTGGTCTTATCTTGTGAGTTTTGAAAGCTCTCAAGTGGCGGCATCCTTCACTTATCTTGGAGTCATTTCACCATCCAAGTGGCGTGCAACCATTCTCAATTCCATTTTCTCATAAGCTTCCTTTTCCTTCATCTTTTCCTTCCATTATCATTTCATCTATTCACAAACATGTTCTTATTTTGCTTCATTATGTCTATTCGGTTTTTATATGTTGCTCTTGTTTTCCTTATGTAATTCCACACCATAACTTGTCATCATCATCACCTTATAAATGTGTTTTCCTTTTGCCTTTGTGAAATGAACCTTCACATCTACTTAACCACTTGGTTAAGTTAATGTCCAGTGGGGATTTTCCTTAGGTTCTCACCTTAATCATCCTAAAATCTCAATCCTAATTAAAGTGCCACCATAAAATGCTAAATCATAAAATCAACTCACATCACATTCACAACTAGATACTTGATGTTCTCAGTGCGGGAGACCACTCCATCGGTGGAAGTGGTCCTCAGTTCTATATATCCCCGCACCTCAACCTGGTCTCCTGCGAACCCATACAAACAACCAATATAAGGTCTTAGCTGGTTTGGAGACAATTGCAACTTGTTAAAGGTCGACCAGAACATTACATCAGCCGAACTCCCTTGATCAACAAGGACTCGATGCACCCTCCTTCCCACGGTAACCACCGATATCACCACTGAATCGTTATCATGGGGGACAACGTCCAGGCGATCTGTCTTCGTGAATGTGAGGTCGACATCTGGGAAGTGGTCTTTCTCACATGCTTCCACTGTCATCACTGATTGCACGTACTTCTTGCGCTGCGACGAGGTGCACCCTCCTCCTGAGAACCCGCCAGAGATGGTATGGATCTCGCCATGTATGGGCACCTCGTGCCCCTGGTCTGCCCTTGGAGTCACCACCACCTCTCCTCCTTGTGACTCCCGCAGGTAGTCATTCAAGAAACCGCTTTTGACCAACTCATCCAACTGATGACCTAGGGCCAGATAATTGCGAATGGGATGGCCAAACGCCTGATGAAACTCGCACCATGCGTTCTTGTTGGGCCCCAGTATCTTGTCCGTCTTTGGGGGCATCTTTAGCGTCTCCGCCATGTTAGGAATGGCGATCAACTCCTTCAGTTCTACTAGGAAGTCATGTCTGGGAGGCACATTCTCCTTAGCGCGTGCCCTAGTCTGGGTTTCCTGGCTTCGTAGGGCTTCTGCTTTCCCTGGGTTCTCTTCTCTGTCATTGCCTCATGCACCCGCATGGGCCGAGGGCGATTGGGTACCTACGGTTGTGAAGGGACTGCGCTTTCACGCTTCTCATTGAGTTCCCCCTCGGCCGTGATGTGAGCAATGGCACAATGCCTGATATTGCCAAAGGTCTTGGGGCGACTTCGGATAAGTGACTCACTGAAGGGTCCTGGTAGTATTCCCTTCCTGAAGGCATGCACCACCATATCCTCGTCTTTGGTGTGCAGCCTCACCACCATCGCCCCGAACCGATTGAGGTAATCCCTTAGGGACTCCCTTTATATTGCCTCACATCAAAGAGGTCATAAGACACTGGTGGGGGAGCCCGATTGACGATATATTGCTCCCTGAACAGCATGGAGAACTGCGTGAAGGACGTGATATGTCCCTCAGACAGGCTAACGAACCACTCCAGCGTTGTCGTAGTCAATGTGGTCATGAAAAGCTTGCAATGTACCGTGTCTGATCCCCCTGATAGCATCATCTGTGTGTAAAATGTCGTGAGATGCGCTTCTGGATCCTCCACCCCTGTGAACACAGTCTTAGGGCCCACGAAGGTGGCTGGGACCACTGTGTCCATGATTGCTTGCGAGAAAGGCATTGGGAACGCCCTAGGTGGTGTTGGTGGAGCTCGTTCATCCACCACGCGATCCCTTGCTTGTTTCAAATTACGCAAATTCACGCGCAATTCTTCATTCGCCCTATGCAGCTCCTCATTCCTGGCCTGTGATGCGGCCAGGTCCATCTGCATACGCACCTGATCTACCCTAGATTCCGCCACTGTCTCCTGGAGGGCACGCATCGTTTCCATGAGTTGTTGCATGGTAACGCTCTCACCCCCATTTGGTGGGACAGATCCTTGCCTAATATTCCTCATGTCTCTGGATTCTTCTCTTTCGCTTGTGTATGGGACCTTGTTTTACTTCGGCCCCACGGTGGGTGTAAGGACCTGTAAAATTGAATTGGAATAAAAAGGGATATATTTTAAATGAATTCTAAGTATGCTTTTATTTAAAATAAAAAGGAAGGAAAGTGTAGTTTAGAAGACTATGAGATCGCCGATCGCCTACTACACATGATTGCCAGGGCGCGAGGGACATGCGGACATCGCCAGGGCGCGAGGCATGTGGACGTCGCCGGGGCACGAGAGGCATGTGGACGTCGCCAGGGCGCGAGGCATGTGGACGTGGCCAGGGCGCGAGAGGCATGCGGGCATCGCCGGGACGCGAGAGTCATGCGAGCGTCGCCAGGGATAGACATCGGTCGTCTCCCAGAGAGAGACATCGGTCGTCTTTCAGGACGAGACATCGGTCGTTCGCCAGGATGAGTCAGCGGTGGAAAGTTGTCGCGCGATGTTGAGCTTCACACCGATAAAGTGGGACCCAGACTCCCAGCATGAAACGTCCTGCATGCGCGCCACGTAGACAAAAAGGGTGGTTCAGAATAGTGACATCAGAATGTTGGCATGCGCAAGAGACACTCGTGGTCGTACTGTTCAGGGCAGTGGTTGGCATGCACAAGAGACAACAGTGGTCGTACTGTTCAGGGCAGTGGTTGGCATGCACAAGAGACAACAGTGGTCGTACTGTTTAGGGCAGTGGTTGGCAGGCGCAAGAGACAACCGTGGCCGTACTGTTCAGTGAAATAGTACACTCAGGCTTTCCTGCAGAAGGGGTGGCAGCAGCAGCATACGTGGACAGGTAGGCTTGGATTCAAAAGCCCACTGCGGGAAGGCAAAGAAGGTTACAGTGGCTCAAGAGTGAAAGAGTGTCTGCATCTTCATCCCTCTCTTTTCTCTCCTTCGCGCTGCAACTCAGGCAACCTCAAGCACCAGTGCGACGAGCGACGACTGCCCTTAGAGCACCTGGGAGGTTCTCTGCAAGTTCTACAAACCAGACGCTGAAAACAGAGCTAAGGCATCCTTTAAGCTCGGTGGGTTTTGGAGCTCTTGGTGTTTTGCGCAAGTCCAGGTAAGGGAAGCTAGCCTTATTTCCAACGAAAATCCTTATATTCATGATTGAGATGATGGGGGCGACGTGGTCGCCGGTTTTTCAACTGTTATCGTATAATCCTCTGTTTTTGAACGAGATCGCCGGTTTTGGCGTTGTTTTTCGAACTCCCCTGTTTTTGGTGTTGTTTGAAGCTGTTTGAGATTTAAATGTGAAACGTATGTGATATTCGAAAATCTGAACCTTTGAAATGACTGTTGCTGTGATTTGAATCATTCATTTGAGTGGTCTGATGTTTTGAATATTGTGGATATGGGATCAAGGCATAGTATTTTTAGGTAAGAAAATACCGTGTAAGATCGTGTGTGATGTGTATTGACTAGGGACCTGTCTAGAAGGAGATATCCTGACTCTGCTGAGATAATGGAACCACATAGAGGAAGTTATTCAGTTGGTGAGAGTCGAAGGAGGTTCATATGAATGGGTGAGTCGTGTGAAAAAGAACGAGCTCGGCCTGTTATATGAATTAACCCTGTCATACTAGGAGAGTGAAGATATTGAGATTCATTTATGCGCATGGCTGTGTGACTTTCACAGCGACCCTGTGTGGGTGATGTAGTATGACAGGTGCAGATCTCTGGGTCTGAGTCAACGCACGAGTCTTCCGGAAGTAATGTCAAGTGTCTTGTGTGATGAGTCAGTGGAAGTCTGATGTGAGGAATGAGGAACATTGAAATTGTTAGACACTTGATGCATTATGTGAAATAGAATGACTCTTGAGAATATTGTGCAATATGTGTTTTAGTTGATGGTTTACGTGGGTGTCTTTAATTTGTTTCATCTTGATTTTAAAGTATAATATCTAAACTCTTTTTCAAATGTCTAGCTTACCCTGTGGTGTTTCTTTGGTGTTGTGTTTGGCTCTTTCTTAAACATGTGATGATCGTGTATAACTTACACGGGAGCAGATGATGTTGCAGGAAGCTGAGCTCCTCTGTGAGTGGTCGCCGGAAGGAGATCGCCTGTTTCTACTTCTGTTAGGTGATCACCCTTTTGCTGTCTTCTGATAGGAGATCGCCCTCTTCTGATAGGAGATCGCCCTCTTCTGATAGGAGATCGCCTGTCTTGTGTTTTTTACTGTATTTTGTTTACGTTTTCTGGAAAAGTGACCGAATTTGTATTAAACTCCCTGTGAGGAGAAACTACATTTCATATATATAATTTTGTTCACTTCAATCTATTTGTTACCTTTATTTTCATTATATAAACATGAATAGTATTTTGGCGGGATGTTACAACCTGCGGGACTCACAAAGGGGAGAGGTGGTGGTCGCACCGAGGGCTGATCAGGGGCACAGGTGCCCATACATGGTGAGATCCATACCATCTCAGGTGGGTTCTCAGGAGGAGGGTGCACCTCGTCGCAGTCCAAGAAGTATGCGCGATCGGTGATGGCAGTGGAAGCATGTGAGGAAGACCACTTCCCAGATATCGACCTCACGTTCAAGAAGGCAGATCGCATGGACGTTGTTCCCATGACAATGATCTAGTGGTGATATCGGTGGTTACTGTGGGCAGGAGGGTGCATCAGGTCCTCATCGATCAAGGAAGTTCGGCCGATGTGATGTTCTGGTCGACCTCTAACAAGTTGCAACTGTCCCCAGATCTGCTAAGGCCTTATACTGGCTACCTGTATGGGTTCTGATCCGGTCGGTCATCGGTATCCGATGACGTCAGCAGCAGATGACCACGTGGGCCAGTCACAGAGCAACACGTGGCGTGAGATAGCAGATGAACCAGGGTGGAGATCGGCTCCTACATGAGCGCCTGGAAGCAGAGCGCGAGAGTGATAAAGCACCGATCAGTCATCGGTGTAGTGATCAGTCATCGGTATATACAGAGTGATCAGTCATCGGTGCATGCAGAGGGATCAGTCATCGGGGTTCCTTGCCAACACGTGTTAAACTGGGACCCAGGCTCCCAGCGAGAACGTTACTCAAGGGACCTCGCCTGATTCCATAAGCAGAGCACGACAACGTGAAGAAGCGCCATCGGACATCGGCCAGGATGAGAGATACCTCGGTCATCGGTGTGTGTCGAGGCGACATCGGCCGCGCGATGTGAGCAACGCAGCCAATGATCAGTAAAGCGCCCAGAGGCAGGGAATGGCCTTAGTCGCGAGACGACCACGCATGAAGACGAGAAGACGCAATTAGATGCAGAATCCTGCTGGGACAAGTTTAGAGTCTCCCAGTGGGGTTGCATGTCTGCCATGTGGACGGTGAAGATGTTCCCAGAGAATAGGTAGGGCAGATAGGCACAGAAGTCGAGGGGTACAGAGGCACCCACGCAGCCTCCCCTGTCAGACTTTGCACTCAAGTGAAGAAGGCTGGCACGCAAGGTAGCCCTGGGGAGTGGAAACGACAGTGCAGAGTAATCAAGTGGCCCTAGAGGTAGCCTGTAGGGGCTACGCGGGTTTATATGAGGAAGAAGAACACCAAACCAGGTATGCAGTCTTTGCCTCAGAATACACAACACAAAACCAAGAACACTCAGTTTTCGAATCAAAGAGGACTGAGGGCACACACACACGGGTCTTACACAGAGATCCGAGAGAGAGTTTTGGTGTTCCCGTTGCCTGACTTGAGCGTCGGAGCTACAACGGCCGCTAGAGGCGCCGTCTGTGTGTTTTGCAGGCATCATTCGGAGTCCCGTCGAAGGTTCCTGGAGCCTCCCTGCAGAACGCGCAGCAGCTGGAAAGCTAGACGAAGGAGTGACGAGGCATTTTCCCCACGCTCGAGTCCGCGGCGAGATCATTTGGCACCCACCGTGGGGCAGGAAGTAAAACGAAGCCCCCATACACAAGAACGAGAGTAGAAATCGCACAGATGAGTAGAAGAACCAGACAAACGACACCTCCACCACCTGCTGGTGAAGGAACTGTGACCATGGCGCAGGTCATGGAGATGATACGCGCGTTGCAGGATAGCGTCGCGGCGTCGAGAGTTGAGCAAGAGAAGATGCATGCAGAGCTGACTGCATCGCATAGCAGGAATGAAGAGTTGAACCGCGTGAACGAGGAGTTGCGTAGGGAGTTGCAGGCGCAGAATGAGCGCGTATCTGAAGATAGGACGTCGATGCCGCCGTCGCCCCCTAGAGCATTTCCTATGCCCTTCTCCCCCGAGATCATGAACACGGTGGTGCCCCCCAACCTGGTGGGAGTGAAGGCGTCGTTCACGGGGGTGGAAGACCCAGAGGCACATTTGACAGCCTTCCACACTCAGATGATGCTGTCTAGAGGTTCAGACGCAGTGTACTGCAAAATGCTTATGAGCACACTGAGCGGAGTAGCTATGGAGTGGTTCGTGAGCTTGCCGGAGGGCCGCATCACCTCCTTCCATCAGTTCTCAAAGCTATTCACGGAGCAGTATATAGTCAACAGAGCGCCGCCAGTGGTGACTTACGACCTGTTCGACGTGCGCCAGAACCAGGGGGAGTCGCTGAAGGACTTCCTCAACCGCTTTGGTGCGCAGGTGGTGAGATTGCCCAGCAAGGACGAGAACATGTTAGTGCACGCGTTCAAGAAAGGCGTGCTGCCTGGTCCTTTCAGTGAATCCCTTATCAGGAGCCACCCCGCCACCTTTGTTGAGATACGGCGACGCGCGGTGGCGCACATTGTAGTAGAGACAGAGGTCTCTGAGAAGAGAGGCAGCACTGCGCCGACGAAGCCACGCGGAGGTCAGGGGAAGCAGCAGCAGCAGGTGCGGGTATATGAGGCCAAGGAAGGGAGGAAGGTGCAGGGAAGGCCTCGTCCGTATGCGCCCAGGAAGGACCAGCCCAGGGGGCGTGCAAGGGAGAACAACACACCCCCTAGGTATGATTTCGTGATAAAGTTGGCAGAGCTGATCGCCATCCCTGCCGGGGCTGCAAAACTCCGAGTACCAGAGAAAACCGACAAGGTACTTGGAGGGAGGAAGGACGAGTGGTGTGAGTTCCATCAGGCTTATGGACACAAGCTCCGATCCTGCCTGACGTTGGGGCATCAACTTGCTGAGTTGGTGAAGACAGGATTCATGACCGATTACCTGAGGGAGGCGCAAGGTGATCGCGCTTCGGGGTCTCTGACAGGCGATCAGCAACACGAGGTCCCTGTGCATGGGGACGTGAGGTGATGGAGGATGCAACGCTGGGGGGGCTCCCAGGCAGCTCAGGAGGAAGCTCCTCGTGAATCAGGCGTCGCCAAGGCGGTCATCGCCTATGAGAGGAAGGGGTCCATGCAGAGTGGTTGAAGCGTTGGAGAGTGGAGCTTATTGGCTGGAGACTCTGCATGGAGCACCAATCCCCAGGACATGGAACGCTACACACTTGAGATTCTACTTCAGTTAAGTTATAAAGTAGATGCGTTCTTGCGCTGTACACACACTCAATGTATATACTGTAAATAGTTGAACAGATCAGGGGGCACTCTTTTCCTAATGAGGGTTTTTAACGAGGCCACCCAATAAAAAAGATTTCAGTATACCAAGTGTGCACGTGTTTTCCAGTTTCAAGTCCTACTTGCCACGGATGAAAGTGCAAGAGATCGGTCGGAGCCTGCTCGCCCCAGGCGCGAGTACGGACGACCTATAGGGGTCAACAAGAAAAACTCTTCTTCCCCAAAGCAAGACATCATCTTCGCGTTTAAACACCAAGAAGCAGAACGCGATCAGTCATCGGTGCACCCGAAGCAGAGCACTCGGTCGGTGCATGGTCATCGGGGTCTTGCTAACACGTGTTAAGCTGGGACCCAAGTTCCCAGCGAGAGCGTTACGCATGCACCTCGCATGATTCCAGGAGAAGGTTGGTCATCGGGGTCTTGCTAACACGTGTTAAGCTGGGACCCAGGTTCCCAGCGAGAGCGTTACGCATGCACCTCGCATGATTCCAAAAGAAGGTTGGTCATCAGGGTCATGCCAACACGTGTTAAGCTGGGACCCAGGCTCCCAGCGAAGAGCGTTACGCATGCACCTCGCATGATTCCAAACCAGAAGAAGGGGAGTTGCCCACTCAAAGGGCGTGCGGTGATACCATGCAGGCAGGGATGCGCCTAGCGAGTGCGCTTAGACAGCCACCCCTGGTGCTCCCCTGGGAGCATGCACCCACTCAGAGGAGAAAGTCCTCACCCTCGACTTTGTATAGCGGGGTGCAGGCAGAGAAAGTCCTCTTCCTCTACTTTTTACAGCAAGGTTGAGGCGAGGAGAAAGTCCTCACCCTCGACTTTATACAGCGGGGTGCAGGCGAGAGAAAGTCCTCTCCCTCGACTTCGTACAGCGAGGCATGGGCCAGATAAAAAAGTCCTCACCCTCGACTTTATACAGCGGGGTGCAGGCGAGAGAAAGTCCTCTCCCTCGACTTCGTACAGCGAGGCATGGGCCAGAGAAGAAAGTCCTCACCTCGACTTTGTACAGCGAGGTGCAGGCAGAGAAAAGTCCTCTTCCTCTGCTTTTCACAGCAAGGTTGAGGCAAGAGAACCAAGTCCTCCTCCTCTGCTTTTTACAGCAAGGTTGGGGCGAGTGAAAAAGTCCTCACCTCGACTTTGTACAGCGAGGCTGAGGCGAGAGGAGAAAGACCTCACCCGACTTCTTACACCGAGGCTGAGGCAAGAGGGGTCATCGAGAAGCATTCCCCAAAACACAGGCGTCATCCTTGGCGTTCGGGCCCTCTATGCAACTAGCGTTGGAGTGACACAGAAGTAATGCGAAGACTGAAGAGCGGTGACTGATCGGTGGTGCGCTAACATGATAGTCGGTGGTCGGTAGCGAAGCTCTGAGTATGAAAGCTTCCCCAAACAAGATCTTGGGCGATCAGTCGAAGCATTTAGACACCATCAGGTCAGTCATCCAACGTGAATTCATGCATAAAAACTGTTAAAGAGAATGCACAGGTACAGTTGGTCGCGATCAGGTTAGAGGCCAAGTTTGAAGGGTCATAGTGAGATCGCGCTAAAGCCTAAGCCAGTTAACAGTTGGCCGCATGCAGAGTGAGTTAAAGGTTGAGAGAGAGAAAGGCAGCTGAGAAAAAGAGATTACACAAAAGGAGAAGTGGCAAGGGAAGAAGCTCAAGGAGGAGGAATGAGCCTGCCATCGACCACTGAATGGTCGAGGCTAGGTTGGGTAGAGTCCAAGTCTAGAAGGACGCAGTGAACCTGCTGCCAGCCTATGGAACCCATCTATCAGAACCTCGGCACCAGCAGCCATGGTCTTAGGTACATCAGTTTCGAGCTCCTTCTTCTCTTTGGCAACGAAAAGCACTTAGTCTCTTCGCTGAGAACAAGTTCACAGCTCGAGACTGGGGGGCTTGTGATCCGGTCGGTCATCGGTATCCGATAACGTCAGCAGCAGATGACCACGTGGGCCAGTCACAGAGCAACACGTGGCGTGAGATAGCAGATGAACCAGGGTGGAGATCGGCTCCTACATGAGCGCCTGGAAGCAGAGCGCGAGAGTGATGAAGCACCGATCAGTCATCGGTGTATACAGAGTGATCAGTCATCGGTATATACAGAGTGATCAGTCATCGGTGCATGCAGAGGGATCAGTCATCGGGGTTCCTTGCCAACACGTGTTAAACTGGGACCCAGGCTCCCAGCGAGAACGTTACTCAAGGGACCTCGCCTGATTCCATAAGCAGAGCACGACAACGTGAAGAAGCGCCATCGGACATCGGCCAGGATGAGAGATACCTCGGTCATCGGTGTGTGTCGAGGCGACATCGGCCGCGCGATGTGAGCAACGCAGCCAATGATCAGTAAAGCGCCCAGAGGCAGGGAATGGCCTTAGTCGCGAGACGACCACGCATGAAGACGAGAAGACGCAATTAGATGCCGAATCCTGCTGGGACAAGTTTAGAGTCTCCCAGTGGGGTTGCATGTCTGCCACGTGGACGGTGAAGATGTTCCCAGAGAATAGGTAGGGCAGATAGGCACAGAAGTCGAGCGGTACAGAGGCACCCACGCAGCCTCCCCTGTCAGACTTTGCACTCAAGTGAAGAAGGCTGGCACGCAAGGTAGCCCTGGGGAGTGGAAACGACAGTGCAGAGTAATCAAGTGGCCCTAGAGGTAGCCTGTAGGGGCTACGCGGGTTTATATGAGGAAGAAGAACACCAAACCAGGTATGCAGTCTTTGCCTCAGAATACACAACACAAAACCAAGAACACTCAGTTTTCGAATCAAAGAGGACTGAGGGCACACACACACGGGTCTTACACAGAGATCCGAGAGAGAGTTTTGGTGTTCCCGTTGCCTGACTTGAGCGTCGGAGCTACAACGGCCGCTAGAGGCGCCGTCTGTGTGTTTTGCAGGCATCGTTCGGAGTCCCGTCGAAGGTTCCTGGAGCCTCCCTGCAGAACGCGCAGCAGCTGGAAAGCTAGACGAAGGAGTGACGAGGCATTTTCCCCACGCTCGAGTCCGCGGCGAGATCAGGTTCGTAGGAGACCAGGTTGAGGTGCGGGGATATATAGAACTGAGGACCACTTTCTCTGATGGAGTGGCCTCCCGCACTGAGAACATCAAATATCGGGTTGTGAATGCCCCATCGGCTTACAACGTGCTTTTGGGCAGGCCAGCTTTGAATAGACTGGGGGCGGTTGCGCCAACAAGGCATATGAAGATGAAGTTGCCCTTGATGGAAGGTGTGGTGATCACCATTAGGTCAGATCAGAAGGAGGCTAAAAAGTGCTACGAGAACAGCCTTAAAACGAGAAGGGGAGTGTGCACAGTTACCACCCAACCACCAGGTGGAGAGTGCGCCAATACTGACCTGACCCGAGGAGAAGTCGGGGTTGAACGAGCAGAGGTCGCCTGAGAGAGACGATCCGAACCAGCGGAAGAGGTAGTAGAGAGGGAGATTGGAGGAAAAATGTTCAAGCTTGGCAAATCCCTATGCTGAGATATGTAGGACCAAGTAGCAGAAGTCATAGAGTTGCATCTGGATGCTTTTTGTAACATCCCGCCAAAATACTATACAAATGTATATAATGAAAGTAAAGGTAACAAATAGATTGAAGTGAACAAAATATTATATATATGAAATGTAGTTTCTCCTCACAGGGAGTTTAATACAAATTCGGTCAAATTTTTCCAGAAACATAAACAAAATGCAGTAAAAAAAACAAAGCAGGCGATCTCCTATCGGAAGAGACCGATCTCCTATTGGACGAGGCCGATCTCCTATCAGAGGACCCAAAACAGCCGATCTGCTACCAGAACAGAAATCAGGCGATCTCCTTCCGGCAACCACTCACTAAGGAACTCTACTTCCTGGAAAATCATCTGCTCCCGTGTAAGTTATACACGATCATCACAGTTTAAAGAGAAAACAGCCAACGAGCAAAACACGCAGGGTAAGCTAGATATTTTAAAGAGAGTTTAAATAAGAACATTAAAATCAGGGTAAGCAATTTTCAAGGTATTCACGTAAAGCTATAGATTTTCTCAATACCCTTCACCTGATCGCCCAGAAATCACACATTTCACAATATTCTCAAGAGTCATTCTATTTCACAAAACTGCATCAAGTGTCTATAGATTTCAAGTTCCTCATTTCACATGTCAGACCACCACTGACCCAGCACACAAGACACTTGACCTACTTCCGGAAGACTCGTGCATTGACTAGACTCAGAGATTCTGCACCTGTCATACAAAGCTGTTGTAATGTTTCCACAGCTATGCGCATCAACACATTCTTGATCTCAAGTTCACCATTCTCACAGTATGACAGGGTTAATCCATATGACAGGCCGAGCTCGTTCTGTTTCACACGACTCACCCATACATATGAACCTCCTTCGACTCTCAACGCCTGAATAACCTCATCTATATGAATCCATTATCTCAGGAGAGTCAGGATAATCTCATTATAGACATCACCGATCAATGCACATCCTACACGATCTTACACGGTATTTTCTTTCCTGAAAATACTATGCCTCGATCCACATTCACCACATCCAACACATCACATAACACTTAAAGGAATGATTTCAATCACAGCAAAACTCAATCCAAGGTTCTTATTTTCGAATATCTCATTTAAATCTCAACAGTTTCAAAGCAACACCAAAAACAGAGAGTTTCGCAAACAACGCCAAAACCGGCGATCTGGTTCAAAAATAAGGTATTTCGAAGTCTGTACATAAAACCGGCGACCACGTCGCCCAAACACATAGAAACAGAGCATTCACGAAGATGAAAACGAAACCGGCGACCACGTCGCCCTCACTTCAGAAACAGCTAATCTATGGCTTGTATTGAAAATGAAGGCTAGCTTCCCTTACCTGGACTTGCGCAAAACACCAGGAGCTCCGAAACCCAACGAAGCTTGAACCACGCCTTGTCTCTGTTTTCAGCGCCTGGTCTGTAGAACTTGCAGAGAACCTCTTAGGCACTCTAAGGGCAACGTCGCTTGTCGCACTGATGCTGGAGGTTGCCTGAGCCTCAACGCGAGGAAGGGAAGAAGGGAGGGAGGAAGTTTGCACTCACTCTAACACTCTTGAGTCTGTAACACTCTTTGCCTTCCCGCAGTGGCTTTTGAATCCCAGCTTACCTGTCCACGTATGCTGCCGCTGCCACCCCTTCTGCAGGAAAGCCTGAGATCCACTGCCCTGAACAGTACGACCACTGCTGTCGCTTATGCATGTCAACCACTGCTCTGAACAGTACGACCACTGTTGTCGTTTGTGCATGCCAACCACTGCTCTGAACAGTACGACCGCGAGTGTCTCTTGCGCATGCCAACATTCTGATGTCACTATTCTGAACCACCCTTTTGTCTACGTGGCACGTGTGTAGGACGTTTCATGCTGGGAGTCTGGGTCCCACTTTCTCTGTGTGAAGCTCGACATCGCGCGATAACCTTCCACCGATGACCGCTCGCGCGATGACTATCCACTGAGGTCTCATACTGGCGAACGACCGATGTCTCCATCTGGGAGACGACCGATGTCTAGCCCTGGAAATGCCCGCATGCCTCGCGCCCTGGCAATGCCCGCATGCCTCGCGCCCTAGCAATGCCCGCATGCCTCGCGCCCTGGCAATGCCCGCATGCCTCGCGCCCTGGCGATGCCCGCATGCCTCTCGCCCGCTCGATGCCTGCATGCATCGCGCGCCCTGGCGACGTTCACATGCATCGCGCGCCCTGGCGACGCCCACATGCATCGCGCGCCCTGGCGACGTCCACATGCATCCGCGCCCTGTAAGGACCTGGAAAATTAAATTGGAATAAAAGTGGTATATTTAAATAATTTCGGAAGGTGTCATTATCTAAAATACAAAGTTGGTAAATGAAGTTTCGTAGTGGCAGACATCGGACGTCGCCCTTGACCTGGGACATGATCGCCTGTCGAGTAGGTTGTACATGATCACCGAAAATGCACGTAGTAGGTGGTCACCATCCTGGATCAACCAGAGTGGGTTTCAACAGCCACGCGTATCAAGGTGTGGGTTAAACCTTAGATGCGCTGTGCATGCGAACTCTATGCTTGAGCGAAAGAGATCACCCTTAGTGTAGCATGCATGGAAGAACGAAGAGAAGTGCTGATCTACTCTTGGAAATATGAAGCCACCGACGTCACCAAGTCATGTGGAGAAGATACCTTAGACGTAACATAGTGGAATGAAGGACCTCAAGGAAGGCGTGGCGATGTGTCATCGAGCATCGCCAGGGCGCAAGGCATGCAGGATCGCCTGGGCGCGAGGGGCATGCGGGCATCATCAGGGGGAGAGGTCATCGGTTGTTAGCCTTCGCGCGAGAGGTCATCGGTTGTTAGCCTTCGCGCGAGAGGTCATCGGTTGTTAGCCTTCGCGCGAGAGGTCATCGGTTGTTAGCCTTCGCGCGAGAGGTCATCGGTTGTTAACCTTCGCGCGAGAGGTCATCGGTTGTTAGCCTTCGCGCGAGAGGTCATCGGTTGTTAGCCTTCGCGCGAGAGGTCATCGGTGGATAGTCTTCGCGCCTGTGGTCATCGGTGAAAAGGTCATCGCGCTACGTTAAGTTATACACAGAGAACGTGGGACCCAGACATCCAGCATGAGACGTTCTGCATGCGCGCCACGTAGACAAAAGAGTGGTTCAGAATAGTGACCTCAGAGTGTTAGCCTGCGCAGAGGCACGCTTAGGTGTACTGTTCAGCGAAGCGTACACGCAAACTCCCTGCAGAGTGGGTGGTGGCAGCGGTTTTTGTGGAGAAGTCAGCTTAAGATGCAAAAACCCATTTCTGAGGGAGAAGGAAAGAAACGTTGCTGTGGTTCCAGAGCTAAAGGGTGCGTTTATCTCCCTTCTCCTCCATTCTCTCCTTCGCACTGCGATTCTAGTACACCTTCACGCGGGAATACAACGAGCGACAGCCACCATTGGAGCACTTGGGTGGTTCTCTGCAAGCTCTTCAAAACCAGACTCAAGAACAGAGCCAAGGTTCTGCAAGCTTCGTTGGATTTCGGAGCCCCTGGTATTTGCGCAAAATCCAGGTAAGGGAAGCTAGCCTTCATCTTTAATACGAACCATCGTTTAGCCTTTTCTGAAGGGTGGGCGACGTGGTCGCCGTTTTCGCTTTCGTCTTCATGAAATGCTTTGTGTTATGTGTTTGGGCGACGTGGTCGCCGGTTTTAAACATAGCCTTTGAAATACCATGTTTTTGAACTAGATCGCCGGTTTTGGCGCTGTTTTGCGAAATCTCTGTTTTTGATGTTGTTTTGAAACTACTTGAGATTTACATGAGATATTCGAAGATCTGAAGCTTTGAAATGTTTGTTGATGTGATTTGAATCATTTACTTGAATGGTATGATGTGTTTGGATGTGGGATCGAGGCATAGTATTTTCAGGAAAGGAAATACCGTGTTGAGATTGGTTAGGAAAGTGCATTGATCAGTGAGTACCCTGTTAATGAGACGATCCTGACTCTGCTGAGATAATGGAATCACGTAGATGAAGTTATTCAGTTGGTGAGAGTCGAAGGAGGTTCGTATGAATGGGCGAGTAGTTTGAAAAAGAATGGGCTCGACTGTTATACGAATTAACCTTGTCATGCTGTATGGTGATGTGTTGAGATTCATCGTATGCTTGTGAATGTGTGAGATTTCACGGCGACCCTGTGGATGTGTGAGATTCCACAGTGGGCAGTATGACAGGTGCATGTCTCTGGATACTAAGTTCAACGCACGAGTCAATCCGGAAGTAGTGTCAAGTGTCTTGTGTTGTGAGTCAGTGGAAAGTCTGACAAGGGAAATGAGAAACTTGAATATTGATAGACACTTGATGCTGTATTGTGAAATGGAATGACTATGGGTGAATGTTGTGAAATGTGATTTTGGGCGATCAGCTGAATGCTATGAGTAGCTCTACGTTTTACATGGATATTTGGAACTTGGTTTACTTTGATTGTCATGTTCATGATTTAAACTCTATTTAAAGATATCTAGCTTACCCTTTATTTTGTATTGCTCTGTGGCTGCTTTCTATTAAAAACTGTGATGATCGTGTCTTTTACACGGGAGCAGATGATCTTCCAGGGAGTAGAGCTCCTCAGTGAGTGGTCGCCGGAAGGAGATCGCCTATCTCCGTCTCTACCGGGTGATCGCCGGTTTATGCCTCCATCAGGTGATCGCCGGTTTTCGTGTCCTGATAGAAGATCGCCCGTTTTGAGGTCTTCTGTTAGAGATCGCCGTTTTAAAGTTGGAGATCGCCGTTTTCTTTTGAGACCGCCTGTCTTACTGCATTTCTTTTAATTTCGTAAAATCTTGCAAACATTTGATTTGGTTATGTATTAAACTCCCTAAGAGGAGTAACTTCATTTCTGATATATATAAATACATATTATTTTGCACTCTTCAATATTATTTGGTTACACTTAATTTCAATTATACATGGATGTATGTATTATTGTGGCGGGATGTTACACGCCCTGGCGACGTCCTCGCGCCCTGGCGATCATGCACTACTAGACGATCTCATAGCCTTCTAAACTTAACTTTCCTTCCTTTTTATTTTAAATAAACCTACATAGAATTCATTTAAAATATAACCCTTTTTATTCCAATTCAATTTTACAGGTCCTTACACTTTTGCTTGGTCGGCCTCATATATGCCAGGCATTGACCCAGATTTTTTGTGTCATCGCCTTGCGCTAAATCGCAAAGTTAGACCTGTCCGTCAGAAGAGGAGAAAATTCAATGAAGAGAGGAGGCAGGTGATCAAGGAAGAGACACAAAAGCTGCTTCAGGCTGGCTATATACGAGAAATCCAATACCCTGAGTGGCTAGCGAATGTGGTATTAGTGAAGAAGGCCAATGGGAAGTGGAGGATGTGTGTGGACTTCACTGACCTCAACAAGGCATGTCCGAAGGATTCTTATCCTTTGCCGAGTATTGATGCGTTGGTAGATAACGCCTCAGGCTGCAAGTTGCTTAGCTTCTTGGATGCTTTTTTTGGTTATAACCAGATCAAGATGCACCCAATGGACGAGAGCAAGACAACGTTTATGATTGAGCTGTCCTGCTACTGCTACACAGTCATGCCATTTGGGCTAAAGAATTCAGGCGCTACCTACCAGAGGCTGATGGACAAGGTCCTTGCACCCATGATAGGACGCAACGTGGAAGCCTACGTAGATGATATGGTGGTGACATCCCAGGTGAGAGATCAACACATCGCTGATCTGGAGGAGCTATTCACTACAATAGCTAAATACGGGTTGAAGCTGAATCTAGAGAAGTGTGTCTTTCGGGTGGAAGCAGGCAATTTACTCAGTTTCTTGCTCACCGAAAGAGGGATTGAGGCCAACCCAGACAAGTGCGTGGCGATCTTAGCTATGAGGAGCCCGACGTCGGTCAAGGAAGTGCAACAGTTGACAGGTCGGATGGCTGCTCTTTCCAGGTTTGTGTCAGCTGGGGGTGATAAGGGTCACCCTTATTTTCAATGCTTGAGGAGGAACAACAGGTTCTTGTGGACCTGTTGTTCCTCCTCAAGATGAAACAATATCTGGCCAGCCTGGCAGTGCTGTGCAAACCACAGATCGGCACCCCGTTGCGTTTATACTTTGCAGTCACAGAGAAGGCAGTGAGTTCAGTTCTAGTGCAGGGGCAAGATCAAAGTCAAAAGCCCATCTACTTTGTTAGCAAGGTACTGCAAGGGCCTGAGGTAAGATACCAGGCCATAGAAAAGGCGGCATTTGGCCGTGGTATTCTCTGCACGTAGGCTTCGCCATTACTTCCAGAGCTTTACAATGGTGGTGATGACAGACCTACCCATCAGAAAGGTCTTGCAGAAGCCAGATGTAGCAGGGAGAATGGTCTGATGGGCAGTGGAATTATCTGAGTTCGACATATAGTATGAGCCCAGAGGCCCGATCAAAGGCCAAGTTTATGCTGACTTCGTAGTCGAGATGTCCTCGGCAGAAACCCAGCAGGATGGACCTGACTTCAGATGGGTGCTCTCGGTAGATGGGTCTTCCAATCAGCAAGGTAGTGAGGCTGGGGTGATCTTGGAAGGACCAAAAGGGTTGTTGATTGAGCAAGCCCTACGGTTTGCTTTCAATGCCAGCAACAACTAGGTTGAGTATGAGGCTTTAATCGCTGGAATGCTGTTGGCTAAAGAGATGGAAGCATAAAGTCTTTTGGCAAAGAGTGACTCCCTATTGGTCACAGGTCAGGTGGCGGGAGAGTACCAGGCCAAAGATCCTCTGATAGCCTCCTACCTAGAGTATGTCCAAGTGTTGAAGAGTTCCTTTGCGACATTTGAATTGGTGCATGTGCCCAGAGATCAGAATGCCCAAGTTGACTTGTTAGCAAAACTTGCAAGCTCGGGCAAGGGGGGCAGGCAGAGGACAGTCATCCAGAAGCTACATGCATGGCACGTGAACAGTGAAGGCGCTCCCAGGACAGGTGGCCCCAGAGACTAGGTGCACGAAGGGGTACCCAGGTGGCCATCCTGTTAGAGTTTGCACTCCAGTTAAGGAAACCTTACGTGCTAGATTACCCTAAGTCTGGGTGATAGCGGGGCAAGGGTATTCCTGTAAACCCTAAATCTGGGTAGCAGCGCAGAGGAAACCCTAGACTATATAAAGGGTAGTGAAATACTTTGCAAAGGCACACAGTTTTCTAGACCTAACACAAATACTGAATACACTTGGTGTGCTTGCCCTAGTTTTTGACTTGAGCGTCGCAGTGCAAACGGCCTTTAGGGCGCCCCTTTCTATCTTGGAGGTGCAGGTTGTTTTGAGATAGCAAAGCATAGTTCAAGGTAAGGAAGGAAGGCCTGTGATCGGCGTAGAGTCAACCGACAAGAGAATCAAGTGGCAAGAACACTTCTATAACATAAAAAACCGATTAAATAGAAATTTTAACAGGTTAAAATTCTGCTAACAGTTTTATAAATCTTGTTTCTTCATATCTTTTTAACCTTTCTTTCCGTAATTTGATAAAGATCTTAATACTTAGTTGGGATTTGCGAAAATCTTTGAAAAACAGTTAATCTGCGAAAGCAGAGGGCTCTTCTAGTTTGGTTTGAATTACAAAGGTAGTGTGTGTGTGATCTTGAGTGAGAAGATCTTATCTTTGTAATGGTGTTATTTGTAATCTGTTGCGCATTACAAATAGTGGATTGCCTAGTGTGGTTCGGCAAACTGGATGTAGCTCTGGAACGAGTGAACCAGTATAATTGTTTTGTGTCAATCTCTCTATCTCTCTCTTGATTAAACTGTTTGATATTTTCTGAAGCTGTAAAAAACAACCGGTTATTTCAAAAATTTTAAGAGGTTAAAATTCTGCTATTTACATTGCTTGCATCTTGGCTTTTGCTTCTATAAGAAAAACAACCGATTATTTCGAAATTTTAACAGGTTAAAATTCTGCTGTTTACATTGCTTGTAACTTGGCTTTTGCTTCTGTAAGAAAAACAAATGGTTATCTCGAAATTTTAACAGGCTAAAATTCAGTTGTGTACATTGCTTGAACATTAGTTTTGCTTCTATAACATAAACAACCGATTAAATTGAAATTTTAACAGGTTAAAATTCTGCTAACAGTTTTATAAATCTTGTTTCTTCTTATCATCTTAACCTTTCTTTCTGTAATTTGATAAAGATCTTCATACTTAGTTGGGATTTGCGAAAATCTTTGAAAAACAGTTAATCTGTGAAAGCAGAGGGCTGTTCTAGTTTGGTTTGAATTACAAAGGTAGTGTGTGTGTGTGTGTGTGATCTTGAGTGAGAAGATCTTATCTTTGTAATTATGTTATTTGTAATCTGTTGTGCATTACAAAAATAGTGGATTACCCAATGTGGTTCTGGGAACTGGATGTAGCTCTGGAGGGAGTGAACGAGTATAATTGTTTTGTGTGAATCTCTTTATCTCTGTCTTGTACAAACTGATTGATATTTTCTTAAGCTGTGAAAAGCAACCGGTTCTTTTAAAATTTTAACAGGTTAAAATTCTACTATTTACATTGCTTGCATCTTGGCTTTTGCTTCTGTAAGAAAAACAACCGGTTATTTCAAAATTTTAACAGGTTAAAATTCTGCTGTTTACATTGCTTGTATCTTGGCTTTTGCTTATGTAAGAAAAACAACCGGTTATTTCGAAATTTTAACAGCTTAAAATTATGTTCTTTACAATGCTTGCATCTTACCTTTTGCTTCTGTAAGAAAAACAATCGGTTATTTCAAAATTTTAACATGTGAAAATTTTGCTATTTACATTGCTTGCATCTTGGCTTTTGCTGCTGTAAGAAAAATAACCGGATATCTAGAAATTTTAACAGTTTAAAATTCAGCTGTGTACATTGCTTGAACATTGGTTTTGCTTCTATAACATAAACAACCGGTTAAATCAAAATTTTAACAGGTTAAAATTATGCTAACAGTTTTATAAATCTTGTTTCTTTTTATCTTCATAATCTTTCTTTCTGTAATTTGATAAAGATCTGTATACTTAGTTGGGATTTATGAAAATCTTTGAGAAATAGTTAATCTGCGAAAGCAAAGGGTTGTTCTAGTTTGGTTTGAATTACAAAGGTAGTGTGTGTGTATGATCTTGAGTGAGAAGATCTTATCTTTGTAATTGTGTTATCTGTAATCTCTTGTGCATTACAAATAGTGGATTGCACAGTGTGGTTCTGGGAACTGGTTGTAGCTCTAAAGGGAGTGAACCTATATAATTGTTTTGTGTGAATATCTCTATCTCTCTCTTGTATAAACTGTTTGATATTTTCTAAAGCTGTAAAAAACAACTGGTTATTTCAAAATTTTAACAGGTTAAAATTCAGCTGTGTACATTGCTTGAACATTGGTTTTGCTTCTAGAACATAAACAACCGGTTACATCGAAATTTTAATAGGTTAAAATTCTGCTAACAGTTTTATAAATCTTGTTTCTTCTTATCTTCGTAATCTTTCTTTCTGTAATTTGATAAAGATCTTCGTACTTAGTGTGGATTTGCGAAAATCTTTTAGAAACAGTTAATCTGCGAAGGCAGAGGGCTGTTCTAGTTTTGTCTGAATTACAGAGGTAGTGTGTGTGTGTGATCTTGAGTGGGAAGATCTTATCTTTGTAATTGTGTTATTTGTAATCAGTTTTGCATTAGAAATAGTACATTGCCAGTTGTGGTTATGGGAATTGGAGGTAGCTCTGGAGGGAGTGAACCAGTATAATTGTTTTCTGTGAATCTCTCTATCTCTCTCTTGTATAAACTGTTTTATATTTTCTGAAGTTGTAAAAAGCTACTGGTTATTTCAAAATTTTAACAGGTTAAACTTCTGCTGTTTACATTACTTGCATCTTGGCTTTTGCATCTGTAAGAAAAACAACCAGTTATTTCGAAATTTTGATAGGTTAAAATTTGGCTGTTTACATTGCTTGAATCTTGGCTTTTGCTTTTGTAAGAAAAACAACTGGTTATCTCGAAATTTTAGCAGGTTAAATTTCGGCTGTGTACATTGCTTGAACAATTGTTTTGCTTGGATAACATGAACAACAGGTTAAATCGAAATTTTAACAGGTTAAAATTCTGCTGTTTACATTGCTTGCATCTTGGCTTTTGCTTCTGTAAGAAAAATAACTCGTTATCTCGAAATTTTAACAGGTTAAAATTCAGCTGTGTACATTGCTTGAACATTGCCTTTGCTTCAAGAACATAAACAACCGGTTAAATCGAAATTTTATAAATCTTGTTTCTTCTTATCTTCGTAATCTTTCTTTATGTAATTTGATAAAGATCTTCATACTTATTTAGGATTTGCAAAAATCTTTGAGAAATAGTTAATCTGCGAAAGCAGAGGGCTGTTCTAGTTTGGTTTGAATTACAAAGGTAGTGTGTGTGTGATCTTGAGTGAGAAGATCTTATCTTTGTAATTGTGTTATTTGTAATCTGTTGTGCATTACAAATAGTGGATTGCCAAATTTCGATTTAACCGGTTGTTTATGTTATAGAAGCAAAACCAATGTTCAAGCAATGTACACAGCTAAATTTTAACCTGTTAAAATTTCGAGTTAACCAATTGTTTTTCTTACAGAATCAAAAGCCAAGATGCAAGCAATGTAAGCAGCAGAATTTTAACCTGTTAAAATTTCAAAATAACTGGTTGTTTTTCTAACAAATGCAAAAGCCAAGATACAAGGAATGTAAACAGCAGAATTTTAACCTGTTAAAAGTTTGAAATAACCGGTTGCTTTTTACAACTTCAGAAAATATAAAACAGTTTATACAAGAGACAGATAGAGAGATTCACAAAAAACAATTATACTGGTTCACTCCCTCCAGAGCTACCTCCAATTCCCAGAACCACACTGGGCAATGCACTATTTCTAAAGCACAACTGATTACAGATAAAACAATTACAAAGATAAGATCTTCCCACTCAAGATCATACACACACACTACCTTTGTAATTCAAACCAAACTAGAACAGCCCTCTGCTTTCGCAGATTAACTATTTCTCAAAGATTACAAAGATAAGAAGAAACAAGATTTATAAAACTGTTACCAGAATTTTAACCTGTAAAAATTTCGATTTAACCGGTTGTTTATGTTATAGAAGCAAAACCAATGTTCAAGGAATGTACACAGGTGAATTTTAACCTGTTAACAATTCAAGATAACCGATTGTTTTTCTTACAGAAGCAAAAGCCAAGATGCAAGCATTGTAAATAGCATAATTTTAACCCGTAAAATTTCGAGTTAACTGGATGTTTTTCTTACAGAAGCAAAAGCCAAGATGCAAGCAATATAAACATTAGAATTTTAACTTGTTAAAATTTTGAAATAACCCGTTGCTGTTTACAGCTTCAGAAAATATCAAACAGTTTATACAAGAGAGAGATAGAGAGATTCACACAAAACAATTATACAGGTTCACTCCCTCCGGAGCTACAACCAGTTCCCAGAACCACACTAGGCAATCCACTATTTGTAAAGCACAACAGATTACAGATAACACAATTACAAAGATAAGATCTTCTAACTCAAGATCACACACACAGACTACCTTTGTAATTCAAACCAAACTAGAACAGCCCTATGCTTTCGCAGATTAACTATTTCTCAAAGATTTTCGCAAATCCCAACTAAGTATAAAGATCTTTATCAAATTACAGAAAGAAAGAATACGAAGATAAGAAGAAACAAGATTTATAAAACTGTTAGCAGAATTTTAACCAATTAAAATTTTGATTTAACCGGTTGTTTATGTTATAGAAGCAAAACCAATGTTCAAGCAATGTACACAGCTGAATTTTAACCTGTTAAAATTTCGAGATATCCGGTTGTTTTTCTTACAGAAGCAAAAGCCAAGATGCAAGCATTGTAAATAGCATAATTTCAACCTGTTAAAATTATGAGATAACCGGTTGTTTTTCCTACAGAAGCAAAAGCCAAGATTCAAGCAATATAAACAGCAGAATTTTAAGCTGTTAAAATTTCGAAATAACCGGTCGTTTTTCTTACAGAAGCAAAAACTAAGATGCAAGCAATGTAAACAGCAGAAATTTAACCTGTAAAAATTTTGAAATAACCGGTTGCTTTTTACAACTTCAGAAAATATAAAACAGTTTATACAAGAGACAGATAGAGAGATTCATACAAAACAATTATACTGGTTCACTCCCTCCAGAGCTACCTCCAATTCCCAGAACCACACTGGGCAATGCACTATTTCTAAAGCACAACTGATTACAGATAAAACAATTACAAAGATAAGATCTTCCCACTCAAGATCATACACACACACTACCTCTGTAATTCAAACCAAACTAGAACAGCCCTCTGCTTTCGCAGATTAACTATTTCTCAAAGATTACAAAGATAAGAAGAAACAAGATTTATAAAACTGTTACCAGAATTTTAACCTGTAAAAATTTCGATTTAACCGGTTGTTTATGTTATAGAAGCAAAACCAATGTTCAAGGAATGTACACAGGTGAATTTTAACCTGTTAACATTTCAAGATAACTGGTTGTTTTTCTTACAGAAGCAAAAGCCAAGATGCAAGCATTGTAAATAGCATAATTTTAACCCGTAAAATTTCGAGTTAACTGGATGTTTTTCTTACAGAAGCAAAAGCCAAGATGCAAGCATTGTAAATAGCATAATTTCAACCGGTTAAAATTTCGAGATAACCGGTTGTTTTTCCTACAGAAGCAAAAGCCAAGATTGAAGCAATATAAATAGCAGAATTTTAAGCTGTTAAAATTTTGAAGTAACCGGTTGTTTTTCTTACAGAAGCAAAAACTAAGATGCAAGCAATGTAAACAGCAGAAATTTAACCTGTAAAAATTTTGAAATAACCGGTTGCTTTGTACAACTTCAGAAAATATAAAACAGTTTATACAAGAGACAGATAGAGAGATTCACACAAAACAATTATACTGGTTCACTCCCTCCAGAGCTACCTCCAATTCCCAGAACCACACTGGGCAATGCACTATTTCTAAAGCACAACTGATTACAGATAAAACAATTACAAAGATAAGATCTTCCCACTCAAGATCATACACACACACTACCTTTGTAATTCAAACCAAACTAGAACAGCCCTCTGCTTTCGCAGATTAACTATTTCTCAAAGATTACAAAGATAAGAAGAAACAAGATTTATAAAACTGTTACCAGAATTTTAACCTGTTAAAATTTCGATTTAACCGGTTGTTTATGTTATAGAAGCAAAACCAATGTTCAAGGAATGTACACAGGTGAATTTTAACCTGTTAACATTTCAAGATAACCGGTTGTTTTTCTTACAGAAGCAAAAGCCAAGATGCAAGCATTGTAAATAGCATAATTTTAACCCGTAAAATTTCGAGTTAACTGGATGTTTTTCTTACAGAAGCAAAAGCCAAGATGCAAGCAATATAAACAGCAGATATTTAACCTATTAAAATTTTGAAATAACCGGTTGTTTTTCTTACAGAAACAAAAGCCAAGATGCAAGCAATGTAAACATTAGAATTTTAACTTGTTAAAATTTTGAAATAACCCGTTGCTGTTTACAGCTTCAGAAAATATCAAACAGTTTATACAAGAGAGAGATAGAGAGATTCACACAAAACAATTATACAGGTTCACTCCCTCCGGAGCTACAACCAGTTCCCAAAACCACACTAGGCAATCCACTATTTGTAAAGCACAACAGATTACAGATAACACAATTACAAAGATAAGATCTTCTAACTCAAGATCACACACACAGACTACCTTTGTAATTCAAACCAAACTAGAACAGCCCTATGCTTTCGCAGATTAACTATTTCTCAAAGATTTTCGCAAATCCCAACTAAGTATAAAGATCTTTATCAAATTACAGAAAGAAAGAATACGAAGATAAGAAGAAACAAGATTTATAAAACTGTTAGCAGAATTTTAACCAATTAAAATTTTGATTTAACCGGTTGTTTATGTTATAGAAGCAAAACCAATGTTCAAGCAATGTACACAGCTGAATTTTAACCTGTTAAAATTTCGAGATATCCGGTTGTTTTTCTTACAGAAGCAAAAGCCAAGATGCAAGCATTGTAAATAGCATAATTTCAACCTGTTAAAATTATGAGATAACCGGTTGTTTTTCCTACAGAAGCAAAAGCCAAGATTCAAGCAATATAAACAGCAGAATTTTAAGCTGTTAAAATTTCGAAATAACCGGTTGTTTTTCTTACAGAAGCAAAAACTAAGATGCAAGCAATGTAAACAGCAGAAATTTAACCTGTAAAAATTTTGAAATAACCGGTTGCTTTTTACAACTTCAGAAAATATAAAACAGTTTATACAAGAGACAGATAGAGAGATTCACACAAAACAATTATACTGGTTCACTCCCTCCAGAGCTACCTCCAATTCCCAGAACCACACTGGGCAATGCACTATTTCTAAAGCACAACTGATTACAGATAAAACAATTACAAAGATAAGATCTTCCCACTCAAGATCATACACACACACTACCTCTGTAATTCAAACCAAACTAGAACAGCCCTCTGCTTTCGCAGATTAACTATTTCTTAAAGATTACAAAGATAAGAAGAAACAAGATTTATAAAACTGTTACCAGAATTTTAACCTGTAAAAATTTCGATTTAACCGGTTGTTTATGTTATAGAAGCAAAACCAATGTTCAAGGAATGTACACAGGTGAATTTTAACCTGTTAACATTTCAAGATAACCGGTTGTTTTTCTTACAGAAGCAAAAGCCAAGATGCAAGCATTGTAAATAGCATAATTTCAACCGGTTAAAATTCTGAGATAACCGGTTGTTTTTCCTACAGAAGCAAAAGCCAAGATTGAAGCAATATAAATAGCAGAATTTTAAGCTGTTAAAATTTTGAAGTAACCGGTTGTTTTTCTTACAGAAGCAAAAACTAAGATGCAAGCAATGTAAACAGCAGAAATTTAACCTGTAAAAATTTTGAAATAACCGGTTGCTTTGTACAACTTCAGAAAATATAAAACAGTTTATACAAGAGACAGATAGAGAGATTCACACAAAACAATTATACTGGTTCACTCCCTCCAGAGCTACCTCCAATTCCCAGAACCACACTGGGCAATGCACTATTTCTAAAGCACAACTGATTACAAATAACACAATTACAAAGATAAGATCTTCCCACTCAAGATCATACACACACACTACCTCTGTAATTCATACCAAACTAGAACAGCCCTCTGCTTTCGCAGATTAACTGTTTCTACAAGATTTTCGCAAATCCGCACTAAATATGAAGGTCTTTATCAAATTACAAAATGAATGATTACGAAGATAAGAAGAAACAAGATCTATAAAACTATTAGCAGAATTTTAACCTCTTAAAATTTCGATGTAACCAGTTGTATATGTTATAGAAGTAAAACCAATGTTCAAGCAATGTACACAGCTGAATTTTAACCTGTTAAAATTTTGAAATAATCGGTTGTTTTTTATACCTTCAAAAAATATCAAACAATTTATACAAGAGAGAGATAGAGAGATTCACACAAAACAATTATACAGGATCACTCCCTCCAGAACTACAACCAGTTCCCAGAACCACACTGGGCAATCCACTATTTGTAACGCACAACAGATTACAGATAACACAATTACAAAGATAAGATCTTCTCAATCAAGATCACACACACACACTACCTTTGTAATTGAAACCAAACTAGAATAGCCCTCTGCTTTCGCAGATTAACTGTTTCTCAAAGATTTTCACAAATGCCAACTAAGTATAATGATCTTTATCAAATTACAAAAAGAAAGATTACGAAGATAAGAAGAAAAAAGATTTATAAAACTGTTAGCAGAATTTTAACCTGTTAAAATTTCGATTTAACCGGTTGTTTATGTTATAGAACCAAAACCAATGTTCAAGCAATGTACACAGCTGAATTTTAACCTGTTAAAATTTCGAGATAACCGGTTGTTTTTCTTACAGAAGCAAAAGCCAAGATGCAAGCATTATAAATAGCATAATTTTAACCCGTTAAAATTTTGAGATAACCGGTCGTTTTTCTTACAGAAGCAAAAGCCAAGATGCAATCAATATAAACAGCAGAATTTTAACCTTTTAAAATTTCAAAATAACCGATTGTTTTTCTTACAGAAGCAAAAGCCAAGATGCAAGCAATGTAAACATTAGAATTTTAACCTGTTAAAATTTTGAAATAACTAGTTGTTTTTTACAGCTTTAGAAAATATCAAACAGTTTTTACAAGAGAGAGATGGAGAGATTCACATAAAACAATTATACAGGTTCACTCCCTCCAGAGCTACAACCAGTTCCCTGAACCGCACTAGGCAATCCACTATTTGTAACGCACAACAGATTACAGATAACACAATTGTAAGGACCTAGAAAATTTTATTGGAATGAAAGTGATATATTTTAAGTGAATTCTAAGTATGTTTTTATTTAAAATCGCCTGTCGCCTAGAGTACACATGATTGCCAATCGCCTATGGTGTACATGATCGCCGAAAGTGCACTTAGTATGTGGTCAAGATGCTGGATCAACCATAGTGGGTTCCAAAAACTATGTGTATCAAGGTGTGGGTTAAGCCTTAGATACGCTGTGCATGCGAAGCTCCATGCTTGAGCATAAGAAATCGTCCTTAGTGTTGCATGCATGGGCGCACGAGGAGTAGTGCTGATCTACTCTTGGAAATGTGAAGCTACCGACGTCACCAAGTCATGTGGACATGATACCTTGGACGTAACATAGCGGGATGAAGAAACTTCAGCAAGGCGTGGCGATGTGTCATCAGTCATCGCCAGGGCGCGAGGCATGCAGGCATCGCCAGGGCGCGAGAGACATGCGGGCATCGCAAGGGCGCGAGGCATGCGGGCATCGCCAGGGCGAGAGACATGCGGACATCGCCAGGGCGCGAGGCATGCGGGCATCGCCAGGGCGTGAGAGACATGCGGGCATCGCCAGGGCGCGAGACATGCGGGCATCGCCAGGGCGCGAGAGACATGCGAGCATCGCCAGGGAGCGAGACATGCGGGCATCGCCAGGGCGCGAGACATGCGGGCATCGCCAGGGCGCGAGAGACATGCGGGCATCGCCAGGGCGAGACACATGCGTACATCGCCAAGGCGCGAGAGACATGCGGGCATCGCTAGGGCGAGAGACATGCGGACATCGCCAGGGCGCGAGGCATGCGGGCATCGCCAGGGCGCGAGAGACATGCGGACATCGCCAGGGCGCGAGAGACATGCGGGCATCGCCAGGGCGCGAGACATGCGGGCGTCGCCAGGGATAGACATCGGTCGTCTTCCAGAGAGAGACATCGGTCGTCTTCCAAAGAAAGACATTGGTCGTCCGCCAGAATGAGTCATCGGTGGAAAGTTATCGCGTGATGTCGAGTTTCACACAGATAAGGTGGGACCCAGGCTCCCAGCATGAGACGTCCTGCACGCGCGACACGTAGACAAAAAAAGGGTGGTTCAGAATAGTGACATCAGAGAGTTGGCATGCGCAGAGACACGCGTGGCCGTACTGTTCAGGGAAGCGTGCACGCAAGCTTTCCTGCAGAGTGGATGGTGGCAGCGGCAATTGTGGACAAGTTGGTTTAGATTCAAAAACTCACTCCTGAGAGGAAAAGAACGTTGCAGTGGTTCAAGAGTGACAGAGTGAGTTTACCTTCATCCTTCTCTTTTCTCTCCTTCGCGCTGCGATTCAGGCATCCTCAAGCACCAGTAGGACGAGCGACGACTGCCCTTGGACACCTGGGGAGTTCTCTGCGAGTTTTCCGTCAGGACGCTAGAACAGAGTTAAGGCATCTTCAAGCTTCGGTGGGTTTTGGAGCTCTTGGTGTTTTGCGCAAGTTCAGGTAAGGGAAGCTAGTATTTTCGTTTATAAAAACTTTAGGCGAGTAGGTTCTGAAGTGAGGGCGACGTGGTCGTCGGTTTAATATTCTTTTTCACGATGCTCTGTTTTTATGTGTGGGGCGACGTGATCGCCGGTTTTAAATGTTGATTTCGAACTCCCCTATTTTTAGTGTCGTTTGAAACTGTTTGAGATTGAAATGTGATATTCGAAAATCTGAACCTTGGAATGATTGTGCTGTGATTGGAATCATTCATTTAAGTGTTATATGATGTGTTGAATGTCGTGAATGTGGGATCAAGACATAGTATTTTCAGGAAAGGAAATACCGTGTTGAGATTGGTTATGAGGTGTATTGATCAGTGAGTATCCTGTGAATGAGGCGATCCTGACTCTGCTGATATGGTGGAGTCATATAGATGAAGTCATTCAGTTGGTGAGAGTCGAAGGAGGTCCATATGTATGGGTAAGTCGTTTGAAAGATAACTGACTTGACCTGTTATATGGATTAACCCTGTCATACTGTGAGAGTGATGAGATTGAGATCGATATTATGTTGATGCGCATGGCTGTGGGAACATTACAGCAATGAAGTATGACAGGTGCAGGTCTCTGGATGCTAAGTTCAATGCACGAGTCTTCCGGAAGTAGTGTCAAGTGTCTGTGTGTGATGAGTCAGTGGAAGTCTGACGTGAGAAATGAGAAACATTCATGTGAAGGGGATGAGAAAGTTGATGGTTTTTATGTGGGTGTCTTAAATTTGTTTTATCTTGATCTTAAAGTTTCATATCTAAATTCTCTTTAAAATATCTAGCTTACCCTGTGTTTTTGTTTTGTGGATGTTTTCTTAAACCTGTGATGATCGTGTATATTTACACGGGAGCAGATGATGTTGCAAGAAGTAGAGCTCCTCAGTGCGTGGTCGCCGGAAGGAGATCGCCTGTTTCTATTTCTGTTAGGCGATCGCCTGTTTTCTGTTTCTGATAGGAGATCGCCTATTTTCTGTTCTCTGTTAGGAGATCGCCTGTTTTTTTTTTTTTATTTTGCTGTATTTTGTTTAAGTTTGGAAAACTGACTGGATATGTATTAAACTCCCTGTGAGGAGAAATTTCATTACATATATATATATATTTATGTTCACTTCGATATTATTGTTTTACCTTTATTTTATTATATAAATATGAAAAGGTTTTTGGCGGGATGTTACATTAATGGTATCAGAGCAGTTCGTCCTTAGGATGACCTGAGGAGAGTGGGTTCATTGTGTTTCTTTTGCTAGTGGAGTCTTAATCAAAGCTATAGTGAAAGGTTTTCAAATGTTTTCTGATTGAAATCTTGTTTGTGCTTTAGTAGATATAGGCTCTAAATGAAAAATTTTAGTATTAAGAGTGAAAGGATCTTGATAAAGTAGTGAGGGTGCACACTCATAACGGAATCGAGATGTTCTCAATCTTAATTCTAAAAGTTTGATGTTGAGCATATATCCGCTTCTGGTGTGTTTTATCCCAATTATTAAGTGTGGTGATATTTGATTGGTAGTTTGTAACCATGACTGTTCAGTGTTATGCTTTCTTTTTTTGAGCATTTTGATTCTGTTGATGAACTCAAATTCTTAATGACTTTGAGATGCTGACCTTTGTAAGGTCTAGATGTTACCTCCTGAATGAATTGATTTCTTATCGATCTCATTCTTGTAGTTGTAGGGAATATAGAAACCAATAGTTTCAAAATCTGAAACGAAGAAAGATGGCACGTAGACCTCCTACCCCTCCCCAACCTTCTTCGGAAATGAGCCAGATTGCCAAGCCTATTGAGATGATGGCAACTGCCATCCAACAACAGAATGCAGCAATGGCTCAGAATCATCAAGCTGCAATGCACCATTGGGAAACTACTCGATCGGCTGAAACAGCTTCCCACGTCGGTCAGCCTCAGGAACAGATGGGACTGACCGAGTTCATGAGGCACAACCCACCCAAGTTCAGTGGGAATGCGACCCCTGATCAAGCAGATCAGTGGGTCAGAGAGTTGGAGAAAATCTTTAGGGCGACCTCCTGCCCTGAAGAGAAGAAATTGGTATTCGCCACCTATCTGCTATCTAGAGAAGCTGAGTTCTGGTGGATGGGAGCTCAGCAGATGATGGAAGCCAGAGCTGATGTTTTAGACTGGGAGAGCTTCAGGGTGAGATTTCTGGAAAAATACTTCCCAGATAGTGCAAAGTTTGCGAAGGAAGCAGAATTCCTCAGATTGGAGCAGGGGGAGATGTCAGTGAATGCTTATGCTGCTCGGTTTGAGTACCTCGCCCGATTCTATACCCAGGCGACCTCTGAGGCTTGGAGGTGTAGGAAGTTTGAAGAGGGACTGAAGCATGGGCTGAAGAGGACCATAGCCCCTATGTGCATCAGGGAATTTCACGCCTTAGTAGAGAAGGCGAAGATGGTGGAGACTCTGGAAAAGGGCGATTCTCTGGTGATCAGTTCACACCCAGGGGGTTCTTCCAGTGGGAAGGCCAAAGTGCAGCACCCACAAAGCAAGCCCTATGCGAGACCTCCACCACATCGGGCAGGAGCAGCGTCATCCCAGTTTCAGCAGCAACAAACATGGAAACCCAGATGTTTCACATGCCAAAAGATGGGACACATCTCTAGAGATTGTCCTAGCAGAAATAGGATGACTCAACCCGTTGGTCCTTAGCAGTTGAAGAATGGAGGCAGTAGACCTCAAGCAGCAGGGAGGGTGTTTGCCATGACAGGAGCAGAGGCGTCTCAGTCAGGTAACCTAGTGCAAGGTGTTTGCTTTATAGCTGGTAGAGGTGTAAAAGCCTTGTTTGATTCTGGAGCGACACACATCCTAGCTCGGTTGGAAGTGAAGAATGAAGAGGACGTAAGTAGGATACATGTGGTGAAAGATTTCATGGATGTATTTCCAGAAGAAATACCTGGATTACCTCCTAAGAGAGAAGTGGAATTCTCTATTGATTTGGTACCTAGAGCTGGACCAGTGTTAATGGCACCTTACAGGATGGCTCCAGCCGAGTTGGTAGAATTAAAGAAGCAAGTAGAGGAGTTGTTGGAGAAACAATTCATCAGACCCAGTGTATCTCCATGGGGGGCTCCAGTGCTCCTAGTTAAGAAAAAGGATGGAGGGTCTCGGTTGTGTATAGATTACAGGCAGTTGAACAAGTTGACCATCAAGAACAAGTACCCCCTACCTAGAATTGATGATTTGATGGATCAATTACATGGGGCCTCGGTGTTCTCAAAGATTGATCTGAGATCGGGGTACCACCAAATTTTGGTAAAAGCTGAAGATGTTCAAAAGACAGCATTTAGGTCTCGTTATGGGCACTATGAGTATGTGGTGATGCCGTTTGGAGTAACAAACGCTCCAGCTCTGTTCATGGATTTCATGAATATAATTTTTCGCCCTTTCTTGGATAAGTTTGTGGTAGTCTTCATAGACGATATACTCATTTATTCAAGGACCGAGGAAGAACATGAAGAACATCTGAAGACAGTATTGGAGATCCTGAGGGAGAAGCAATTATATGCCAAATTCTCTAAGTGTGAGTTCTGGTTGAAGGAAGTCAACTTCTTAGGACATGTAATATCTGCCCAGGGGATCTCGGTGGATCCAGCCAAAGTGGAGGCAGTGCTTCAGTGGGAACGTCCTAAGACAGTTACTGAGATAAGGAGTTTTGTGGGTTTAGCAGGCAACTATCGGAGGTTCATTGAGGACTTTTCCAAGGTAGTGGCTCCTTTAACACAGTTGACCCGCAAGGATCAACCTTTTGCTTGGACCGACCGATGTTAGTAGAGCTTCATGGAACTAAAGGAAAGGTTGACTAGTGCTCCAGTGCTGGTGATCGCCGATGTAGGGAGACCTTTTGATGTCTACTGTGATGCTTCACATCAGGGTTTGGGATGTGTTTTGATGCAAGAGAAAAGAGTGGTTGCATATGCTTCAAGGCAACTCAAGGTTCATGAGAGAAACTATCCTACTCATGATTTGGAGTTGGCGGCTGTGGTGTTTGCCTTGAAGATTTGGAGGCACTATTTGTATGGAGCTCGGTTTCAGGTGTTTAGTGACCACAAAAGCCTGAAATATCTGTTTGATCAGAAGGAGTTAAATATGAGACAAAGAAGATGGATGGAGTTCCTAAAAGACTATGACTTCCAACTGATATATCATCCAGGGAAGGCCAATGTAGTGGCAGATGCCTTGAGTAGGAAATCAATACAAGTATCAACCATGATGAGTCAGCAGTGGAAAGTTATCGCGCGACGTCGAGTTTCACACAGAGTAAGGTGGGACCCAGGCTCCCAGCATGAAACGTCCTGCATGCGCGACACGTAGACAAAAAGAGTGGTTCAGGCTAGTGACCTCAGAGTGTTAGCCTGCACAGAGGCACGCTTAGTCGTACTGTTCAGTGAAGCGTACACGCAAACTTCCCTGCAGAGTGGGTGGTGGCAGCGGTTTTTGTGGAGAAGTCAGCTTAAGATGCAAAAACCCATTTCTGAGAGAGAAAGAAAGAAACGTCGCAGTTGTTCAAGAGCGAAAGAGTGAGTTTACCTCCCTTCTCCTCCATTCTCTCCTTCGCACTGCGATTCTAGCACCTTCACACAAGAGTACGACGAACGACGACCACCATTAGAGCACCTGGGAGGTTCTCTGCAAGTCCTTCAAACCAGACGCAAAAACAGAGCCAAGTCATTCTTTAAGCTTCGTTGGGTTTCGGAGCTCCTGGTGTTTTGCGCAAGTCCAGGTAAGGGAAGCTAGCCTTCATTTTCAATACAAGCCATAGTTTTGCTGTTTCTGAAGTGAGGGCGACGTGGTCGCCGGTTCTCTGTTTCTTTCGAAATGCTCTGTTCTATGTGGTTGGGCGACGTGGTCGCCGGTTTTAAATACGGGTTTCGAACTCCCCTGTGTTTGACGTTGTTTGAAGCTGTTTGGGATTTAAATACAATATATATGTTATATTCGAAAGTTTGAAACGTTGAAATGATTGTTGCTGTGATTTGAAATATTCCTTTGCATGGTATGATGTCTTGAATGCTGTGAATGTGGGATCGAGGCATAGTATTTTCAGGAAAGGAAATACCGTGTAAGATCTGTATAGGTGTATTGACTAGGGGCTTGTCTAGAAGGAGATATCCTGACTCTGCTGATATAATGGAATCACGTAGATGAAGTTATTCAGTTGTGGAGAGTCGGAGGAGGTTCATATGAATGGGTGACTCGTGTGAAAAAGAACGAGCTCGGCCTGTTATATGAATTAACCTTGTCATACCGGGAGAGTGATGATATGAGACTATATATGCGCATGGCTGTGTGGATTCACAGCGACCCTGTGTGGATTTCACAGTGGTATGGTATGACAGGTGCAGATCTCTGAGCCTGAGTCAACGCACGAGTCAATCCGGAAGTAGTGTCATGTGTCTATGCATTGTGAGGTCAGTGGAAAGTCTGACGTGTGAACCATGAATACTGAAATTAGAAATAGACACTTGACGAGTTATGGAATATGAGTATGTTGATGGTTGAAAATTGATATGGATCATGAATGGTGTGAAGTTTTATGTTTACTATTGATTTAAAAGTTTTTAAACCATCTAGCTTACCCCTTTTCTTTTGTATTGCTCTGTGGTTATTTTCTCTTAAACTGTGATGATCGTGTATTTTTACACGGGAGCAGATGATCTTCCAGGGAGTAGAGCTCCTTAGAGAGTGGTCGCCGGAAGGAGATCGCCTGTTTCCGTCTCTATCGGGTGATCGCCTGTTTCTGCCTCTATCGGGTGATCGCCTGTTTTTCTGTTCTGGTAGCAGATCGGCTGTTTTGGGTCCCCTGATAGGAGATCGCCGGTCTATGTAGGGAGATCGCCGGTTTTCAATTTAGTTGGCTGTATTTTGTTTAAATTTTAGAAAAATATACCGGTTATGTATTTATCTCCCTGTGAGGAGAAACTTTATTTACATATATATGATTTTGTTCATTTCAATCTATTTGTTACTTTTATTTTCATTATATGAACATGTATGGTATTTTGGCGGGATGTTACATTAATGGTATCAGAGCAGTTCGTCCTTAGGATGACCTGAGGGCTGTGGATCCATTGTGTTTCTTCTGCTCATAAAGTTTATTTGATTTTAAAATAACAACTATAGTGAACGGTTTTCAAACGTTTTTGTATTGAAATTTTGTGTGTGCTTTGGTGAATATATGCTCTAACTGAAAATCTTAGTATTAAGAATGAGAAGGTCTTGATAAAGTAGTGAGGGTGCACACTCATAACTGGATCGAGATGATTCTCAATCTTAATTCTAAAGGTTTGATGTTTAGACGGGGCACGTTGCTAGAGAGTGCCCTAACCGGAATGGGGCGACCCAACCCAGTGGCTCTCAACAGACGAGAAACGAAGGCAGCAGACCTCAGGCATCAGGGAGAGTGTTTGCCATGTCTGGAGCAGAAGCATCTCAGTCAGGTAACCTCATGCAAGGTGTTTGTTTTATAGCTGGTAGAGGTGTAAAAGCTTTGTTTGATTCTGGAGCGACACACTCCTTTGTGTCAAGCCTGTGTGTAGCCGAGTTGGGCCTTCTAGTGAAGGAGTTACCTTTCGAACTGTTGGTCTCTACACCTGCGTCAGGACAGGTGTTGACCTCTACAGTTTGCCCTGAATGTCCAGTGATAGTAGAGGGGCGCAGATTCAAAGTGAACTTGATCTGCCTACCTCTTCAGGACCTGGATGTTATCCTGGGAATGGATTGGCTAGCTGCCAATCACGTTCTCATTGACTGCGGTAGTCAGAAGATAACGTTTCCAGACCTCCAAGGATCAGATGTGATATCTGCTCAGCAAGGGCAGTCGGAGTTGGAAGAAGGGGCGAGGTGCTTCGTGATGTTGGCTCGGTTGGAAGTGAAGAATGTAGGGGACGTAGGCAGAATCCATGTGGTGAAAGATTTCGGGGATGTATTTCCAGAAGAAGTACCTGGGTTACCCCCTAAGAGAGAAGTGGAATTCTCTATTGATTTAGTACCTGGGGCTGGACCAGTGTCAATGGCGCCCTACAGGATGGCACCAGCCGAGTTGGTGGAATTAAAGAAGCAAGTGGAAGAGTTGCTGGAGAAACAATTCATCAGACCCAGTGTATCTCCATGGGGGGCTCCAGTACTCCTAGTTAAGAAGAAGGATGGAGGGTCTCGGCTGTGTATAGATTACAGGCAGTTGAACAAGTTGACCATCAAGAACAAGTACCCTCTACCCAGAATTGACGATTTGATGGATCAAATACATGGGGCCTCGGTGTTCTCCAAGATTGACCTGAGATCGGGGTACCACCAGATTTTGGTAAAAGCTGAAGATGTTCAAAAGACAGCTTTTAGGTCTCGGTATGGGCACTATGAGTATGTGGTGATGCCGTTTGGAGTAACCAATGCTCCAGCTCTGTTCATGGACTACATGAATAGGATTTTTCGCCCTTTCTTGGATAAGTTTGTGGTGGTCTTCATTGACGACATACTCATTTATTCAAGGACCGAGGAAGAACATGAAGAACACCTGAGGACAGTATTGGAAATACTGAGGGAGAAGCAACTCTATGCCAAGTTCTCTAAGTGCGAGTTTTGGCTGAAGGAAGTCAACTTCTTGGGACACGTAATATCTGCTCGGGGGATCTCAGTGGATCCAGCCAAGGTAGAGGCAGTGCTGCAGTGGGAACGCCCTAAGACCGTCACTGAGATAAGGAGCTTTGTAGGTTTGGCGGGCTACTATCGGAGGTTTATTGAGGACTTTTCCAAGGTAGTGGCTCCTTTAACACAGCTGACCCGCAAGGATCAACCTTTTGCTTGGACCGACCGATGTGAGCAGAGCTTCAAGGAACTAAAGGAAAGGTTGACTAGTGCTCCAGTACTAGTGATCCCCGAGGTAGGAAGACCTTTTGATGTCTACTGTGACGCTTCACATCAGGGTCTGGGATGTGTTTTAATGCAAGAGAAAAGAGTGGTTGCATATGCTTCAAGGCAACTCAAAGTTCATGAGAGAAACTACCCTACGCATGATTTGGAGTTGGCGGCTGTGGTATTTTCCTTGAAGATCTGGAGGCACTATTTATATGGAGCTCGGTTCCAGGTGTTCAGTGACCATAAGAGCCTGAAATACCTGTTCGATCAGAAGGAACTAAACATGAGACAAAGAAGGTGGATGGAGTTTCTAAAGGACTACGATTTTCAACTCATGTATCATCCAGGGAAGGCCAATGTAGTGGCAGATGCTTTGAGTAGAAAATCAGTACAAGTAGCCACCATGATGATGGAGGAGCAGAAACTGATCGAGCAGTTTAGAGACTTAAACCTTGGAGTAGAATTCCACGCAAATCACATTAGTTGTAGTAGGCTGACTATAACTAATGACTTCCTTGGGATGTTAAGGGATGAGCAGTTGAAGGACCCTAGCCTGAAGCGTACTGTGGAGTCACTAGGGACAGATCAGGCTAGAGACTTTGTGATGGGTGATGATGGGATCTTGAGATTTAATGGCAGGATTTGCATCCCTGCAAATGGAGAATTGAAGAAGATGATCCTAGATGAAGGTCACAAGAGTCGCCTTAACCTACATCCAGGCATGAACAAGATGTACCATGACCTGAAGGAGTCGTTTTGGTGGTCGGGCATGAAGAGAGACATCGCCCAGTATGTTACTACCTGTTTGACGTGTCAGAAGGCAAAGGTAGAACATCAAAGGCCTGGCGGGTTGTTACAGCCATTGGATATCCCTGAATGGAAATGGGACAGCATCGCCATGGATTTTGTTACCCATTTACCCAGATCGGTAAAGGGCCATGATGCAATCTGGGTCATCACTGATCGGCTGACGAAGAGTGCTCACTTTCTCCCAGTGAACATGAGGATGCCTATGACCAAGTTGGCACAGTTGTACATCAAAGAGATAGTAAGGTTGCATGGGGTGCCTTCCAGCATCGTTTCAGATAGAGATCCCAGGTTCACTTCACGGTTTTGGCAGACCTTACAAAATTGCTTGGGAACTAAGTTGAGGATGAGCTCTGCATATCATCCCCAAACAGATGGTCAGTCAGAGAGAACGATCCAGTCCTTGGAAGATCTGCTGAGGACGTGTGTCTTGGATCAATTGGGGATTTGGGACGAGGTGTTGCCACTGGTGGAATTTACCTATAATAACAGTTATCACGCTAGTATTGGGATGGCACCATATGAAGCCCTGTATGGGAGGAAATGCAGAACTCCCTTATGTTGGTACCAGGAGGGCGAAGCAGTCTTGGTTGGACCAGAGTTGATTCAGCAGACGACCGAGAAGGTGCAACAGATACAAAGCAGAATGAAGGCTTCTCAAAGTAGGCAGAAGTCATATGCAGACCAGAGGAGAAAGCCTTTGGAGTTTGCTGCTGGAGACCATGTGTTCATGAAAGTGACGCCAACCAAGGGTGTAGGACGGGCGATCAGACCAAAGAAGTTGTCCCCTAAGTTCGTGGGACCATATCAGATCTTAAGGAGGATTGGCCCAGTAGCTTATGAGATCGCCCTGCCTCCCCATTTAGCGAATCTGCACAATGTCTTTCACGTTTCACAGCTAAGGAAGTACATGGCAGACCCTAGTCATGTGCTGGAGGTGGACAACGTGCAGATCAGGGATGACTTGTCCTTTGAAGCGAGACCAGTCAGGATTGACAATCGTCAAAGTAAACAGCTCAGAGGCAAGACCATCAACATGGTGAAAGTGGTGTGGGATGAGCGATCGGGTGATTCAACTTGGGAGGTAGAAGAACCTATGAGAGAAGCTTATCCATACCTCTTTTCCTTGTAATTCAATTTTCGAGGACGAAAATTTTTCTTGTTGGGGAGAATGTAAGGACCTGTAAAATTTTATTGGAATAAAATGGGTTATATTTTAAATGAATCCTATGTATGTTCTATTTAAAATAAAAAGGAAGGAAAGTTAAGTTTAGAAGGCTATGAGGTCGCCGGTCGCCTGCTACACATGGTCGCCAGGGCGCGAGGCATGCGGGCATCGCGCGGGCGCGCGAGGCATACAGGCATCGCGCGGGCGCGAGGCATGCGGGCATCGCGCGGGCGCGAGAGGCATGCGGGCATTGCCAGGGCGCGAGAGGCATGCGGGCATCGCCAGGGCACGAGAGGCATGCGGGCATTGCCAGGGCGCGAGAGGCATGCGGGCATCGCCAGGGTGCGAGGCATGCAGGCTTTGTCAGGGCGCGCGAGGCATGAGGGCGTCGCCAGGGATAGGCATCGGTCGTCTTCCAGGGTGAGAGAGACATCGGTCGTCTTCCAGGGTGAGGGAGACATCGGTCATTCACCAAGATGAGTCAGCAGTGGAAAGTTATCGCGCGACGTCGAGTTTCACACAGAGTAAGGTGGGACCCAGGCTCCCAGCATGAAACGTCCTGCATGCGCGACACGTAGACAAAAAGAGTGGTTCAGGCTAGTGACCTCAGAGTGTTAGCCTGCGCAGAGGCACGCTTAGTCGTACTGTTCAGTGAAGCGTACACGCAAACTTCCCTGCAGAGTGGGTGGTGGCAGCGGTTTTTGTGGAGAAGTCAGCTTAAGATGCAAAAACCCATTTCTGAGAGAGAAAGAAAGAAACGTCGCAGTTGTTCAAGAGCGAAAGAGTGAGTTTACCTCCCTTCTCCTCCATTCTCTCCTTCGCACTGCGATTCTAGCACCTTTACACAAGAGTACGACGAACGACGACCACCATTAGAGCACCTGGGAGGTTCTCTGCAAGTCCTTCAAACCAGACGCAAAAACAGAGCCAAGTCATTCTTTAAGCTTCGTTGGGTTTCGGAGCTCCTGGTGTTTTGCGCAAGTCCAGGTAAGGGAAGCTAGCCTTCATTTTCAATACAAGCCATAGTTTTGCTGTTTCTGAAGTGAGGGCGACGTGGTCGCCAGTTCTCTATTTCTTTCGAAATGCTCTGTTCTATGTGGTTGGGCGACGTGGTCGCCGGTTTTAAATACGGGTTTCGAACTCCCCTGTGTTTGACGTTGTTTGAAGCTGTTTGGGATTTAAATACAATATATATGTTATATTCGAAAGTTTGAAACGTTGAAATGATTGTTGTAACATCCCGCCAAAATAATACATACATCCATGTATAATTGAAATTAAGTGTAACCAAATAATATTGAAGAGTGCAAAATAATATGTATTTATATATATCAGAAATGAAGTTACTCCTCTTAGGGAGTTTAATACATAACCAAATCAAATGTTTGCAAGATTTTACGAAAATAAAAGAAATGCAGTAAGACAGGCGGTCTCAAAAGAAAACGGCGATCTCCAACTTTAAAACGGCGATCCCTAACAGAAGACCTCCAAACGGGCGATCTTCTATCAGGACACGAAAACCGGCGATCACCACCGAGAGGTAGAAACCGGCGATCTCTCCCTCGGCGACCACTCACTAAGGAGCTCTCCTTCCTGGAAGATCATCTGCTCCCGTGTAACAATTACACGATCATCACAGTTTTTAAAGAGAACCAAGCACAACACCAAAGAAACACCACAGGGTAAGCTAGACATTTTAAAGAGAGTTTAAATAGGAACATTAAAATTAAGGTAAAACAAGTTTCAAGATTATCCATGTAAAACGTAGAGCTGCTCATCCCTTCACCTGATCGCCCAAAAATCATAAACTTCACAACATTCCTCAGAATCATTCTATTTCACAATACAGCATCAAGTGTCTATCAATATTCAAGTTTCTCATTTCACATGTCAGACTTTCCACTGACTCACAACACAAGACACTTGACACTACTTCCGGATTGACTCGTGCGTTGAACTTAGTATCCAGAGACATGCACTTGTCATACCATACCACTGTGAATCCACACAGCATGCGCATATACAATCTCAATGTTACCATTCTCCTGGTATGACAAGGTTAATCCATACAACAGCTCGAGCTCGTTCCCATTTGAACAACTCGCCCATACGTATGAACCTCCTTCGACTCTCACCAACTGAATAACTTCATCTACGTGATTCCATTATCTCAGCAGAGTCAGGATCGTCTCATTAACAGGTTACTCACTGATCAATGCACTTCCTAACCAATCTCAACACGGTATTTCCTTTCCTGAAAATACTATGCCTCGATCCCACATCCAAACACATCATACCATTCAAGTAAATGATTCAAATCACATCGACAAACATTTCAAAGCTTCAGATCTTCGAATATCTCATGTAAATCTCAAGTAGTTTCAAAACAACATCAAAAACAAAGATTTCGCAAAACAGCGCCAAAACCGGCGACCTGGTTCAAAAACAAGGTATTTCGAAGGCTTTATATAAAACCGGCGACCACGTCGCCCAAAACACATAGAACAGAGCATTTTACACAGATGAAAATGAAACCGGCGACCACGTCGCACTCATTTCAGAAATAGCTAAACTATGGCTTTTATTGAAAATGGAGTCTAGCTTCCCTTACCTGGACTTGCGCAAACACCAGGAGTTCCGAAATCCAACGAAGCTTGAAGAACGCCTTGACTCTGTTCTTGTGTCTGGTTTTGAAGAGCTTGCAGAGAACCACCCAAGTGCTCCAATGGTGGCTGTCGCTCGTCGTATTCCCGCGTGAAGGTGTACTAGAATCGCAGTGTGAAGGAGAGAAATGGAGAGGAAGGAGGTAACTCACTCTTTCTCTCTTTGAATGTTGCAACGTTTTCTCCCTCTGAGCAGTGGCTTTCTGCATCTTAAACCACTTATCCCCCAAAAGCAGCTGCCACCACCCACTCTGCAGGGGAGTTCGCGTGTACGCTTCCCTGAACAGTACCACTACGCGTGCTTTTGCGCAGGCTAACACTCTGAGGTCACTATTCTGAACCACCCTTTTCGTCTACGTGGCGCGCGTGCAGAACGTCTCATGCTGGATGTCTGGGTCCCACGTTCTCTGTGTATAACTTAACGTAGCGCGATGACCTTTTCACCGATGACCACAGGCGCGAAGACTATCCACCGATGACCTCTCGCGCGAAGGCTAACAACCGATGACCTCTCGCGCGAAGGCTAACAACCGATGACCTCTCGCGCGAAGGCTAACAACCGATGACCTCTCGCGCGAAGGTTAACAACCGATGACCTCTCGCGCGAGGGCTAGCAACCGATGACCTCTCCCCCTGATGATGCCCGCATGCCCCTCGCGCCCAGGCGATCCTGCATGCCTTGCGCCCTGGCGATGCTCGATGACACATCGCCACGCCTTCCTTGAGGTCCTTCATTCCACTATGTTACGTCTAAGGTATCTTCTCCACATGACTCGGTGACGTCGGTGGCTTCATATTTCCAAGAGTAGATCAGCACTTCTCCTCGTTCTTCCATGCATGCTACACTAAGGGTGATCTCTTTCGCTCAAGCATAGAGTTCGCATGCACAGCGCATCTAAGGTTTAACCCACACCTTGATACGCGTGGCTGTTGAAACCCACTCTGGTTGATCCAGGATGGTGACCACCTACTACGTGCATTTTCGGTGATCATGTACAACCTACTCGACAGGCGATCATGTCCCAGGTCAAGGGCGACGTCCGATGTCTGCCACTACGAAACTTCATTTACCAACTTTGTATTTTAGATAATGACACCTTCCGAAATTATTTAAATATACCACTTTTATTCCAATTTAATTTTCCAGGTCCTTACATTCTCCCCATCAAGAAAAATTTTCGTCCTCGAAAATTGGGTTACAAGGAAGGAGGTAAGGATATGCTTCTCTCATGGTTTCTTCAAATTCCCATGGTGAATCACCCGATCTTCACGTTGTCCACTCCCAACACGTGAGTAGGGTCTGCAAGGGACTTCCTTAGCTATGATACGTGGAATACATTATGTAGACTTGCTAATTGGGGAGGTGGGGCGATCTCATAAGCCACTAGACTTATCCTCCTTAAGATCCGATATGGCCCAACAAACTTAGGGGACAGCTTCTTTGATCTGATCGCCTACCCTACACCCTTGGCTGGTGTCCCCCTTCATAAAGACATGACCCCAGCAGCAACCTCCAAAGGTCTTCTCCTCTGCTCTGCCTAGGACATTTGCTGACCTTAAGAAACTTTTATTCTGTCCTGTATCAGATTCACCCTCTCGGTGATCTATTGAACCAACTCTTCCTACCTCAATACTTCATCAAAATCCATTTTACATCCCTGTACATGGGATATGCTGCCCCATAGAGTGCCAACTCCAGCATTCACACTCTACTTCCAACCTTGAAGACTTTGTTGAACAAGTCTAGAACTAGGTCCTTAACGTAACCAGGGCTAGCCCCTTTAGAGAAAGCGGGCAAGATCCCTTCATTGGGAGGAAAGGGGACAGCTGTCCACAACTCATGCCACCCCCTAGCGAACTCAAACTAGGGTCCGAAGTGTCCTTCTAGGAATCAACTCCTGCATCTTGATCAAATCATTCACCGACTTCTCAACTGCTGATCAAATTCCCACGCTCCCAAAAGGGACACTTTTTATTCATTACTCCGCTGCATAATTCTGTACCTTACAAAGACAAGGTTTCTGTTGCTGTTACCTTCCAAATTATTATTATGACCCCTTTTGCCAACTCGACTTCCTGTTCCCATTACGACCTTCTTCTTCAATGTATACGTTGGATGCATTGACGTCGGTTTCAGGTGCCTATCCAGAAGGCATACGAGAACGAACGCACCTCTGCCTCCAGAATCTCTTGCCTAAGGATAACTCTATTCTCCTTCTGTCCCAGATACCACAGGCTATTTCCACTCACAATCCCTTCCACACCCATCATTCTGAAATTTACTACATCTCTAGAAAGACTCAACATCATCATAACACGGCCTACCCTCATTTTTATCCACAGCCATATCCTCCTTCCCTTCTACATTCACAGGTCGATCTACATCTTATTTGCCAAAAACTTCGAAGGCTTACATTTTCGGAAGCCTTTTATCTCAACCCACCATTTCCATAATCCTCTTTCAAATCCCGGTCAGCCAAACAGCATCCATTCTGCGTGAAGCCTAAGCTAGAACCATCTCATGCTGTTTCATTGACATGAGCATCTTCTACGCTTCAAAAGAAAATTCCTTCCTTGGAATTTAACTCTGGTACTTCCCATGGTTACACATGCTTAAGCTTTAAACCCCCAGCCTCTTGCTTATTTACTCTCCATGACTTATACGTAACTGGGACTAAACCTTGGTACTACCAAATCTAACTCACACTTGTTCCTTTCATTCCATCTACTACCACTGGGCATTCAGAGCAACCTAGGGAGGTCAAAACCTGTTTTTGAAGCAGGTGCAGAGGCCAATCGTTCAAACGACAGCTCCTCCACTATATGGCCCAAGCTCGGTTGCACACCGATTTGACACAAAAGAGTGTGTCTCTCCAGAATCAAACAAAACTATAACGTATCTATCAGCTATAAACAAGTATCTTGTACTAGATTACCTGATTGAGAGGCTTCCGCTCCAGACATGGCAAACACTCTCCCTCCTGTCTGAGGTCTGCTGCCTTCGTTCCTCAACTGCTGTGAATTAACGGGTTGAGTCATCCTTTTTCTGTTGGGACAATCTCTAGAAAGGTGCCCTATCTCTTGGCATGTGAAACACCTGGGTCTCCATGTTTGTTGTTGCTGAAATTGGGACGAAGCTGTTCCCACCCGATGTGGTGGAGATCTCACATATGGCTTGCTGTGTGGGTGCTGCACCTTCGCCTTCCCACTGGAAGAGCCTCCTTGGTGTGACCTGATCACTCGAGGATCACCCCTTTCCAGGGTCTCTACCATCTTTGCCTTCTCTACTAAGGCGTGAAATTCCCTGATGCACATCGGGGCTATGGTCCTCTTCAGTCCATGCTTCAGCCCCTCTTCGAATTTTCTACACCTCCAGGCCTCGGAGGTCGCCTGGGTATAAAACCGGGCGAGGTACTCAAAACGAGCAGCATAGGCGTTCACTGACATCTCCCCCTGCTCCAACTTCAGGAACTCAGCTTCCCTTGCAAACTTGGCACTGTCAGGGAAGTATTTCTCCAAGAACTTCACCCTGAAGCTCTCCCAATCCAGTACATCCTCTCGTGCCTCCATCATCTGCTGAGCTCCCATCCACCAGAACTCAGCTTCTCCTGATAACAGATACGTGGCAAACAACAGCTTCTTCTCTTCAGGGCAGGAGGTCGCCCTAAAGATTTTTTCCAGCTCTCTGACCCACTGATCTGCCTGATCAGGGGTAGCATTCCCACTGAACTTAGGTGGGTTGTGCCTCATGAACTCGGCCAGTCCCATCTGTTCTTGGGGTTGACCGACGTGGGAGTTTGTCTCAGCAGATCGGGCAGTTTCCCAGTGCTGCATCGTGGCTTGATGGTTCTGAGCCATCGCTGCATTCTGTTGCTGGATGGCAGTCGCCATCATTTCCATGGCCCTGGCGATCTGACCCATCTCCGAAGAAGGTTGGGGTGGGGTAGAGGGTCTACGTGCCATCTCTTCTTCGTTTCAGATTCTGAATCTATAGGCTTCTATATTCCCTACAACTATAAGAATGAAATCGATAAGAATCAATTCATTCAAGGGGTAACAGCTAGACCTTACAAAGGTCAGCATCTCAAAGTCATTAAGAATTTGAGTTCATCAACAGGGTTATAACATTTACAACTTCAAACAAAACACCAGATCAGTTACTGGTGTGCAAACATCAATCCAAACTACCACTTCAGTCAAAATCAAGAACACTCAAAAATCACACCAGAATTCAATGTAGGCTAAATATCAAACCTTTGGAATTAAGATTAAGAATTATCTTGATCCAGTTATGAGTGTGCACCCTCATTCCTTTATCAGGATCTTCTCATTCTTGATACCAAGATTTTCAATTTGAGCATACATTCACTAAAGCACAGAAGCACACACAAACTTTTCAATACAAAACGTTTGAAAACCTTTCACTATAGTTGTTATTTAAAAACTCAAATAACTTTTATGAGCAGAAGAAACACAATGGATCCACAGCCCTCAGGTCATCCTAAGGACGAACTGCTCTGATACCATTAATGTAACATCCCGCCAAAATAATACATACATCCATGTATAATTGAAATTAAGTGTAACCAAATAATATTGAAGAGTGCAAAATAATATGTATTTATATATATCAGAAATGAAGTTACTCCTCTTAGGGAGTTTAATACATAACCAAATCAAATGTTTGCAAGATTTTACGAAAATAAAAGAAATGCAGTAAGACAGGCGGTCTCAAAAGAAAACGGCGATCTCCAACTTTAAAACGGCGATCCCTAACAGAAGACCTCCAAACGGGCGATCTTCTATCAGGACACGAAAACCGGCGATCACCACCGAGAGGTAGAAACCGGCGATCTCTCCCTCGGCGACCACTCACTAAGGAGCTCTCCTTCCTGGAAGATCATCTGCTCCCGTGTAACAATTACACGATCATCACAGTTTTTAAAGAGAACCAAGCACAACACCAAAGAAACACCACAGGGTAAGCTAGACATTTTAAAGAGAGTTTAAATAGGAACATTAAAATTAAGGTAAAACAAGTTTCAAGATTATCCATGTAAAACGTAGAGCTGCTCATCCCTTCACCTGATCGCCCAAAAATCATAAACTTCACAACATTCCTCAGAATCATTCTATTTCACAATACAGCATCAAGTGTCTATCAATATTCAAGTTTCTCATTTCACATGTCAGACTTTCCACTGACTCACAACACAAGACACTTGACACTACTTCCGGATTGACTCGTGCGTTGAACTTAGTATCCAGAGACATGCACTTGTCATACCATACCACTGTGAATCCACACAGCATGCGCATATACAATCTCAATGTTACCATTCTCCTGGTATGACAAGGTTAATCCATACAACAGCTCGAGCTCGTTCCCATTTGAACAACTCGCCCATACGTATGAACCTCCTTCGACTCTCACCAACTGAATAACTTCATCTACGTGATTCCATTATCTCAGCAGAGTCAGGATCGTCTCATTAACAGGTTACTCACTGATCAATGCACTTCCTAACCAATCTCAACACGGTATTTCCTTTCCTGAAAATACTATGCCTCGATCCCACATCCAAACACATCATACCATTCAAGTAAATGATTCAAATCACATCGACAAACATTTCAAAGCTTCAGATCTTCGAATATCTCATGTAAATCTCAAGTAGTTTCAAAACAACATCAAAAACAGAGATTTCGCAAAACAGCGCCAAAACCGGCGACCTGGTTCAAAAACAAGGTATTTCGAAGGCTTTATATAAAACCGGCGACCACGTCGCCCAAAACACATAGAACAGAGCATTTTACACAGATGAAAATGAAACCGGCGACCACGTCGCACTCATTTCAGAAATAGCTAAACTATGGCTTTTATTGAAAATGGAGTCTAGCTTCCCTTACCTGGACTTGCGCAAACACCAGGAGTTCCGAAATCCAACGAAGCTTGAAGAACGCCTTGACTCTGTTCTTGTGTCTGGTTTTGAAGAGCTTGCAGAGAACCACCCAAGTGCTCCAATGGTGGCTGTCGCTCGTCGTATTCCCGCGTGAAGGTGTACTAGAATCGCAGTGTGAAGGAGAGAAATGGAGAGGAAGGAGGTAACTCACTCTTTCTCTCTTTGAATGTTGCAACGTTTTCTCCCTCTGAGCAGTGGCTTTCTGCATCTTAAACCACTTATCCCCCAAAAGCAGCTGCCACCACCCACTCTGCAGGGGAGTTCGCGTGTACGCTTCCCTGAACAGTACCACTACGCGTGCTTTTGCGCAGGCTAACACTCTGAGGTCACTATTCTGAACCACCCTTTTCGTCTACGTGGCGCGCGTGCAGAACGTCTCATGCTGGATGTCTGGGTCCCACGTTCTCTGTGTATAACTTAACGTAGCGCGATGACCTTTTCACCGATGACCACAGGCGCGAAGACTATCCACCGATGACCTCTCGCGCGAAGGCTAACAACCGATGACCTCTCGCGCGAAGGCTAACAACCGATGACCTCTCGCGCGAAGGCTAACAACCGATGACCTCTCGCGCGAAGGTTAACAACCGATGACCTCTCGCGCGAGGGCTAGCAACCGATGACCTCTCCCCCTGATGATGCCCGCATGCCCCTCGCGCCCAGGCGATCCTGCATGCCTTGCGCCCTGGCGATGCTCGATGACACATCGCCACGCCTTCCTTGAGGTCCTTCATTCCACTATGTTACGTCTAAGGTATCTTCTCCACATGACTCGGTGACGTCGGTGGCTTCATATTTCCAAGAGTAGATCAGCACTTCTCCTCGTTCTTCCATGCATGCTACACTAAGGGTGATCTCTTTCGCTCAAGCATAGAGTTCGCATGCACAGCGCATCTAAGGTTTAACCCACACCTTGATACGCGTGGCTGTTGAAACCCACTCTGGTTGATCCAGGATGGTGACCACCTACTACGTGCATTTTCGGTGATCATGTACAACCTACTCGACAGGCGATCATGTCCCAGGTCAAGGGCGACGTCCGATGTCTGCCACTACGAAACTTCATTTACCAACTTTGTATTTTAGATAATGACACCTTCCGAAATTATTTAAATATACCACTTTTATTCCAATTTAATTTTCCAGGTCCTTACAATTGTTGGTGTGATTTGAAATATTCCTTTGCATGGTATGATGTCTTGAATGCTGTGAATGTGGGATCGAGGCATAGTATTTTCAGGAAAGGAAATACCGTGTAAGATCTGTATAGGTGTATTGACTAGGGGCTTGTCTAGAAGGAGATATCCTGACTCTGCTGATATAATGGAATCACGTAGATGAAGTTATTCAGTTGTGGAGAGTCGGAGGAGGTTCATATGAATGGGTGACTCGTGTGAAAAAGAACGAGCTCGGCCTGTTATATGAATTAACCTTGTCATACCGGGAGAGTGATGATATGAGACTATATATGCGCATGGCTGTGTGGATTCACAGCGACCCTGTGTGGATTTCACAGTGGTATGGTATGACAGGTGCAGATCTCTAAGCCTGAGTCAACGCACGAGTCAATCCGGAAGTAGTGTCATGTGTCTATGCATTGTGAGGTCAGTGGAAAGTCTGACGTGTGAACCATGAATACTGAAATTAGAAATAGACACTTGACGAGTTATGGAATATGAGTATGTTGATGGTTGAAAATTGATATGGATCATGAATGGTGTGAAGTTTTATGTTTACTATTGATTTAAAAGTTTTTAAACCATCTAGCTTACCCCTTTTCTTTTGTATTGCTCTGTGGTTATTTTCTCTTAAACTGTGATGATCGTGTATTTTTACACGGGAGCAGATGATCTTCCAGGGAGTAGAGCTCCTTAGAGAGTGGTCGCCGGAAGGAGATCGCCTGTTTCCGTCTCTATCGGGTGATCGCCTGTTTCTGCCTCTATCGGGTGATCGCCTGTTTTTCTGTTCTGGTAGCAGATCGGCTGTTTTGGGTCCCCTGATAGGAGATCGCCGGTCTATGTAGGGAGATCGCCGGTTTTCAATTTAGTTGGCTGTATTTTGTTTAAATTTTAGAAAAATATACCGGTTATGTATTTATCTCCCTGTGAGGAGAAACTTTATTTACATATATATGATTTTGTTCATTTCAATCTATTTGTTACTTTTATTTTCATTATATGAACATGTATGGTATTTTGGCGGGATGTTACAAGTCGCCTTAGCCTACATCTGATAGCATTCCTATGAGCTCTTCTTTGGATTTTGGAGTTCCTTGGTGATGATGGATGCGGAAGCTTATGGAGGAGGTGAGCAAGGCCTTCCTAGGAAGCATGGGTGCCTTGAAGGTGCATGAAGAGTGAGGAAATGGGGAGGTTTGGCCAGCCCCTTTGGTAGTGATGAATTGAAGACTAAAACCTAAGTGTTAGGCAAGGAGTAGTGTATGGCACAATTTGGGCAGCATAACAATACTCTATTTAATCTTGAAAATAAAAGGTTTAGGCTCCTCCTTTTATAGGCTAAGGAGGACCATAATGCAACCCTAATGCTAGCCAAATGAAATGTAAATGTGAAGCACATGGGCCACATGGAAAGTGTGAGCACATGGGGAGGGGTGTGTCTAGTTTGTAAGTTCACCCCCTCCATGGGCTTTCTAGAATAGTGGGAAGGTTAACTTCTCCTTAATTCTAATGTGCAGAAAAATAAACATTTGTCCACATGGCTATGCTATTTACACCCCAATTAAAGCTAAACTACATTTGATGGGCCTTCACGGAATATGTGCTAGTATGCCACTCTCCCATTCATAGCTTTGATCCAAGTCTTCTTGTCCTAGACGCTTCTAGCTTGGCCTTCTCGTCCTAGACGCTCCTAGCTTGTCTTAGACGCTCCTAGCTTGGTCTTAGACGCTCTTGACTTGGCTCTTGCCTTTCATGGAAGGTTGTGCTTGGCCCTCTTCCATCATCCCCTCCCTCTTGAAAAAGGATTTGTCCTCAAATCCCTTGCTTTGTCTTCAACTAGGGGGATGGATGGGGTTGGATGGTGTCCATCATCTCCTCCTCCTTTGAGAAGATCTATCCTCAGATCTACAGATTTGATCTCGGATAGCAGCCTATTGTTTCGGCAAGGCTTGTCCTCCCGGATCAAACGTCCACCTATGGAAATCATCAAACAAAGTAAAGGTGTTAGTGTGAGCAATTGGAGAGAACTTAATTGTATGAAGTTGCCATTTTTGTTTTTCTTTTGTTTTTGGCAACTTTGTACAATATTTCTCTTTTGATGGCTGTATGTGTTCTCTAATCCTCTTATGTATTTGAAAATTTTCAATATTGGTTACCTTTTCCTTAGGCACAATACCTTTAGGAAAGGGTAACAACTTAAAAAGCAAAAGAGGATTAAGTCCACATGCAATTTCAAATGTAGAAATATTAGTAGTCTTGTGGACTACTCCATTGTATGCATGCTCAAAAGGATACTCATCCCAAGAATTGTGATTGTCTTTCATGATTTCTCTAGGCATAGTAAAAAGAGCTATGTTTTCAATTTTATTTTGACCATTCTTTTGAGGATAAAAATTTGAAGAGTACAACTTAATTTCAAGTTTTTCTAAAAGATTCCTCAAATGATGGTTTTCAAATTTTGGAGCTCTATCCAATACTATGCTTGAAGATAAACCATGAAGACTTGTCACTTCTATATAGAAGAGATTATCCATATCCATAAAAATGGAATCAAAACCTTTTGTTATCCTAGGAAGCTCTAAGATAAAATTGAGGTTTATGTCTTCCCAAGGATCATTTGCAAAAGGTAAAGGAGTATAGAGTTCATGAGACATCACCTTAGGTGTATTTTTAAAACAAGAAATGTATCTAGGGTAATGTCTTTGAACATCTTTTCTCATGGGTGACAAAAGTTTTCCTTTTAAAAGCTCTAGAGTTTTATCAACTCTAATTTGGTCCATGAGTTCTCCTTCATGAAGAATTTTTCTCTTATGTGTAAAGATAGTCTCGTTGTTACAACCATTGTTTATGAGAAGTTGCACACTTGGCAATGGTTGTCTCAATAGGACATGACAAGTTTCTTTAGGCACTACTTCACATAAAAATTTGTTTTTGTAGATGCTTGTAAATAACTTGACATTCACTTGGTGATATCCTAGCACATATGAGAAATAATCCACTTTATCTTTATCTATGCAAGCTTCTTTTAAAGACTCTTTTTTTGTTACTATGCTTGCAAGTGTTCCTTTACAAAAGAAAGGCTAGGTTGTTCAACAAGACACATATTTTCAAAGGTATTTTTAAATCTTTTGTCTTGTTGAATGACCTTGTGAGAAGGAACACTATTCTCCCACGCCTTTTGTTTCTCAAGGGTCTTCTCATGCTTTTTTTTCTTTTTCTTTTTCTTTTTCTTTAGCTTCCCTTTCGGCTTCCTCTCTTTTCTTTTGTATCTTTCTTTCCTTTCTTTCTTTATAGGAAGCAAATAATTTTTCTACCCTCATTTCCCAATCTAGGTAAACTTCTACATTGTCCTTACCATAGAAATGAGGTAGGTCTACTCTAACCTCCCTTGGGGCTTCTTCCTCTCTTCTCCTATTTCTCCTAGGGGGTGGTTGGTAGTAATCATTGATTCTAAGGCTTCCCTCCCCTAGAGACTCTTGGATTTGTGATTGAGATGCATGGGTATGTGTTTTTTTTGAATTTTGAGATTTTTCTTCCTTTGCTCTAGTTAATTCATTGATTTTAGACTCATTTTCCAATTGTCTATATGAAATGTGTTGTACGTCCTTGGAGAGTTGTTTCAAAAGAGATTTTATGGACCCTACATCACTTTCAATGGACTTGGAAGAGTGAGTAGACATGACTAGAACTTTGTGTATAGAAATGTTTTACTTTTAAGAAAGAAGAGGAAAGTTAATGAAGGTAGCTTTCCAGGTAAGAGAGGTGAGTCACAATGGACTACTACTTAAATACCAAGTCTTGCCTTAGCCAAAAACTATCCTTCCAAAACCTTTACACAAGTCCTTCTTTAGGTAAAACACTTAGAACACAATGAGGATGAAGAAATCAAATTTTTAATGCAAGAAAACAATGCAAGCTATCTAGCAAATGAAGCAAATTATCAAAGCCTTAAACAAGATTAAACAAGAAATTAACAAAGTGATTAAAGCAAGTTGGTTCAATTAAAGCAATTAACAAAAACAAATTAAGCTAGACGGCCCTAGGTGAGGCTTCTTGGACACTTGGAGCCCTTGAAGACACACTCACCGACTAATTGCGTGATTAACAAGTAATTAACACAAGCAAGATTGCAAAGAAATTAAATGACACACCCTTTGTTGCTTTTACTATTTGCACCCCTTTTGTTGTTCTTCTAGTTGCACCCCTTTTGTTGCTTTTCTACTTGTTGGGCCTTCCAAAGTGTGTGGTGTATTTGTAGTATGGTGTTTGTTGCTGCCCTTTGCCTTTGTTCCTCTTGGAATTAGGTCAATAAAATCTTCAATCCAGCACCTATTAAGCAAGCTAGACTCCCCTCAAGTCAAATTCTCACTCAACAAGTACCAATTGATATTTAATCCACCAACAAGCTTAGAGGCCAAAGAAAGAAAGCAAGAAACAAATTAATTTGAAAAACAGTACCACACAAATGGAATTTAAATGTGACACAACTAGAAAGAGTTCAAATGAAATTAGACAAGCAAATAAAAGGTACTCAAATAATGGATGGCACACAAAAAGGAACCTAGGAATAGCACTAGATTTGATTTAAAAACCCAAAAACAGCACCACAGAAAAGCACAAATTGTTGTGGTCCAGAAAGCGTATCTTTAAAAGATTTATGCTGAGCTGACCCTTTTGTATTTGCTTCTGAAAATTGAGACACAATCAGAACAAGATCTTAACAAACTTTTGGCGTTGGTTTCACTCCAAACGCATATACCAATTAATTTTGGTAAATTTTATAAAATCAGTGCTCAGAGCTGCCAGCTGGAACGTCAGGATTGCACACTTTTTTTGTAATATTTATCTTTTTTTTTCTATTTCTTTTTTTCAGATGGTTCTTTTTTGGTCCTTTTGATAACACCTCAAATTTTTGAAATCCAGAGGCTCAGAAATTTTTGATGATGTATGTAATTTTCATAAGACAAAACAGTCAGCACAGAAATGTGAAAACAGGGGTTCTGAAAACTGGAATGAAAAACAGAATGATATACCTTAAAAACACAATGGAGTTAATATGATGGAATTTGTGTGGATCTAACACACAAATAAGAACTCAAACTAAAATTAAAAATGCACCAAAGGATCAACACAAAACAGATTTCAGATCAAACATTCAGACCAAAAACAAGAAACAAATAAATCAAAAAGAGTACTACTAGGATTTGATGACAAATATGGAAACACATGACTTAGACAAAACTTATGGATTCATAAAATGAAAAGACACAAGAACATCATATGACCCAAATGAAATTTCAAGCAAGACTCAAATACCTAAAAATAAAAACAGCAACACAAATATATCAAGAATCCTACACAAAATTGAAAATAGATGTTCAAGCACAAGTTTGAACAAACCCACCAAATGAAATGAATAAACAAGCATTCAAATCATATTAAAACACAAAAAACAGCAAGACAACTTGGAATAAAGATGAACAACTTGGAGAAAAGAAGAACTCAAAAAGAAAATGAACAGAGATACTCATCTTTGAAGAACCGTAGCTCTGATACCAAATGATAGCATTCCTATGAGCTCTTCTTTGGATTTTGGAGTTCCTTGGTGATGATGGATGCGGAAGCTTATGGAGGAGGTGAGCAAGGCCTTCCTGGGAAGCATGGGTGCCTTGAAGGTGCATGAAGAGTGAGGAAATGGGGAGGTTTGGCCAGCCCCTTTGGTAGTGATGAATTGAAGACTAAAACCTAAGTGTTAGGCAAGGAGTAGTGTATGGCACAATTTGGGCAGCATAACAATACTCTATTTAATCTTGAAAATACAAGGTGTAGGCTCCTCCTTTTATAGGCTAAGGAGGACCATAATGCAACCCTAATGCTAGCCAAATGAAATGTAAATGTGAAGCACATGGGCCACATGGAAAGTGTGAGCACATGGGGAGGGGTGTGTCTAGTTTGTAAGTTCACCCCCTCCATGGGCTTTCTAGAATAGTGGGAAGGTTAACTTCTCCTTAATTCTAATGTGCAGAAAAATAAACATTTGTCCACATGGCTATGCTATTTACACCCCAATTAAAGCTAAACTACATTTGATGGGCCTTCACGGAATATGTGCTAGTATGCCACTCTCCCATTCATAGCTTTGATCCAAGTCTTCTTGTCCTAGACGCTTCTAGCTTGGCCTTCTCGTCCTAGACGCTCCTAGCTTGTCTTAGACGCTCCTAGCTTGGTCTTAGACGCTCTTGACTTGGCTCTTGCCTTTCATGGAAGGTTGTGCCTGGCCCTCTTCCATCAACATCCAGGCATGAACAAGATGCACCATGACTTGAAGGAGTCATTTTGGTGGTCGGGCATGAAGAGAGACATCGCCCAGTATGTTACTACCTGCTTGACGTGTCAGAAGGCAAAGGTAGAGCATCAAAGACCTGGCGGTTTGTTACAGCAATTGGATATCCCTGAATGGAAATGGGACAGCATCGCCATGGATTTTGTTACCCATTTACCCAGATCGGTAAAGGGTCGTGATACAATCTGGGTCATCATTGATCGGCTGATGAAGAGTGCTCACTTTCTTCCGGTGAATATGAGGATGCCTATGGCCAAATTGGCACAGCTGTACATCAGAGAAATTGTGAGGTTGCATGGAGTGCCTTCCAGCATTGTTTGGATAGAGATCCCAGGTTCACTTCACGGTTTCGGCAGACCTTACAAGATTGCTTGGGAACCAAGTTGAGAATGAGCTCGGCATATCACCCTCAAACAGATGGACAGTCAGAGAGAACGATCCAGTCCTTGGAAGATCTGCTGAGGACGTGTGTCTTGGATCAATTGGGAAGTTGGGATGAGGTGTTGCCGCTGGTGGAGTTTACTTATAATAACAGTTACCACGCCAGTATTGGGATGGCACCATATGAAGCCCTGTATGGGAGGAAATGCAGAACTCCCTTATGTTGGTACCAAGAGGGCGAAGCAGTCTTGGTTGGGCCAGAGTTGATTCAGCAGACAACCGAGAAGGTGAAACAGATACAAGGCAGAATGAAAGCTTCTCAAAGCCGGCAGAAATCCTATGCAGATCAGAGGAGAAGACCTTTGGAGTTTGCTGCTGGGGATCATGTGTTTATGAGAGTGACGCCAACCAAGGGTGTAGAACGAGCTATCAGATCAAGGAAGTTGTCTCCTAAGTTTGTTGGACCATATCAGATCTTAAGGAAGATAGGTCCTGTAGCTTATGAGATTGCTCTACCTCCCCAATTAGCAAATCTGCATAATGTCTTTCACGTGTCACAGCTAAGGAAGTATCTTGCAGACCCTAGTCACGTGTTGGAAGTGGACGATGTGCAAATCAGGGATGACTTGTCGTTTGAAGCGAAACCAGTCAGGATTGACGATCAGCAGAGTAAGCAGCTCAGAGGCAAGACCATCAACATGGTAAAGGTGGTGTGGGATGACAGATCGGGTGATTCAACTTGGGAATTAGAGGAAACCATGAGAGAAGCCTATCCATACCTCTTTTCCTTGTAATTCAATTTTCGAGGACGAAAAGTTTTCTTGTTGGGGAGAATGTAAGGACCTAGAAAATTTTATTGGAATGAAAGTGATATATTTTAAGTGAATTCTAAGTATGTTTTTATTTAAAATCGCCTGTCGCCTGTCGCCTAGAGTACACATGATCGCCAATCGCCTATGGTGTACATGATCGCCGAAAGTGCACTTAGTATGTGGTCAAGATGCTGGATCAACCATAGTGGGTTCCAAAAACTACGTGTATCAAGGTGTGGGTTAAGCCTTAGATACGCTGTGCATACGAAGCTCCATGCTTGAGCATAAGAAATCGTCCTTAGTGTTGCATGCATGGGCACACGAGGAGTAGTGCTGATCTACTCTTGGAAATGTGAAGCTACCGACGTCACCAAGTCATGTGGACATGATACCTTGGACGTAACATAGCGGGATGAAGAAACTTCAGCAAGGCGTGGTGATGTGTCATCAGTCATCGCCAGGGCGCGAGGCATGCAGGCATCGCCAGGGCGCGAGAGACATGCAGGCATCGCCAGGGCGCGAGGCATGCGGGCATTGCCAGGGCAAGAGACATGCGGACATCGCCAGGGGGCGAGGCATGCGGGCATCGCCAGGGCGCGAGAAGCATGCGGGCATCGCCAAGGAGCGAGACATGCGGGCATCGCCAGGGCGCGAGAGACATGCGGGCATCGCCAGGGCGCGAGACATGCGGGCATCGCCAGGGCGCGAGAGATGTTCAAGAGTCGTTCAATTCAATGTTTCACATTTCTCACGTCAGACTTCCACTGACTCATCACACAAGACACTTGACACTACTTCCGGAAGACTCGTGCGTTGAACTTAGCATCCAGAGACATGCACCTGCCATACTAACCCACTGTGAAATCACACACATTCACAGGGGCGCCGTGAAATCACACACATTCACAAGCGTATAAATGAATCTCAATATCATCACTATCCTAGCATGACAGGGTTAATTCACACAACAGGTCGAGCTCGTTCTCTTTCAAACAACTCACCCATACGTATGAACCTCCTTCGACTCTCACCAACTGAATAACTTCCTCTATGTGATTCCATTATCTCAACAGAGTCAGGATCGCCTCATTCACAGGATACTCACAGATCAATACACTTCATAACCAAATCTCAACACGGTATTTCCTTTCCTGAAAATACTATGTCTTGATCCCACATTCACGACATTCCACACATCATATAACACGTAAATGAATGATTCCAAACACAACAACAAGCATACAACCGATCAGGTTTTCGAATAGCATATACATTCTTCATTTCAATCTCGACAAATTCAAAGTGACACTAAAAAGGGGAGTTCGAAATCTGTATTTAAAACCGGCGACCACGTCGCCCAAACACATAGAACAGAGCATCAACGAAACAGAATATGAAACCGGCGACCACGTCACCCTCACTTCAGAAAACAGCAATTCTACGGCTTTTATTGAAATAAGACTAGCTTCCCTTACCTGGACTTGCGCAAAACACCAAGGGCTCCAAGACCCACCGAGCTTAAAGGATGCCTTAGCTCTGTTTTAGCGTCTGGTTTGTAGGACTTGCAGAGAGACTCCCAGGTGCTCCAAGGGCAGTCGTCGATAGCTAAGCAGGAACGTGATAAGGCCTGAATGGCAGAGTGAAGGAGAGAAAAGAGAAGGATGAAGGTAACTCACTCACTCACTCTTGAACCACCGCACCTTCTTTGCCTCTCAGAAGTGAGTTTTTAAATCTAAGCCCACTAGTCCACGCATGCTGCTGCCACCACCCCCCCTCTGCAAGAAAGCCAGAGTGTACGTTTCGCTGAACAGTACGGCCACGGTTGTCTCTTGTGCCTGCCAACCACTGCCCTGAACAGTACGACCACTGTTGTCTCTTGTGCATGCCAACCACTGCCCTGAACAGTACGACCACAGTTGTCTCTTATGCATGCCAACATTCTGATGTCACTATTCTGAACCACCCTTTTTGTCCACGTGGCGCGCGTGCAGGACGTGCCATGCTGGGAGTCTGGGTCCCACCTTAACTGTGTGAAACTCGACATCGCGCGATAACATTCCACCGATGACCGCTCGCGCGATGACTATCCACTGAGGTCTCATACTGGCAAACGACCGATGTCTCTCCCTGGAAGACGACCGATGTCTCTCGCGACCCGGCGATGCCTGCATGCCTCACGCCTCGACGACGCCCGCATGCCTCTCGCGCCCTGGCGACGTCCACATGCCTCGCGCCCTGGCGATGCCCGCATGCCTCTCGCGCCCTGGTGACGTCCACATGCCTCACGCCCTGGCGATGCCCGCATGCCTCTCGCGCCCTGGTGACGTCCACATGCCTCGCGCCCTGGCGATGCCCGCATGCCTCTCGCGCCCTGGTGACGTCCACATGCCTCGCGCCCTGGCGATGCCCGCATGCCTCTCGCGCCCTGGTGACGTCCACATGCCTCGCGCCCTGGCGATGCCCGCATGCCTCTCGCGCCCTGGTGACGTCCACATGCCTCGCGCCCTGGCGATGCCCGCATGCCTCTCGCGCCCTGGTGATGTCCACATGCCTCGTGCCCTGGCGATGCCCGCATGCCTCTCGCCCCTGGCGACGTCCACATGCCTCGCGCCCTGGCGATCATGTGTAGTAGACGACCGGTGATCTCATAGTCTTCTAAGCTACACTTTCCTTCCTTTTTATTTCAAATGAAAACATACTTAGAATTCATTTAAAATATACCCTTTTATTCCAAATTTAATTTTACAGGTCCTTACAAGAGACATGCGGGCATCACCAGGGCGAGAGACATGCGGACATCGCCAGGGCGCGAGAGACATGCGGGCATCGCTAGGGCGAGAGACATGCGGACATCGCCAGGGCGCGAGGCATGCGGGCATCGCCAGGGCGCGAGACATGCGGGCATCGCCAGGGCGCGAGACATGCGGGCGTCGCCAGGGATAGACATCGGTCGTCTTCCAGAGAGAGACATCGGTCGTCTTCCAAAGAAAGACATCGGTCGTCCGCCAGAATGAGTCATCGGTGGAAAGTTATCGCGTGATGTCGAGTTTCACACAGATAAGGTGGGACCCAGGCTCCCAGCATGAGACGTCCTGCACGCGCGACACGTAGACAAAAAAAGGGTGGTTCAGAATAGTGACATCAGAGAGTTGGCATGCGCAGAGACACACGTGGTCGTACTGTTCAGGGAAGCGTGCACGCAAGCTTTCCTGCAGAGTGGATGGTGGCAGCGGCAATTGTGGACAAGTTGGTTTAGATTCAAAAACTCACTCCTGAGAGGAAAAGAACGTTGCAGTGGTTCAAGAGTGACAGAGTGAGTTTACCTTCATCCTTCTCTTTTCTCTCCTTCGCGCTGCGATTCAGGCATCCTCAAGCACCAGTAGGACGAGCGACGACTGCCCTTGGACACCTGGGGAGTTCTCTGCGAGTTTTCCGTCAGGACGCTAGAACAGAGTTAAGGCATCTTTAAGCTTCGGTGGGTTTTGGAGCTCTTGGTGTTTTGCGCAAGTTCAGGTAAGGGAAGCTAGTATTTTCGTTTATAAAAACTTTAGGCGAGTAGGTTCTGAAGTGAGGGCGACGTGGTCGTCGGTTTAATATTCTTTTTCACGATGCTCTGTTTTTATGTGTGGGGCGACGTGATCGCCGGTTTTAAATGTTGATTTCGAACTCCCCTATTTTTAGTGTCGTTTGAAACTGTTTGAGATTGAAATGTGATATTCGAAAATCTGAACCTTGGAATGATTGTGCTGTGATTGGAATCGTTCATTTAAGTGTTATATGATGTGTTGAATGTCGTGAATGTGGGATCAAGACATAGTATTTTCAGGAAAGGAAATACCGTGTTGAGATTGGTTATGAGGTGTATTGATCAGTGAGTATCCTGTGAATGAGGCGATCCTGACTCTGCTGATATGGTGGAGTCACATAGATGAAGTCATTCAGTTGGTGAGAGTCGAAGGAGGTCCATATGTATGGGTAAGTCGTTTGAAAGATAACTGACTTGACTTGTTATATGGATTAACCCTGTCATACTGTGAGAGTGATGAGATTGAGATCGATATTATGTTGATGCGCATGGCTGTGGGAACATTACAGCAATGAAGTATGACAGGTGCAGGTCTCTGGATGCTAAGTTCAATGCACGAGTCTTCCGGAAGTAGTGTCAAGTGTCTGTGTGTGATGAGTCAGTGGAAGTCTGACATGAGAAATGAGAAACATTCATGTGAAGGGGATGAGAAAGTTGATGGTTTTTTGTGGGTGTCTTAAATTTGTTTTATCTTGATCTTAAAGTTTCATATCTAAATTCTCTTTAAAATATCTAGCTTACCCTGCGTTTTTGTTTTGTGGATGTTTTCTTAAACCTGTGATGATCGTGTATATTTACACGGGAGCAGATGATGTTGCAGGAAGTAGAGCTCCTCAGTGAGTGGTCGCCGGAAGGAGATCGCCTGTTTCTGTTTCTGTTAGGCGATCGCCTGTTTTCTGTTTCTGATAGGAGATCGCCTATTTTCTGTTCTCTGTTAGGAGATCGCCTACTTTTTTTTTATTTTGCTGTATTTTGTTTAAGTTTGGAAAACTGACTGGATATGTATTAAACTCCCTGTAAGGAGAAATTTCATTACATATATATATTTATGTTCACTTCGATATTATTGTTTTACCTTTATTTTATTATATAAATATGAAAAGGTTTTTGGCGGGATGTTACAACAATTACAAAGATAAGATCTTCTCACTCAAGATCACACACACACACACACCCCACCTTTGTAATTCAAACCAAACTAGAACAACCCTCTCCTTTCGCAGATTAACTATTTCTCAAAGATTTTCGCAAATCCCAACTAAATATAAAGATCTTTATCAAATTACAAAAAGAAAGATTACGAAGATAAGAAGAAACAAGATTTATAAAACTATTAGCTGAATTTCAACCTGTTAAAATTTTGATTTAACCGGTTGTTTATGTTATTGAAGCAAAACTAATGTTCAAGCAATGTACACAACTAAATTTTAACCTGTTAAAATTTCGAGATAACCGGTTGTTTTTCTAACATAAGGAAAAGCCAAGATGCAAGCAATGTAAACAGCAGAATTTTAACCTGTTAAAATTTCAATTTAACCCGTTGTTTATGTTATAGAATCAAAACTATTGTTCAAGGAATGTACGCAGCTGAATTTTAACCTATTAAAATTTCGAGATAACCGGTTGTTTTTCATACAGAAGCAAAAGCCAATATTCAAGCAATGTAAACAGCAGAATTTTTAAAATTTTGAAATAAACGATTTTTTTTCTTACAGAAGGAAAAGCCAAGATGCAAGCAATGTAAAAAGCAGAATTTTAACCTGTTAAAATTTTGAAATAACCGGTTGTATTTTATAGCTTCTGAAAATATCAAACAGTTTATACAAGAGAGAGATAGAGAGATTCACACAAAACAATTATACTAGTTCACTCCCTCTAGAGCAAATGCAGTTCCCAAAACCACACTGGGCTATCCACTATCCTCCGAGTCCATCGTTACCTATAGGGAGGCTAAGGTGCGAAGCAAGAGCAGCCACACTAATTGCGTCTTCGGGAAAGACCAGGATAAACATGTTGGGGTAGTCCCCTTTACCGCGGGCGAACCTTTGTGTTGCGACGAGTCCTCGAGGCAAGAGGCCCCCTTCTGCTTTATTTACTCCACTGTCTTCAAGAGGGTATGCCTTCGCTTACCTCTCAGTGGCTTTGAGAGGGCACTGCTGACAGAGATGAACGTGGCCCCAGCCCAGCTTCACCCAAATGGCTGGGCCTTCGTGCGCGCCTTCGCCATCCTCTGCAACTACTTTGGGCAGCTTCCCTCGGTAGATTCATTCTTATACTTTTTTGAAGCCAAGAGCCCTGGGAAGAACCTCTGGATCAGCATAAACGGGGTTGCTGGGAGAGCCCTCCTGACCCTTTTCCAATAATCCTACAAGGGGTTCAAAGCCAAGTTCCTGAAGATCCGCTGCCTCCCCTCTGACCCTACCCTCCTGGACGGGTTCCCGCTCTACTGGGTGGAGAAGCCCAATCTGACCAAACCCAGGGCCCTAACAGACTTGCACCCGCAAGATAGGGAGATGTGTGAATTCCTGTCTAGCCTTGAGGCAGTGTTCATCACCGCCAAGCTCATCCAACACGAGTACCTGCCTAAGAGCTTGTGGGGGTGCATAGGTAGGGCCTTAGGCCATCCTTCCTGTCATTCTTCATTCTCTCTTAACTATTTTTGTTTGGTGTAGTTTCTTCTGTTATAGTGCTTGTACTCATTGTCTTGGTTTTGTGTTTGTTGCAGAGATGACTATCGGGGCTGAACGAAGGAGACAATTGGCCGCGCGTGCCCTGAAAAAGAAGAGCGACGCTCGCCCGTCCCACATTGTCCAAGGGGAAGCCCCTCCTTCAACTGGCGACCTGGCCCTTGATGCCACGCCCCTGGCTGCCCGGCTGCCGCAGAGACCACCGCCCCTCCTCAAACCGCGACTGATGAGGCTGCTCATTCGGACGACGAGGGGACCTACTCCGTTCTGCTATTCAAACGAAGGCACACACAAGATGTCGTGGCAGTTCCCTCGTCTGGCTTAGAGGGAGAGGGTCCACGGGCCACCTTAGGCGTTTCTTCCTCCCCCCGCGTCGCCATGGAGCAGGGAGAAAGCGTCCCAGTGGAAGGGCACCTGAGCCCCCTACCTCCCTGGCACCATTTTTGTAACGCACCTTGAAGTCCTCCCAAAAGATCGAGGAGGTAGAGAGCCTGGAGGTAGGGCCGCTGATGGACCAGGTGGCCCGGGGCTTTGGCAAAGCTCTTGGGAGTGCCAACCTTCTTTTTACGAAAATGATGAAGGCAGACCAGGAAGCCGAGCTCCGGGCAGCAGCTACTGTGGGGGCGGAACGTCGCATCACGAGCCTCACCCTGGAGGTGGCTGATTTGCAAAAGTCAGACAAAGAGGTCAAGGACCTCCTATTCTCTAAGTCTCAGGAGGCCCTGCGAGCCCACGCAAAGTGCAACGACTATCACATGGCCGTGGAGGACCTAAAAGGTGAGGCGAGTCGCCAAGAGGAAACCATTGCTGATCTAAAGGAAGAACTGGCGCGACACGATGACGACCTGGCCCAGCGGGAGGTTGAGCTGGTCAGGGTGAAGGAGGAGGCCGTTGAACTGAAGGCAGAGATGGCCTGAAGGGAGTTGCGCTACCATAAGTCCATGGAGGAACTTGGCGACGAGGCAGCTGAAGCCTATAGCGCTGGGTTTGGTGATGCCATGGCCTAGGTTGCCTGCGCGCATCCGGGGGTGGACCTCTCCCAAACCGGCCTAGACAAAGTCATCCGAGATGGGCAGCTGGTGGACGCCCCTGCTGACCCTTGAGCCTTCCCTTCTCTTTCCTTTTGCTTTGCTCAAGTGGCCTTTTGTAATATTTACACATTTTAACTTAATGAATTTATTCTTCCGCACCCTTGCCTTCTTTTGCTAACTTCATGTTTTTGTGTATGGCTGAATATTTTAACTCATGGTGTACTTAGCACCCTTCTCACCTTCTATTCTTGCCTCTTTGGTTTCTTCATCTATACATGTTTTCTTTGATAATAATCTCTCTCCGTCGACCTCGATTGGTAAGCCAAGGAAGACCTCTTCCTCTGTTGACCTCGACTAGTAAGCCAAGGAAGAGCTCTTTCTCTATCAACCTCGATTGGTAATCCAAGGAAGACCTCTTTCTTTGTCGACCTCGACTAGTAAGCCAAGGAAGAGCTCTTTCTCTGTCGACCTCGACTGGTAAGCCAAGGAAGACCTTTTTCTCTGTCGACCTCGACTGGTAAGCCAAGGAAGACCTCTTTCTTGTCTTACTCCCTGCTGTGTAAGCTGGAAAATTCCTCCTGTTTCGACCCTGTTGAAATCAAGGAAAGGATTGTTGCGAACCATACTATCCTTCTCCTTTCTTTTAACAAGGTAGAAGAGGTTCTTTTAACTTCCCTCGACCTCGTTGTAAAAAGTCAAGGGCGAGGTCTCCAACTCGCCTCATCCTTACTATCTGAGGGAGAGGAATTTCACTGCGAACCATACTATTCTTCTCCTTTCTTTAACAAGGTAGAAGAGGTTCTTTTAACTTCCCTCGACCTCACTGTAAAAAGTCGAGGGCGAGGTCTCTAACTTGCCTCATCCTTGCTATCAGAGGGAGAGGACTTTCACTGCGAACCACACTATTCTTCTCTTTTCTTTAACAGGGTAGAAAAGGAACTGTTTGACACAAATATATCTTTAATTCTTTTTCTTTCTTTTATTGGGTGACCTCGTTAAAAAACCCCGTATGGAAAAAGAGTGTCCCCTTAACTGAATGATACAATTGTGTTCAAATACAACTTTTCTTAGCTGAAATAAAACTTGAGGTTGGCTCCATTCCATGTGCGTGGGATCGCACCACCTTCTAATGTTTCCAACCTGTATGCCCCGTTCCCCAGGGCCTCCGTTACTCGAAACGGGCCTGTCCACTTGGGAGATAGCTTGTTTTCCAACTGGTAGGAGTGGGCCTTCCTGATGCAAGCCACGACCACATGAAGATGACCAAGGATGCTAAACTTGAAGGGTCATCTCAACAAGCAAATAAAGACTTCATTCATAGGAGGAATGGACAAAGGCCAAAACCTTTGAAGTTCTTCCTATTAGTCTTCTTAAATATTTAGAAAAATGTTGTAAATAAATTGGGCTCAAATAAGGGGTCCAAATAGTATAAATAAGGTAGAATAAAGTGCCTTTATCATAGTAGGGGGTGTGGGTAGCATTCTAGCTTGTTCCTAGCCCATTTGAAGGCATTTTGACCTAGTTTCTAGAAGGATAAGCCTAGAATACGGGATTGACTTAGTCAAACCCTATGGCTGCCCACTTTTTTCCCTTTTCCCATTCTACCCTTTAAGCTTGCTTTCCAAGGCTCCTAAATCTATAAATAGGGAGGCCTACCTCATGTATTCACAAGTTGAAAATTAGAGTAAAGAAACTATACACAATTTTTGTGTGATTTGTGAGTGAGTGAAATTCCTCCTCTCTTGGTCTTATCTTGTGAGTTTTGAGAGCTCTCAAGTGGCGGCATCCTTCACTTATCTTGGAGTCATTTCACCATCCAAGTGGCGTGCAACCATTCTCAATTCCATTTTTCATAAGCTTCCTTTTCCTTCATCTTTTCCTTCCATTATCATTCCATCTATTCATAAACATGTTCTTATTTTGCTTCATTATGTCTATTTGGTTTTTATATGTTGCTCTTGTTTTCCTTATGTAATTCCACACCATAACTTGTCATCATCATTACCTTATAATTGTGTTTTCCTTTTGCCTTTATGAAATGAACCTTCACATCTACTTAACCACTTGGTTAGGTTAATGTCCAGTGGGGATTTTCCTTAGGTTCTCACCTTAAGCATCCTAAAATCTCAATCTTAATTAAAGTGCCACCATAAAATGCTAAATCATAAAATCAACTCATTCGCATTACAAGATCGGCTACTTGGAACTGCCGACGTCTCAACTTTGACCTGTATTGGCGTTCTACTCTCCTCTTTAATTCTTCAGATTTAACGTGGGCCTCCTCCCTTACTTCGTTTAGCAAGTCTAGATTCACCCTTCTTCCTTCGTTTGATTCTTCTGCCACAAAATTCTGAAATCGAGGTGAGCTCTCCTGTATCTCTACTGGGATCATGGCATCTGACCCGTATACCAGGTTGAAGGGCGTCTCTTTAATGGTGGACTGAGGGGTGGTGTGATATGCACACACAATCCAGGGGACCTCCTCTGCCCAAGTCCCTTTAGCCTTCTCAAGCCTCCTCTTTAGGCCTCTACGCAGGACCCTGTTGGCCGACTCGACCTGCCCATTTGTTTGGGGGTGCTCGACTGACACAAACACCTGTTTGACGCCGAGCTCCAAGCACAGCTTTCCCAATTGCTGACTTGCAAACTGGGTACCATTATCAAATACTAGACGCCTCGGGATTCCAAAACGACACACGATATTCTTCCAAACAAAATGTTGGACCTTGTGTGCTGTAATTTGTGCCACTGGTTCAACTTTGATCCATTTGGTGAAGTATTCTATGGCCACCACCAGATATTTCATCTGTCTGATTGCGAATGGGAAAGGTCCCAGGATGTCGATCCCCCACGTGTGGAAAGGCCACGGGCTATGGAGGGATCTCAGCTCTTCTGGTGGCGCGCGATGTCAGTCCGCGTGCTCTTGACACTTCTTACACCTCTGTGCGTACCTTACGCAGTCTTCTCTCATTGTGGGCCAATAGTACCCTGCGCGGATGGCCTTGGCTGCTAGGGCTCGTCCCCCGATGTGGCTTCCGCATATTTCTTCATGAAGCTCTGCTATTATGCGAGTGCACTGTGCCCCACTTACGCATATCAAAAGAGGATGAGAATAACCATGTCTGAATAGGTTTTTGTGAATCAACATGTAGCGGGGTGCGTTTCTCTTCACAACTCTTGCTTCCGCTGGGTCTAACGGAAGTGTCTCATCTGCTAGATAACGTTGATAAGGCGTCATCCAAGTCTCTGCTTTTTCCACCAAGCAAACCTGTGACGATATTTCCACTAGCAGGCCGTAAGAACTTATGCGAGGTGCTTTCAATGTTTCTTGAGTCAGCGACCTATGACTCCTTCCTCCTTCCTACACAACGTTTACCATTTGCACATCCGTGGCCTCTCCTGCAGCTGTTCGAGGTGCTCTTAAGGTTTCCTGTATTACAGTCCTCTGTCTGCCCCCCTTGCCTGAGCTGGCGAGTTTTGCTAACAAGTCAGCTCTGGCATTTTGCTTCCGTGGTACATGTAGCAGCTTGAACTCTAGAAATGTGCCTTTCAATAACTGTCTGTAGCTGAGATAAGTAGCCAACTGTGGATCCTTGGCTTGGTACTCTCCAGTGACCTGTCCTGTGACCAAGAGCGAGTCACTTTTCGCCAACAGGCGCCCCGCACCCATTTCCTTTGCTAATAACATCCCCGCTATCAGGGCTTCGTACTCTGCCTGGTTGTTGCTGGCTTTGAAGGCGAAACGCAGAGCCTGTTCTATCAAGACTCCATCTAGACCTTCGAGTATGACCCCGACGCTGCTGCCCTGTAGGTTGGACGAACCGTCAACCAAAAGGACCCATTTAAACCCTATCTCACTCCGGGGTGGAGCTGCCGAGGTGAGCTCGGCTACACATTCAGCGTAGACCTGACCCTTGATGGGGCCCCTGGGTTTGTATTGGATCTCGAACTCGAACAGCTCTACTGCCCAATGAACCATGCGCCCTGCTACATCAGGTTTTTGCAGGACCTTGCGGATGGGGAGGTCTGTCATTAGTATGATAGTAAAACTGTGGAAGTAATGACGCAACCTTCTTGATGAGAATACCACTGCTAGGGCCACCTTTTCGATGGCCTGGTACTGTACCTCAGGCCCCTGAAGGACCTTGCTGACAAAATAGATAGGCCTTTGTACTTGCTCCTAATCCTGGACGAGGACCGAGCTGATCGCTCGATCTGTGATTGCGAAGTAGAGGCGAAGTGGGATGCCTGACACCGGCTTACACAGCACCAGAGGGCTAGCTAGTTACTCCTTTAACTTGTGGAAAGCCTCCTCGCATTCCCTGGTCCACGAGAACCTGTTGTTTCGCTTGAGGCACTGGAAGTAAGGATACCCTTTTTCTCCTCCTGCAGAGACGAAGCGTGAGAGGGCGACCATCCGACCTGTCAGTTGTTGGACTTCCTTGACGGTGGATGGGCTCCTCATTGCCATGATGGCCTCTATCCCTCGCTCTGTAAGTAAGAACCCTAGAAACTTTCTTGGCTCCACCTTGAACACGCATTTCTCAGGATTCAACTTTAAATTATACCTGGAGATGGTGTGGAAGAGTTCCTCCAAATCGGTCACATGTTGACTCCTCTCCTGGGTTGTAACCACCATTTCATCTACGTATGCCTGGATGTTTCGACCCAACATTGGGGCGAGTATGCCGTCCATTAACCTTTGGTACGTCGCCCTTGCATTCTTCAGTCCAAAGGGCATTACCCTGTAGCAGTAGCTCGACAGCTCTGTCATGAATGTTGTTTTCTCCTCGTCATAGGGGTGCATCCGTATCTGGTTGTACCCTGAGAAGGCGTCCAAAAAGCTGAGTAGCTTACAGCCTGACGCGTTGTCGACCAAGGAGTCAATACTGGACAGTGGGTACGAGTCCTTAGGACAGGCTTTGTTGAGGTCCATGAAATCCACGATTCTCCACTTGCCGCTTGCCTTCTTTACTAGTACCACATTGGCCAACCACTCAGGGTACTGAATTTCCCTGATGTGGCCCGCCTTCAGTAGTTTCTAGGCCTCCTCCCTGATTACTTGCTGTCTTTCTTCGTTAAACTTCCGACGTCTCTGGCGCACTGGGCGGATCTGGGGGTCCAAAGTTAGGTGGTGGCATAGGAAGTCAGGAGCAATCCCTGGCATGTCGGCTGCAGACCATGCAAAGGAGCTCAGGTGTCGTGACAGAACAGCTGTTATCTGGTCCTGATCCTCCTGGCTCAAAGCTTTGCCCAGCTTAAAGGTCTTACCCCCGATCACCCGTTCCAACACCTCTCCCGTGGGCTCTGGTCTTCTGTCAGGGACGACCTCTTCTGAGTCCGAGTGCTCCCTAGCGGGTGAGTGGAACATTACTGAGCACACCCCCCTCTTTGTTTTGAGGCTGTTCTCGTAACACTTCCTGACTGTTTTCTGGTCAGACTTGACGGTGATGACTGTCCCCTCTAGGGAGGGTAGCTTCATCTTCCTGTAGGTAAGGCGTTAAAAAACTGTTTCTTACCAAATCATCCAGCTGATACCCCAAGGCGAGGCAATTGCCCAAGGTGTGACCGTGTGCCTGGTGGAAATCACACCACCGGTTTTTGCGGGGGCCCAGCTGCTTATCAGACTTTGGGGGAGCCTTTAACCTGCCCGCCACCTCTGGGAGCGCTAAGAGTTCCTTGAGCCCGACTCTGAAGCTGTGCCTGGTGGGCTTGGGTCTCTTGGACTCGTAAGGCGCGGTCCTCGCCTTCTTCTCGACGGCGGTGGCGTGGACCCTTGAAGGTTGAGCACGTCCCGTCGTGCGAGGTTTGGTCAGATCAATCCTCGCATGCTTCTCTGCTACATGTTCTTCTGCCATGATGTGAGCGACCGCCCTGCACTGAATCTCATCGAACATCCTTGCTGGACACCGTATCAGAGCGTCACTGAAAGGTCCTGGGAGGATCCCTCTTTTAAAGGCATGCACAATCATGGCCTCATCTTTGGTCTGCAATTTTACCACCAATGCTCCAAATCGGTTGAGGAAGTCTTTCAGCGGCCCCTCTTGGAATTGCTTCACATCAAAGAGGTCGAAAGCCACAGGGGTCCGTGCTCGATTGACAATGAATTGTTTCTTGAACAACTCCAAAAACTGCTCAAAGGACGTGATGTGCCCGTCTGGGAGCCCTACGAACTAGTTCAATGCCGTTCCTACAAAAGTACCCATGAACAACTTACAGTCCATGGCGTCTGTGCCCCCCGAGATCATCATCTGGGTGTGGAAGGCCGTTATGTGGGCTTCTGGGTCTTCCACGCCCGTGAAGGTAATTTTTGGGATCACGAAATACGCAGGTATCACTGTCTCCATGATTTCTCGCGAGAAGGGCATCGAACGGGCCCTAACTAGGGGTGCAGCTCCTTGCTTCGCCACAACCCGCTCTCCTATCCCCCTTCTCAATTCTTCGTTTGCCTTACGTAACTCCTCATTAGCCGCCAATGAAGCTTTCAAGTCTGCCCGAAACTGATCCTGCCTAAGGGCCTGGTCAGCGTGGGATGCAGCGAACGCTTGCTGGAGATTGCGGATGGTCTCCATGAGCTCCTGGATGGTGGCCGTATGATCACCCTCATCTCTTCCTGAACCACCTTGCCTCATGCTCCTCATGTTGATCGATTCTACTGGTTGCTACTGTGGATGGGACCTAGTTTTAACGGGTCCCACGGTGGGTGCCAAATGTTCTTGCTGGTTGACTCTTTCGTCAGTTGACTTCTGCGATCGCTTGCACCTTCTCTCTTTTCCTTGGAACCTGCAAAGAAAGAAAGATGGGCGCCCTAGCGGCCGTTTGCACTTCGACGCTCAAGTCAAGATTGAGGCAAGAAACACTAATGTATAGCAAAGAGTTGTAGTCTCAAATGCTGCGTATCTTTGGGAATGCTTTGCTACCTGTTTTATAGCCCTTCTAGGGTTCCTGCCGCACCTATCCTTGTGTCCCTACGCTGTCTCTTAGCGAATCTAGGGTTACCTTTCTGGGACTCCATCACATAATCTTCATGCGTGTCCTGCGACAGCCTTCCATTCTTGGAGTGCAACTCTCGTGGCAACCTTCCTTTTCTGGAGTGATTAACTTAAGTATGGGCGCTAGGACATACACTGTAACCCTAGCGCCGCACGGCCAAATCTTCTGTCTTAAATTAATACGCACGTGCCTTTTATGTTGTTTCTTTCTCATAAGGACAGATCCTTTATGCCCAAACCTTACATCACATGAAAACCCTGCGTGTGTGACATATCCTCGAACCTGACTCATGTTTTTACACGTGTGATTCTGTGGGCCCCACTATGGTTCCCATCGTGCCGACCTCTACTTTGCCGACCTCACGCTCAATGGCCGACGTCTGAGGTCTGGCCACTACACTTACAGAAGCAAAAGCCAAGATGCAAGCAATGTAAACAACAAAATTTTAACCTGTTAAAATTTCGAAATAACCGGTTGTTTTTCTTACAGAAGCAAAAGCCAAGATGCAAGCTGATACAAACCCACAAAGACTCCAAAACCAAGTCCACAAGAAGATGACCAAGAATGCCAACTAGACATAATGAAGCAAAATAAGAACATGTTTATGAATAGATGGAATGATAATGGAAGGAAAAGATGAAGGAAAAGGAAGCTTATGAAAAATGGAATTGAGAATGGTTGCACGCCACTTGGATGGTGAAATGATTCCAAGATAAGTGAAGGATGCCCCCACTTGAGAGCTCTCAAAACTCACAAGATAAGACCAATTTTGGAGGAACTTACTCACTCACAATTCACACAAGAATTTGTGTATAGTAAATTTACTCTAATTTTCAACTTGTGAATACATGAGGTAGGCCTCCCTATTTATAGATTTAGAAGCCTTGGAAAGCAAGCTTAAAGGGTAGAATGGGAAAAGGGAAAAAAGTGGGCAGCCATAGGGTTTGACTAAGTCAATCCCGTGTTCTTGGGTTATCCTTCTAGAAATTAGGTCAAAATGCCTTCAAATGGGCTAGGAACAAGCAAGAATGCTACCCACACCCCTTACTATGCTAAAAGGCACTTTATTCAACCTTATTTCTACTATTTGGACCCCTCATTTGAGCCCAATTTATTTACAACATTTTTCTAGATATTTAAGAAGAATAATAGGACGAACTTCATGTGCTCTGGACCTTGTCCATTCCTCCTATTGTAGAGGTCTTCCTTCGCTTGTTGAGATGACCCTTTATAGTTGCCATTCTTGGTCATCTTCTTGTGGACTCGGTTTTAGAGTCTTTGTGGGTTTATATCTCTTTGTAATTCAAACCAAACTAGAACAGCCCTCTACTTTCGCAGATTAACTATTTTTCAAAGATTTCAGCAAATCCGAACTAAGTATGAAGATCTTTATCAAATTACAGAAAAAAAAAAAGATTAAGAAGATAAGAAGAAACAAGATTTATAAAACTGTTAGCAGAATTTTAATCTGTTAAAATTTCGATTTAACCGGTTGTTTATGTTATAGAAGCAAAACCAATGTTCAAGCAATGTACACAGCTGAATTTTAACCTGTTAAAATATCGAGATAACCGGTTGTTTTTCTTACAGAAGCAAAAGCCAAGATGCAAGCAATGTAAACAGCAGAATTTTAACCTGTTAAAATTTCGAAATAACCTGTTGTTTTTCTTACAGAAGCAAAAGCCAAGACGCAAGCAATGTAAACAACAGAATTTTGACCTGTTAAAATTTTGAAATAACCGGTTGTTTTTTAAAACTTCAGAAAATATCAAACAGTTTATACAAGAGAGAGATAGAGAGATTCACACTAAACAATTATATTGGTTCACTCGCATCAGAGCTACATCCATTTTCCAGAATGACACTAGGCAATGCACTAGTTGTAATGCACAACAGATTACAAATAACACAATTACAGAGATAAGATCTTCTCGATCAAGATCACACACACCTTACCTTTGTAGTTCAAACCAAAGTAGAACAGCCTTCTGTTTTCGCAGATTAACTGTTTTTCAAAGATCTTCACAAATCCAAACTAAGTATGAAGATCTTTATGAAATTACAGAAAGAAAGATTAATAAGATCAGAAGAAACAAGATTTATAAAACTGTTAGCAGAATTTTAACATGTTAAAATTTTGATTTAACTGGTTGTTTATGTTATAGAAGCAAAACCAATGTTCAAGCAATGTACACAACTGAATTTTAACATTTAAAAATTTCGAGATAACCGGTTGTTTTTCATACAAAAGCAAAAGGCAAGATGCAAGCAATGTAAACAGTAGAATTTTAACCTGTTAAAATTTTGAAATAACCGATTGTTTTTTATAGCTTCATAAAATATAAAAAAGTTTATACAAGAGAGAGATAGAGAGACTCACACAAACAATTATACTGGTTCACTCCCTCCAGAGCTACATCCAGTTCCCAGAACCACACTGGGCAATCCATTATTTGTAATGCACAACAGATTATAAATAACTCAATTACAAAGATAAGATCTTCTCAGTCAAGATCACACACACACTACCTTTGTAATTCAAAACTAACTAGAACAGACCTCTCCTTTCGCAGATTAACTGTTTTTCGAAGATTTTCGCAAATCCCAACTAAGTATGAAGATCTTTATCAAATTACAGAAAGAAAGATTAAGAAGATAAGAAGAAACAAGATTTATAGAACTATTAGCAGAACTTTAACCTGATAAGATTTCGATTTCACTGGTTGTTTATGTTATAGAAGCAAAACCAATGTTCAAGCAATGTACACAGCTGAATTTTAACCTGTTCAAATTTCGAGATATCCGGTTGTTTTTCTTATAGAAGCAAAAGCCAAGATGCAAGCAATGCAAATAACAGAATTTTAACCTGTTAAATTTTCGAAAGAACCGGTTGCTTTTCTTACAGAAGCAAGAGCCAAGATGCAAGCAATGTAAACTGCAGAATTTTAAGCTGTTAAATTTCGAAATAAGCAGTTGTTTTTCTTACAGAAGCAAAAGCCAAGATGCAAGCAATGTAAATAGCAGAATTTTAACCTGTTAAAATTTAAAAATAACCAGTTGTTTTTCTTACAGAAGCAAAAGCTAAGATGCAAGCAATGTAAACAGTAGAATTTTTTTTAACCCGTTCATATTTTGAAATTACCGGCTGTTTTTTACAGCTTTAGAAAATATCAAACAGTTTATACAAGAGAGAGATAGAGAGATTCACACAAAAGAATTATACTGATTCACTCCCTCCAGAGCTATATCAAGTTCCTAGAACATCACTAGGCAATCCAATATTTGTAATGCACAACAGATTAGAAATAACACAATTACAAAGATAAGATCTTCTCACTCAAGATCACACACACACTACCTTTGTAATTCAAACCAAACTAGAACAGCCCTCTGCTTTCGCAGATTAACTATTTTTCAAAGATTTTCACACATCCCAACTAAGTATGAAGATCTTTAGCAAATTACAGAAACAAAGATTAAGAGGATAAGAAGAAACAAGATTTATAAAACTATTAGCAAAATTTTAACCTGTTAAAATTTCGATTTAACCGGTTGTTTATGTTATACAAGCAAAACCAATGTTGAAGCAATATACACAGTTGAATTTTAACCTGTTAAAATTTCGAAATAACCGGTTGTTTTTCTTATAGAAGCAAAAGCAAAGATGCAAGCAATGTAAACAATAGAATTTTAACCTGTTAAAATTTCGAAATAACCGGTTGTTTCTCTTACAGAAGGAAAAGCCAAGGTGCAAGCAATGTAAACAGCAGAATTTTAACCTGTTAAAATTTTGAAATAACCGGTTGTTTTTTACGGCTTCAGAAAATATCAAACAGTTTATACAAAAGAGAGATAGAGAGATTCACACAAAACAATTATATAGGTTCACTCCCTCCAGAGCTACATCCAGTTCCCAGAACCACACTAGGCAATCCACTATTTGTAATGCACAACAGATTACAAATATCACAATTACAAGGATAAGATCTTCTCACACAAGATCACACACACACAACTCTACCTTTGTAATTCAAACCAAACTAGAACAGCCCTCTGCTTTCGTAGATTAACTGTTTTTCAAAGATTTTCGCAAATCTCAACTAAGTATGAAGATATTTATCAAATTACAAAAAGAAAGATTAAGAAGTTAAGAAGAAACAAGATGTATAAAACTGTTAGCCGAATTTTAACCCGTTAAAGTTTCAATTTAACCGTTTTTATGTTATAGAAGCAAAACCTATGTTCAAGCAATGTACACAGTTGAATCTTAACCTGTTAAAATTTTGAGATAACCGGTTGTTTTTCTTACAGAAGCAATAGCCAAGATGCAAGCAATGTAAATAGCAGAATTTTAACCTGTTAAAATTTTGAAATAACCGGTTGTTTTTTACATCTTCAGAAAATATCAAACAGTTTATACAAGAGAGAGATAGAGAGATTCACACAAAACAATTATACTGGTTCACTCCCTCCAGAGCTACATCCAGTTCCCAGAACCACACTGGGCAATCCACTATTTGTAATGCACAAGAAATTACAAATAACACAATTACAAAAATAAGATATTCTCACTCAAGATCACACACACACACTACCTTTGTAATTCAAACAAACTAGAACAGCCCTCTGCTTTTGCAGATTAACTATTTTTCAAAGATTTTCGCAAATCCCAACTAAGGATGAAGATCTTTATCAAATTACAGAAAGAAAGATTAAAAAGATAAGAAGAAAAGTGATTTATAAAACTGTTAGCAGAATTTTAACCTGTTAAAATTTCGATTTAACCGGTTGTTTATGTTATAGAAGCAAAACCAATGTTCAAGCAATGTACACAGCTGAATTTTAACATGTTAAAATTTCTATTTAACCGATTTTTTTCTTACAAAAGCAAAAGCCAAGATGCAAGCAATGTAAACAGCAGAATTTTAACCTGTTAAAATTTTGATTTAACCAGTTGTTTATGTTATTGAAGCAGAACCAATGTTCAAGCAATGTACACAGCTGAATTTGAACCTGTTAAAATTTCAAGATAACAGGTTGTTTTTCTTACAGAAGCAAAAGCAAAGATGCAAGCAATGTAAACAGTAGAATTTTAACCTGTTAAAATTTCAAAATAACCGGTTGTTTCTCTTATAGAAGCAAAAGGCAAGGTGCAAGCAATGTAAACAGCAGAATTTTAACCTGTTAAAATTTTGAAATAACCGGTTGTTTTTTACTGCTTCTGAAAATATCAAACAGTTTATATAAAAGAGAGATAGAGAGATTCACACAAAACAATTATATAGGTTCACTCCCTCCAGAGCTACATCCAGTTCCCAGAACCAAACTGGGATATCCACTATTTGTAATGCATAACAGATTACAAATAACACAATTACAAAGATAAGATCTTCTGGTGGAGATCAAGTAGAAGGGGATTTCACTAATGGAGGAAGAGGCCATTCACCCAAGCATTTAAAATTCTTCTTACTAGTCTTTTTAAAAAGTACAACATTTTGGGTTCTCTTGAAAATTCAAATGATAGTAGTATAAATAAATCTTTGTAAATACTCTTGTATAAATTTGTAAATAATATAGAAATAGCCTTAGGAGTATGCCAAAGAGGAAAACCAAAAGAAACCTCTAAATGTAAGGCATTTTAAGCACTTTCTTTAGGAAAAAGTGGAAAAAGTGTGTATTCTACTCCTTTCTCTCTTAGGCACTAGAAGGAGCTAGAAGAGTGACTACTCCCACTCCTTCCCCTTTGTAACATGTCCAGCCCTCCTTATTATTAATAGGAGTGCTTGGTTCTTAATAATAAAAAGTTGAAAGTTAGAAGTAAAGAAACTATCTTGAAATTGAGAGGGAGTGAGTTTGTGAGACTTGTCTCTTCTTCTCCTCCATGTCTTATCTTGTGAGCTTTGGAGACTCTCAAGTGTCGGCACCACCCACTCATCTTGGAAGAACCACCCTCCAAGTGGCGTGAATCACATCTCCAAAAGGCTACAACCACATAAGTCATTTATATTCATCTTCTAAAAATACCCATTTTTGTTCTACTTGTTTGTTTTCAATTCTAATCGGTTCATTCTCTTCCTTGTGATGTCCTCTATCATTTAATGTGTTGTTATTCCATTTTAATCGGTTCAAACTTGTTATAGCAACCTGTTTTTGGTTTGGTTTCCATGGGTATTATGGTTCATGTTCTTTTCTTGAATTTCCAATAGTAGGTTGTGTTCTTGTTGTGTTTTCTATTACTAGTTTCAATTCTTGTTGTGTTCTTGTTTTAGTTCTTGTTTCTTTGTACTGTTTTTGTGTTGTTACTGCACTTTTGTTGCTGTTCTTGAATTTCCCATTCATATTCCATTGTTATCTTACACTACAAGTTACCTATTCATGTGTTTTTAGTATGAACCTTTGTTTTCTTGAGTAGAAACTCTATTAATTGTTCTTTAGAATTTTGATCCTACTTCTTGAAAGTGTCATGAATACAATGAAACCTATATCACACTAGTGCAAAATGATGAAAGGAATACTCCTTTCTAAGTGCGGTTTCGCGCTAAAACGCCTTTGTTAAAAACGCGGTGGCATTTTTGAAATTAGTTTGTTTTACAAATGCGGTTGTTAGTTAAAACCGCATTTGTAAATGAAAGGCATTTCATTTACAAATGCGGTCATACGCGTGACCGCATTTGTAAATGAAAGTTTTTCATTTACAAATGCGGTCATACGCGTGACCGCATTTGTAAATGAAATTCATTTCATTTACAAATGCGGTCATACGCGTGACCGCATTAGTAAATGAAATGCCTTTCATTTACAAATGCGGTCACGCGTATGACCGCATTTGTAAATGAAAAACTTTCATTTACAAATGCGGTTTTAACTAATAACCGCATTTGTAAAATGTTTTTAACCTAAAATTTGAAGCGCGCCACTGCACTTTCACTCTTTCTGCTCTGCTCTTCCTTGTCGCTGTTGCTGCGCTGCGCTGTGTTCCTTGCTTCTGTGCATCTTCATTGTTATTGCTTCCATTGTGAGTTTCGTATATATCCCATTTCATTCTCCTTTAGGAATGCTGTTCTTATATATGGTTTTTTCCTTGCGCAGTGCTTGAAGTTACTGTTGCATTGCTCGCCGCTGTCGCGCCCCGCTTCCACCTCTGGTTTTCTATCAGTTGAATCATCATCTTCGCACACAAGGTTAGTTGATTTTTTGAATTTTTGACTTTATTTATTATAATTTGTATATTATTTAACATAAATTTATATTATATAATTTTTAATTTTTAAAATTTATATTATTTAGTTAGTAGTTTTTATGTTAGTTTTGTTAATTTTTTTTTGCTGTACTTTGAATATTTTTTTTATGTATTATAATTTGTATATTATTTAATATAAATTTGTATTAATTTATATAATTTGTATTATATAATTTCTATTTTCTAAAATTTAAATTATTTAGTAAGTATTTGTTAGTTTATAGTAGAATTTATGTTATGTTAGTTGTTACATTATAATAGAATATCGTGTTTGTATTTGGACCTCCGACAATAATACGTGCTGGTATTGAGTCCGGGGGTGTTCGACCCTCAGCAAATGCATGAGATAGAACACTTATTAGAAAATCCTAGGTATCTATATTGCAGAATATATAATGGATCGAAGTTGGATTCATTGTGCTCGTATAAGTGATGAGTACGAAAGAGGAGTAGAAGAATTTATACAATTTGCGCAGCGTAACGCGATTAATAGTGGTCGTGATGGAGGAAAGATTAGGTGTCCGTGCGTTAACTGTTTGAATGGAAGGATACTGGATGTGAATATCATGAGGGAACACCTGCTATGTGATGGGTTTCTTCGATCTTATACAACTTGGACATGGCATGGTGAATTATTAAATTTACCACGTGTTTCCGTAACTGAAGAATATGTGGGATCCACCACGGATGAAGCAGAACACGATGATGTAGTTGATGATCGATTGGAGGACATGATTCGTGATGTGGGAGCTGAGTCTTTTGCAAAAGCGCATGGATATGGAAGTATGTCAAGCGATGCAGAGACTCCATTGTATCCTGGATCAACTAATAACTTCACACGGTTGTCGGCAGTGTTAAGATTGATGAATTTGAAGGCACTAAATGGATGGACCGATAAAAGTTTCACGGAATTGCTCCAGCTGTTGAAGGATATGCTTCCAGAGGGAAATACTCTACCTAATCGTAATTACGAGGCCAAAAAGATTCTTTGTCCAATGGGTATGGAGTATAAAAAGATACATGCATGTCCTAATGATTGTATATTATACCGGAAAGATTTTGAATTGTTGAAAAGTTGTCCAAGGTGTGGGTTGTCACGTTATAAATTGAAACAAACAGATGATGATACTATTGAAGAGATGGAAAAGCATGGACCCCCAATGAAGGTTATGTGGTATCTTCCCATCATTCCAAGGATGAAGCGTTTGTTTGCAAACCCAGACGATGCTAAGAATCTTAGATGGCATGCAGATGAGAGGAAATGTGATGGCATGTACCGACATCCAGCTGATTCTGTTCAGTGGAAGAAATTTGATGATGAGTTTCCAGAGTTTGGTAAAGAATCAAGAAATATCCGACTTGGTCTAGCTACAGATGGAATGAATCCGTTTGGTAATATGAGTACAAATCACAGTTCATGGCCTGTTTTACTAGTTATTTACAACTTACCTCCTGGATTGTGCATGAAGCGAAAGTACATGATGTTGTCTATGATGATATCTGGTCCGAAACAGCCAGGGAATGACATAGATGTTTATCTAAGTCCCTTAATCGAAGATTTGAAGTTAATGTGGGATGAGGGTGTTCAAGTATTTGACGGATTTGCTAATGAAACTTTCAAGCTTCATGCCATGTTATTTTGCACCATCAATGACTTTCCGGCATATGGTAACTTATCAGGTTATAGTGTTAAGGGTCATAAAGCATGTCCAATATGTGAAGAAGACACTGCTTCTCAACAATTGAAACATGGAAGGAAGACAGTATATCTTCGCCATCGGAGGTTTCTTAGAAGTCATCATCCTTACCGGAGGTTGAAAAAAGCCTTTAATGGACACCAAGAGACTAGTGGTCCACCAACTCCACTAACTGCTGCTGAGGTTTACGAAAAGGTAAATAACATAGACCACACCTTCGGTAAGTCAAAAAAAAAGTCAGTTGTGACTAACATTTGGAAGAAAAAATCAATCTTCTTTGATCTTCCGTACTGGTCGAGGTTAGAAATCAGACATTGTATAGATGTAATGCATGTTGAGAAGAATGTGTGTGATAGCTTAATTGGTACACTTCTTAACATTAACGGGAAGACGAAGGATGGTCTAAATGCTCGTTTAGATTTGGTTGAGATGAACATACGAGGGGAGTTGGCACCGATAGAAATGGGTAAGCGTACATATTTGCCCCCAGCCTGTTATACCATGTCAAAAAATGAAAAAGTAAGTTTCTGTCAATGTCTAAAGGGTGTAAAAGTGCCACAAGGACATTCCTCAAATGTGAAGAGCCTAGTGTCAATGCAAGATTTGAAGCTAATTGGGTTGAAGTCTCATGATTGCCACATCTTGATGCAACAGCTTCTGCCTGTAGCTATTCGTGGGATCTTACCAAAAAATGTTAGACATACCATAACCCGTTTGTGCTCATTCTTCTCTTCCATCTGTTGTAAAGTCATTGATCCATTAAAACTAGATGAACTTCAAGATGAAATTATTGTTATCTTATGTGAATTGGAGATGTTTTTTCCTCCATCTTTTTTTGACATCATGGTTCATCTACTTGTGCATCTGGTTAGAGAGGTTAGATTGTGTGGACCAGTGTACTTAAGATGGATGTATCCTGTTGAGCGGTATATGAAAATTTTGAAAGGTTATGTGAAAAATCATTATCGTCCAGAAGCTTCAATGATTGAAAGGTACATAGCTGAAGAAAGTATTGAATTTTGTTCAGATTACATGTCAAAAGCAAATCCAATAGGTCTTCCAGCTAATTCATGGCACCATAGGCGTTCTACAAGTAAATGTTTACGCGGTGTGAATATTGTAAGCAAATCTCGGTCAGAAGTCTTGCAAGCACATTTGTATATATTGAATAATACAGATGAAGTTATACCTTACATAGAAGCTCATAAAGCCATTGTGAAGGCAAATAATCCAAGACAAGCAGACAAATGGGTCTTGATGGAACATAATAGAACATTCATGCCTTGGTTTAAAGAGGAGGTGTTAAAGGATTCAACGGCATCGGAGACCTTGACCTGGTTGGCTGCTGGATTGAAGTTTGATGTCATTTCTTGTAAAGCGTACGAAGTGAATAATTGTATATTTTACACTAAGTCTATGGATGAAAAGAGTACAGTTCAAAATTCTGGTGTTACTCTTGAAGCCGAGTCAATGCAGTTTTCCACCTCGAAAGATACAAATCCTGTAATTGGATCAATGGCATATTATGGATTTATAGAAGAGATATGGGAGCTTGACTATACTAAGTTTTCAGTTCCAGTTTTCAAGTGTATATGGGTTGACAATAAAAGTGGGGTTAAAATTGATGAATCAGGATACACACTAGTGGACTTTCGAAAGATAGGGTATCGAGATGAGCCATTTATAATGGTTCAACAAGCATCTCAAGTTTTCTACGTGAAAGATCCTACGTCAGAACATTGGTATGTTGTTTTACACGGGAAAAAACAAGGGGAGGCCATAGATGATATTGAAAATGGTGAAACCCCATTCATTCACACCAATGATAACTAATAAAGATGACGATGTACTTGATCATGTACATGCAACCCGTAAAGACCACAGTGAAGGAATTTACATATGAACTTGTAACCCATTATGGTAATAAATTTAGAAATATTTTTTTATAATATGCATTTACTATATTATGTTTTTGTTTGATATGATTTTCTTTCCATGCAGATGAACTAATGTTTGTTAAATAATTTTTTTAACAGAGATATGGGTGACGATCAAACTCCAATTAGACCCCGATCCGGACGAGGCAACAGAGGACCTACTAGGATGAAGCGTCTGGCAAAGAAACGTGCCGCTGGTGAGAAGACAGCTGTTGACATTGACGTCAACACTGGAATGGCATCAGGTCCTAATGCAGATGAGTTTAATAGCTATCTTGGAGTTCTTTCTCGTGAGAGAGTCTCCGTTTTGATTAATTCATGGGACGAGGTGTCAGAGGTCGACCGAAACATGCTGTGGGAGGATGTTCTGGTAAGCTTTACATAATTATTGTTATCATATAAAGCTATTTAATATTCATTGACTAACTTTACTTTGGTTATGTTATTTTCCAGGCAAATTTTGAAATTCCTAATGTGGAACCGCTTCGATCAAGGATTCTATCCAATATCGGACTAAAGTTTCGCGCCTTTAAGTCAAGACTCACGACGAGATACATTTTTGGTGAGCTTAAGGATGAAAGTCCTTGTGAAAGATACAATTTTATTGATGAAGAGACATGGCTTGCTTTTAAAGAAAGCCGTCTAACTGAAGAATGGACTGTAAGTGAAGCTACTTAACTATTTTGACTTATATAACATTAATGAGTTAATATTATTGAATTCACTTTGTTTATTTCAATTATGACAGCATCGGCGGAAGAAAGCTCAAGAAATAGCTTTAAAGAATCTTACCCCGCACGTAATGTCTCGTGCGGGGTATCGAAAGCTTGAGCAAGCACTGATGGTTGAAAAGGAGCAATCCAGACAGGGGAGTGCATCTCAGGATGTGGAAACAGGGGTCACTTATCCTCCATCACCACCTACGCGCCATGACAAATGGAAGAGGGCCCGAATTAAGAAGTCGGGTGCACCAAGTTCAGAGCAATCAGGGCTTATCATTGAAAAAATTGTAAGTTATTTAAGCCTTTTTTCATCTATTATGATGCATTACTTATAATAAAACCTCATGATTTTTGTCTCTTGCAGGATGCCTTGGACTCCCAAGGTAATTTTCTTGCTGATGGTCGTCGCGATATCCTTGTTGAAGCAATTGGACAACCTGAGCACTCTGGTCGTGTTCGTGCAGCTGGACAAGGAGTTGGGATTAGACTTTATTTTGGAGCTGCACCACGACACTCATCCTCCTCCTCCAAAGAGAGCAAAAAAGAAATGGAGCAAAGGCTACGTCAGGAACTAATGGATGAGATGAGAAGGGAGACGGAAAAGATGAGGCTAGAGTTGCGACAAGAGATATCGCAACAACTTTGTGCTGAGCAGCCGATTCAGACGCTTCTTAGTCCCGCTCCCAAGAGCACAAAGGGGAGTTGTGCAGCTCCTACAGCATCAGGGGATGATATCATTGGCCAGACGAGGCAATGTGAGCTACTGGTAGAAGGTGGCATCATTCCTCAGGTGGTGGCCATTGGAAAAGTCTATGAAGACGCCACCACCTTACATAACGTTCCTCTCTCCCCTGATGCAGCAAAGGTCACGGTTGAAAGAGTACGAGTACCTGATGCTCGTCTTCCACTACCTTCAGAAGAGGTAACAACTGTGGCCGAAGCATTTCAGTCCTTTGTAGCCTGGCCCAGACACCTGATTCGATATATGCCACAACCACTGGTAATAATTTCATTTCATGTGCTAATTTATATTTATATATTACATGTAATTTATAACAAATCTTTTTTCTTTTTGTAGAAACCTCGTCGGAAACCAAGTCCGAAAAAGAAACAAGAGGTTCCGCTTGACGATCCTATAGCTTCCTTAGCTATAGTTGCTAGACAACTTGGACGAGATCCTCTGGAAGTTCCATGGGATGATACCTTTTTTGAAACAAACCCTGAGCTACCATTGTACATATACATGTCAGATCTACTAGAATTTGTAGCTGGGGATCAGGAGCTGAATATAAATATCATTCAATTTTTTATGATGTAAGTATCGTTACCTACATTTCATTTTCATTTATGTTAAATTAGCATTCATTATGATTTAACTAATTACTTGTAGGTTTTTGAATGGTGTCTCTGTCACTGAGGGGAAGGAAAATGTGTATGGATTCTTAGATCCTGCATATACTAATCCCACTGGAGCAAAGACAAATGAGACCCAATCATACATCACTAACACCCTGGAAAAAGAGGGAAAAGAGGTTTATTTGTGCCCTTATATTAACGAGTAAGTTTAAATATATATATGTTAAAAGTTTATTATATTCATGTTTTATAAATTTACTCAACTATTTTCATGGATGATATAGGGGTCATTGGCAATTACTTGTCTTATCACTGAAGGATAGGACGGCTTTGTGGTTCTGTTCCCTACACAAGAAGATATCCACAAGTTTTAAGAATATCATTGATAAGTAAGTACACTATAAACTTAACTATGGTTGATACTATAAGTAATCCACTAACAAGGTTTTTTGTCTCAACCAGTTCATGGCGTGGATATAACATTCTAAAAGGGAGATCGAATTCAAATTTTCAAAATTTGAACTGGATAAGATTAAAGGTATGTAAGATTTTTCTTTTTTTTTTTTCATTGTTTAATTATACTAACTTTTACAATTTATTGAATTATAGTGTAATAAACAACCAGGAAGCTATGAGTGTGGCTATTACGTCATGCAATGGATGAGTACCATTGTAAGACTAGGTCTTACAAGTAATTGGCAAGAGGTAAGATTTCTTAAATTATTTTTATAACTTCAAACTAATTTATCTATCTTAAAACTAATTTATGTGTCAACCATTTTGAAATGCAGTTCTTCACGGATGAGGAACCCATGAGTTCGGAAGCCATGACATATGTGAGACAATCTTGGTCCACATATTTCCTAAACTTTTATAACTCTACGATTTGATCAATAGTGTAAGAATAGATAGAGATTATTACTATTTTTGTATACATTTTGATCAATTACTATAAATTGACTTTGTTTCTCTGAATCTGTTTATTTGTCTGCCTGGCTGGGATGGGTATAATGAAACTGCATAAGATAATTCGTATGGGAAAACAACTAACCAAATAGTTCTAAAAAAAAAAAACCTAATTTACAAATGCGGTTGTTTACCTTAACCGCATTTGTAAATCAAGGGAATGATTTACAAATGCGGTTGCTTACTACAACCGCATCTGTAAATGTGATTTACAGAGGCGGTTGTTTACTACAACCGCATTTGTAAATCATTCCCTTGATTTACAAATGCGGTTAAGGTAAACAACCGCATCTGTAAATCATTGCCTTCATTTACAAATGCGGTTAAGGTAAACAACCGCATTTGTAAATCATTGCCATTCATGAAACCTGGCACACCTCTGGAGCATTTACAGAGGCGGTTACGGGAAACAACCGCATTTGTAAATAGTATTTACAAATGCGGTTGTTTAACCGCATTTGTAAATCTCTTATTTACAAATGCGTGTTGATCAAATGCGGTTGTTTAGCCGCATTTGTAAAATGAAAATAACCGCATTTGTTTTACGTTTCTGCACCAGTGTCAACTCAACCCAAACCAAGAAAGGTTCATAATGAACTCACACCATGTGGTATCTAGAGCCATGGTGTTGATTTGTTGATTGTGAGTTGAATAGACACTTTCTCTTTGAACAATTTGTTTTTCTAGCACTTTAACTTTGTGCATTCTGTTTTCCAGAACCTATATTTTGTGCAGAATTTTTTTTCCAGCCCCATATTCATGCTTTGTTTGTTTTAATATGTCTATAGTTTGTGCCTTTTCATTAATCTCGCCTCTTGTTTTGAGTTTTATGTTCATAGTGTTCTAGGTGTCCAAATCTTGTCTATACTTGCTTGCTTTTGATTTTGAAAGTTTGTGTTTCTCTTGAATTTGTTTTAGTACTTGTGATTAGAGGTTCCAAACATTTGATTTCAAGTGTTCAATTGTCTTGAATCCTTCATAAAATTTTTGTGCAATTTGATTGATGTTTCAACTTCCATATGATGCATATTATGGTTCTTTCACTACATAAGTTCCATTTGGTATAAAAAAAAAAAAAAACTGAACTGAACTGAAATAGAACAAAACAGAACCAATTCTGTTTTTAAATCCTTCAAAACAGTTTGGTATTTGCATCTATTCATTCTTTTGCACATTAATTTTCATACCAAAGTTGGATTCATAGTGATTGGCAAATTGTTGTCTACTTTGTGGAACTTTTGATCCTTGTATTTTTGACAAGTTTATGAGTTGTACTTTCTTTCTTGATTATAAATTTTAGTGAGTATTCTTTGAGTCTTATTGTGTGCCTTTTATTGCTTGTCTTTCATTTCTTAAGTTTTGTCATATATCTTGTCTTCCTTTTGCACTACCCTTTCTTGTTTTGTACCTTTTTCTTGCTTGTCTTTTATTGTTCTTTAAGTTTTGTGGTGGTTATTTTTGGATGAGTGGTTGAGTGCTTTGGCATCTTTCATTTGAGGTTACTCCATTCCACAAGAGAAGCTTGGTTAAGGGAAGTATAATTTCTTGGAGTGATTTTGAGTGCCTTTATTTTTGTCCAAAACTGCACCATATTTTCTTTGTTTTCTAACATTGTTTCTTTAATTGTTTGCTATTTGTGTTTGCTGTACTGTTTTGAAAATGGGTCAATATTCAAGTGGTGAATCTTCCAAACCACACTCTCCACAAAAAGCTTTCATTCTTGGTGAATTAAAAGAAGCCAAAAGGTCACTTGCACAAAAAGATGAAGCTATAAGACAATTGGAAGAAAGGTTGCAAAGGCTTGAAGTGACTAATGAAAGGTCCAGCCATACACACCATAGAAGACGCCATTCTTCAGGCATTCATCAAGAACTTCTTCCAACTATCATGGACATGAAGATGAAACCGAATGGAGGAGGCATCATCATTATGAAGAAAGGCGCCAACATGTGGCAAAGCCTTATATGCCTTTTGTAAAATTACCTAGCTTTAGTGGTGAAGGTGATTCAAATGTATATTTAGGTTGGGAAGCTAAGGTAGAATGTAACATCCCGCCAAAATAATACATACATCCATGTATAATTGAAATTAAGTGTAACCAAATAATATTGAAGAGTGCAAAATAATATGTATTGATATATATATCAGAAATGAAGTTACTCCTCTTAGGAAGTTTAATACATAACCAAATCAAACGTTTGCAAGATTTTACGAAAATAAAAGAAATGCAGTAAGACAGGCGGTCTCAAAAGAAAACGGCGATCTCCAACTTTAAAACGGCGATCTCTAACAGAAGACCTCAAAACGGCGATCTTCTATCAGGACACGAAAACCGGCGATCACCCGATGGAGGCATAAACCGGCGATCACCCGGTAGAGACGGAGATAGGCGATCTCCTTCCGGCGACCACTCGTTAGAGGGCTCTTCTTCCTGGAAGATCATCTGCTCCCGTGTAACAGACACACGATCATCACAGTTTTGAGAAAACAACCACAATAACAGATAAAAGGGTAAGCTAGATAATTTAAAAGAAGTTTAAATCATGAACATGAAAAATCCAAGTAAACCAAGTTCCAAAATATCCATGTAAAACGTAAAGCTGCTCATAGCATTCAGCTGATCGCCCAAAATCACAAACTTCACAATATTCACCCATAGTCATTCCATTTCACAATACAGCATCAAGTGTCTATCAATATTCAAGTTTCTCATTTCACCATTTCACATGTCAGACTTTCCACTGACCCACCACACAAGACACTTGACACTACTTCCGGATTGACTCGTGCGTTGATTAGACTCAGAGATCTGCACCTGTCACACTGCCCACTGTGGAATCACACACATCCACAGGGTCGCCGTGAAATCTCACACATTCACAAGCATACGATGAATCTCAACACATCACCATACAGCATGACAAGGTTAATCCACAAGACAGGTGGAGCTCGTTCTGTTTCACACGAGGCGCCCATCATGGACAGGTGGAGCTCGTTCTTTTTCACACGAGGCGCCCATCCTGGATAGGTGGAGCTCGTTCTGTTTCACACGAGGCGCCCATCACATGGACCTCCTTCGACTCTCACCAACTGAGTAACTTCCTCTATGTGATTCCATTATCAGCAGAGTCAGGATATCTCGTTAGGAATCACCGATCAATGCACATCTAACATGGTCTTACACGGTATTTCCTTTCCTGAAAATACTATGCCTCGACCCCACATTCACAGCATTCAACACATCATACCACTCAAGTAAATGATTCAAATCACATCAACAAACATTTCAAAGCTTCAGATCTTCGAATATCTCATGTAAATCTCAAGTAGTTCTCAAAACAACATCAAACACAAGGAGTTCGCAAAACAGCGCCAAAACCGGCGATCTAGTTCAAAAACATGGTATTTCAAAGGCTATGTTTAAAAACCGGCGACCACGTCGCCCAAGCACACAAACAGAGCATTTTACGCAGATGAAAACAAAAATGGCGACCACGTCGCCCTCACTTCCGAGATAGCTACACTATGGCTTGTATGGAAAAAGAGGTCTAGCTTCCCTTACCTGGACTTGCGCAAACACCAGGAGTTCCGAAATCCAACGAAGCTTGCAGAATACCTTGGCTCTGTTTTTCGCGTCTGGTTGAAGGACTTGCAGGGAACTGCCCAGGTGCTCTAATGGTGGCTGTCGCTCGTCGTACTCTCGTGTGAAGGTGTTAGAATCGCAGCGCGAAGGATATATCTGGAGGAGAAGGGAGGTAACTCACTCTTTCTCTCTTCGAAGGCTGCAACGTTTCTTCCTCTTCAGTAGTGGATTTCAGTGACTTAAACCAACTTATCCCTCCAAAAGCAGCTGCCACCACCTACTCTGCAGGGAAGTTTGCGTGCACGCTTCCCTGAACAGTACGACCACTGTTGCCTCTGGTGCATGCCAACCACTGCTCTGAACAGTACTGCCACTGTTGTCGCTTGTGCATGCCAGCCACTGCTCTGAACAGTACGACCGCGAGTGTCTCCCGCGCATGCCAACATTCTGATGTCACTATTCTGAACCACCCTTTTCGTCTACGTGGCGCGCGTGCAGAACGTCTCATGCTGGATGTATGGGTCCCACGTTCTCTGTGTATAACTTAACGTAGCGCGATGACCTTTCCACCGATGACCACAGGCGCGAAGACTATCCACCGATGACCTCTCGCGCGAAGGCTAACAACCGATGACCTCTCGCGCGAAGGCTAACAACCGATGACCTCTCGCGCGAAGGCTAACAACCGATGACCTCTCGCGCGAAGGCTAACAACCGATGACCTCTCGCGCGAAGGTTAACAACCGATGACCTCTCGCGCGAAGGTTAACAACGATGACCTCTCGCGCGAGGGCTAGCAACCGATGACCTCTCCCCCTGATGACGCCCGCATGCCCCTCGCGCCCAGGCGATCCTGCATGCCTTGCGCCCTGGCGATGCTCGATGACACATCGCCACGCCTTCCTGGAGGTTCTTCATTCCACTATGTTACATCCAAGGTATTTTCTCCACAAGGCTTGGTGACGTCGGTAGCTTCACACTTCCAAGAGTTGATTAGCACAAGTCCTCGTGCGCCCAAGCGTGTAACGTTAAGGATGATTCTCTTATGCTCAAGTATAGAGCTTCGCCTGCCCAGCGTATCCAAGGTTTAACCCACACCTTGATACGCGTGGCTTTTGGGACGTACCAGGGTTGATCCAACATTTTGGCTACACACTAAGTGTAGTTTCGGCGATTAGGTGTACTCTAGGCGACAGGCTACTAGGTACACACAGGCGATAGGCGTTCAAGCATAAGCTGGGCGATAGGCGTTCAAGCATAAGCTGGGCGATAGGCGTTCAAGCATAAGCTGGGCGATAGGCGTTCAAGCGCCAGAGAAGTTGGAGATCGCCTACCCGCTTAATAACGGCGATCTCGTAGGCTTCTCAGCTATACATTCCTTCCTTTATATTTAAATAAACACGTGCTTCGAATTTATTTATAATATAACACTTTTATTCCAATATAAACTTCTAGGTTCTTACAATCTCCCCAACAAGAAAAATTTTCGTCCCCGAAAATGAATTACAAGGAAAAGGGGTATGGGTAGGCTTCCCTCATGGGTTCTTCTAACTCCCACGTTGAATCACCCGATTTCTCATCCCACACCACTTTCACCATGTTGATGGTCTTGCCTCTGAGTTGTTTACCCTGCCGGTCATCAATTCTAACTGGTTTTGCTTCAAAGGACAAGTCATCTCTGATCTGCACCTTCTCGGTCGTCTGCTGAATCAACTCTGGTTCAACCAATACTGCTTCCTGGTACCAGTACAAAGGAGTTCTGCATTTCCTTCCATACAAAGCTTCATACGTTGCCATCCCAATGCCAGCATGATCGCCGTTATTATAGGTAAACTCTTCTAACTCGGCTGGAGCCCTCCTGTAAGGTGCCATTGACACTGGTCCAGCCCCAGGTACCAAAATCAATAGAGAACTCCACTTCTCTCTTAGGAGGTAATCCGGATATTTCTTCTGAAATTACATCCATGAAATCTTTCACCACAGGTATCCAACTTACGTCCTCTTTATTCTTCACTCCCAACTGAGCTAGGATTCACGAAGCACCTCGCTTCTTTCTCCCAACTCCGACTACCCATGCTGAGCTGATAACACGTCTGCCTCTTGGAGGTCTGGAAACGCTATCTTCTGACTACTGCAGACTACGAGAACGTGATTGGCAGCTAGCCAATCCATTCCCAGGATAACATCCAGATCCTGAAGAGGTGGGCAGATCAAGTTCACCTTGAATCTGCGTCCCTCTACCATCACTGGACATTCGGGGCAAACTGTAGAGGTCAACACCTGTCCTGATGCAGGTGTATAGACCAACAGTTTCCAACGGCAACTCCTTCACTAGAAGGCCCAACTCGGCTACACACAGGCTTGACACAAAGGAGTGTGTCGCTCCAAAATCAAACAAAATTCTAACGCATCTACCAGCTATAGAGCAATATTCTGTACTAAGTTACCTGACTGGGATGCCTCCGCTCCAGTCATGGCAAACACTCTCCCTGCTGCCTGAGGTCGACTGCCTCCATTCCTCAACTGTTGGGATCCACTGGGTTGAGTCATCCTATTCTGGGTAGGACAATCTCTAGCAACGTGTCCCGTCTTTTGGCAGGCAAAACATCTCCTCCCTGGAGTCTTCTTGAAACATGCATTGGAGGCGTGTGGTCCACCACAGTGAAGACACTTGGGTTCCCAAGGTTGTTGCTGTTGAAACTGGGGAGGCACTGCTATTGCCCGATGTGGTGGAGGTCTCGCATAGGGCTGGCTTTGTGGGTGCTGTGCCTTAGCCTTCCCACTGGAAGAACCCCCTTGGTGTGACCTGATCACCCGTGCATCACCCTTTTCCAGGGTCTCCACCATCTTCGCCTTTTCTACTAAGGCGTGAAATTCCCTGATGCACATCGGGGCTATGGTCCTCTTCAGCCCATGCTTCAGCCCCTCTTCGAATTTCCTACATCTCCAGGCCTCGGAGGTCGCCTGGGTATAGAACCGGGCGAGGTACTCAAAACGAGCAGCATAGGCGTTTACTGACATATCCCCCTGCTCCAATTTTAAGAACTCGGCTTCCCTCGCAAACTTGGCGCTGTCTGGGAAGTACTTCTCTAAGAACTTCACCCTGAAGCTCTCCCAATCCAGAACATCCTCTCGGGCCTCCGTCATTTGCTGAGCTCCCATCCACCAGAACTCAGCTTCTCCTGATAGCAGATACGTGGCAAACAACAGCTTCTTCTCTTCAGGGCAGGAGGTCGCCCTAAAGATTTTCTCCAGCTCCCTGACCCACTGATCTGCCTGATCAGGGGTAGCATTCCCACTGAACTTAGGTGGGTTGTGCCTCATAAACTCGGCCAGTCCCATCTGTTCTTGGGGCTGACCGACGTGGGAGTTTGTCTCAGCAGATCGGGCAGTTTCCCAGTGTTGCATTGTGGCTTGATGGTTCTGAGCCATCGCTGCATTCTGCTGCTGAATGGCAGTCGCCATCATCTCGATAGCCTTGGCGATCTGGCTCATCTCTGAGGAAGGTTGGGGTGGGGTAGCAGGTCTACGTGCCATCTTCTTCGTTCTGAATTCTGAATCTATGGGCTTCTATATTCCCTACAACTATAAGAATGAAATCGATAAGAATCAATTCATTCAAGGGGTAACAGCTAGACCTTACACAGGTCAGCATCTCAAAGTCATTAAGAATTTGAGTTCATCCACAGAATCATAATGCTTATAACATCAAGCATAACACCAGCACAACTACTGGTATGCAGTCACCAATCGAATCAACCATTTTCAATCAATTACAAAGACACTCAAGAGAATGAGATAGCTCACACCAGAATTCAATATATGCTAAACATCAAACCTTTGGAATTAAGATTGAGACTCATCTCGATCCAGTTATGAGTGTGCACCCTCACTACTTTATCAAGGCCTTCTCATTCTTAATACTAAGATTTTCAATTAGAACATATATTCACCAAAGCACACACAAAATTTCAATACAAAAACGTTTGAAAACCTTTCACTATAGTTATTATTTTAAATTCAAATAACTTTCATGAGCAGAAGAAACACAATGGATCCACAGCCCTCAGGTCATCCTAAGGACGAACTGCTCTGATACCATTAATGTAACATCCCGCCAAAATAATACATACATCCATGTATAATTGAAATTAAGTGTAACCAAATAATATTGAAGAGTGCAAAATAATATGTATTGATATATATATCAGAAATGAAGTTACTCCTCTTAGGAAGTTTAATACATAACCAAATCAAACGTTTGCAAGATTTTACGAAAATAAAAGAAATGTAGTAAGACAGGCGGTCTCAAAAGAAAACGGCGATCTCCAACTTTAAAACGGCGATCTCTAACAGAAGACCTCAAAACGGCGATCTTCTATCAGGACACGAAAACCGGCGATCACCCGATGGAGGCATAAACCGGCGATCACCCGGTAGAGACGGAGATAGGCGATCTCCTTCCGGCGACCACTCGTTAGAGGGCTCTTCTTCCTGGAAGATCATCTGCTCCCGTGTAACAGACACACGATCATCACAGTTTTGAGAAAACAACCACAATAACAGATAAAAGGGTAAGCTAGATAATTTAAAAGAAGTTTAAATCATGAACATGAAAAATCCAAGTAAACCAAGTTCCAAAATATCCATGTAAAACGTAAAGCTGCTCATAGCATTCAGCTGATCGCCCAAAATCACAAACTTCACAATATTCACCCATAGTCATTCCATTTCACAATACAGCATCAAGTGTCTATCAATATTCAAGTTTCTCATTTCACCATTTCACATGTCAGACTTTCCACTGACCCACCACACAAGACACTTGACACTACTTCCGGATTGACTCGTGCGTTGATTAGACTCAGAGATCTGCACCTGTCACACTGCCCACTGTGGAATCACACACATCCACAGGGTCGCCGTGAAATCTCACACATTCACAAGCATACGATGAATCTCAACACATCACCATACAGCATGACAAGGTTAATCCACAAGACAGGTGGAGCTCGTTCTGTTTCACACGAGGCGCCCATCATGGACAGGTGGAGCTCGTTCTTTTTCACACGAGGCGCCCATCCTGGATAGGTGGAGCTCGTTCTGTTTCACACGAGGCGCCCATCACATGGACCTCCTTCGACTCTCACCAACTGAGTAACTTCCTCTATGTGATTCCATTATCAGCAGAGTCAGGATATCTCGTTAGGAATCACCGATCAATGCACATCTAACATGGTCTTACACGGTATTTCCTTTCCTGAAAATACTATGCCTCGACCCCACATTCACAGCATTCAACACATCATACCACTCAAGTAAATGATTCAAATCACATCAACAAACATTTCAAAGCTTCAGATCTTCGAATATCTCATGTAAATCTCAAGTAGTTCTCAAAACAACATCAAACACAAGGAGTTCGCAAAACAGCGCCAAAACCGGCGATCTAGTTCAAAAACATGGTATTTCAAAGGCTATGTTTAAAAACCGGCGACCACGTCGCCCAAGCACACAAACAGAGCATTTTACGCAGATGAAAACAAAAATGGCGACCACGTCGCCCTCACTTCCGAGATAGCTACACTATGGCTTGTATGGAAAAAGAGGTCTAGCTTCCCTTACCTGGACTTGCGCAAACACCAGGAGTTCCGAAATCCAACGAAGCTTGCAGAATACCTTGGCTCTGTTTTTCGCGTCTGGTTGAAGGACTTGCAGGGAACTGCCCAGGTGCTCTAATGGTGGCTGTCGCTCGTCGTACTCTCGTGTGAAGGTGTTAGAATCGCAGCGCGAAGGATATATCTGGAGGAGAAGGGAGGTAACTCACTCTTTCTCTCTTCGAAGGCTGCAACGTTTCTTCCTCTTCAGTAGTGGATTTCAGTGACTTAAACCAACTTATCCCTCCAAAAGCAGCTGCCACCACCTACTCTGCAGGGAAGTTTGCGTGCACGCTTCCCTGAACAGTACGACCACTGTTGCCTCTGGTGCATGCCAACCACTGCTCTGAACAGTACTGCCACTGTTGTCGCTTGTGCATGCCAGCCACTGCTCTGAACAGTACGACCGCGAGTGTCTCCCGCGCATGCCAACATTCTGATGTCACTATTCTGAACCACCCTTTTCGTCTACGTGGCGCGCGTGCAGAACGTCTCATGCTGGATGTATGGGTCCCACGTTCTCTGTGTATAACTTAACGTAGCGCGATGACCTTTCCACCGATGACCACAGGCGCGAAGACTATCCACCGATGACCTCTCGCGCGAAGGCTAACAACCGATGACCTCTCGCGCGAAGGCTAACAACCGATGACCTCTCGCGCGAAGGCTAACAACCGATGACCTCTCGCGCGAAGGCTAACAACCGATGACCTCTCGCGCGAAGGTTAACAACCGATGACCTCTCGCGCGAAGGTTAACAACGATGACCTCTCGCGCGAGGGCTAGCAACCGATGACCTCTCCCCCTGATGACGCCCGCATGCCCCTCGCGCCCAGGCGATCCTGCATGCCTTGCGCCCTGGCGATGCTCGATGACACATCGCCACGCCTTCCTGGAGGTTCTTCATTCCACTATGTTACATCCAAGGTATTTTCTCCACAAGGCTTGGTGACGTCGGTAGCTTCACACTTCCAAGAGTTGATTAGCACAAGTCCTCGTGCGCCCAAGCGTGTAACGTTAAGGATGATTCTCTTATGCTCAAGTATAGAGCTTCGCCTGCCCAGCGTATCCAAGGTTTAACCCACACCTTGATACGCGTGGCTTTTGGGACGTACCAGGGTTGATCCAACATTTTGGCTACACACTAAGTGTAGTTTCGGCGATTAGGTGTACTCTAGGCGACAGGCTACTAGGTACACACAGGCGATAGGCGTTCAAGCATAAGCTGGGCGATAGGCGTTCAAGCATAAGCTGGGCGATAGGCGTTCAAGCATAATCTAGGCGATAGGCGTTCAAGCATAAGCTGGGCGATAGGCGTTCAAGCATAAGCTGGGCGATAGGCGTTCAAGCATAAGCTGGGCGATAGGCGTTCAAGCGCCAGAGAAGTTGGAGATCGCCTACCCGCTTAATAACGGCGATCTCGTAGGCTTCTCAGCTATACATTCCTTCCTTTATATTTAAATAAACACGTGCTTCGAATTTATTTATAATATAACACTTTTATTCCAATATAAACTTCTAGGTTCTTACATAGAACAAGTGTTTAGTATTCATGAGGTTAAAGATGATCAACAAGTTAAGCTAGCTACCTTAGAATTTTTTGACTATGCCATGCAATGGTGGCATAAACTCTTATGGACATTGGGCTAAACAAGAGACCTCCTGTGGTTTCTTGGAATGATTTGAAAGAATGCATGCACGCTAGATTTGTGCCTCCACATTATAGGAAAGACCTTTTGTTGAAGCTCCAAAGGCTTCATCAAGGCACGCTTAGTGTGGATGCTTATTATAAAGAACTTGAAACGCTTTTAACTCATATTAACATGCATGAAAGTGAAGAATCTAAGATGACTCGTTTTGTAAGTGGATTAAGACAAGATATTCAAAATGTTGTAGAACTTTATGAGTACACTTCTTTGGAAAAATTGGTTCACCTAGCCATCAAGGTTGAATCACAAATTTTGAAGAAAAATTCTTTTAAGAAAACTCATAATGATGGTTTCTATAACTCACCTTGGAAGGGTAAAAATCACATTTCAAAACTTGATACTCCTTCCAAATCTTTTAAAGAATCCACTCAACAAAAGGACTCTCATAATTCTTCTATTTCTAAATCACCAACCAAAACCTCAAGCAAGAAATGTTTTAAGTGTTTAGGTTATGGTCATATAGCCACAAATTGTCCAACAAAAAGAACCATGATGGTAAAAGGGGGTATAGTTGTAAGTGAGCATAGTGATAATTCTTCTAAATCTAACTCCCCTTCCCCTAGCCCTAGTGATAATGAATGTGAAATACCATGTGAAGGTGACTTATTGGTGATAAGGCGCATGATGGGCACAATTCAAAAACCTTTGGATGATACCCAAAGAGAAAATATTTTCCATACCCGGTGCCTTATCAACAAAAGGTTATGTTCCATGATAATTGATGGGGGTAGTTGTACCAATGTGGCTAGTACAAGAGTGGTGGAGAAGCTTGATTTACCCACTATCTCTCATCCTAAGCCCTATAAGCTCCAATGGCTTACTAAAAAGGGAGAAATCATGGTTAATAAAAAATTCCTCATAAATTTTGAAATAGGAAAGTATAAAGATGAGGTTTTATGTGATGTTGTGCCTATGAAAGCAACCCATATTCTTTTAGGGAGGCCTTGACAATTTGATAGACATGTTTTACATGATGGCCTCACCAATATAATGTCTTTTTCCTTCCAAGGGCACAAGGTTACTTTAAAATCCCTCTCTCCACAAGAAGTTCATGAGGACCAATTAAAAATGAAAAATAAAAGAGAAAATGATAAAATGTGTCATAATACCTTATCAACTAAATCAATCTTTTTGACTCATGCTATGCCTCAATTTGGGCATCCAAGGTATTCTTCTTCTTTGTCTTTTTCATTACCAAAAGTTCCTACTTGCACTCCATATTGGTTGAAAAATGTTAGGGATGACTTTTCCATACCTACTAATGGTTTTTACCCTTTAAAGGGAATTTTTCCAAAGAAAATAATCATTCCCACACATTTTTTTCCAACATGGTTTGTCTACAGGACTTCTTTTTCCGACATCCCAATGATTCATAATGGTAGGTCAAGTTTGCCTTTATTATCCTCCACTGGTTTATTTGATAGCAAACTAACTTTTTTTTATTCAGGGATTTTGAATTCGTACACGAATTCTCTCCAACCCGGGGAGCATGATGGAGATCAAGTAGAAGAGGATTGTTAGAAAAGATGGCTTTAAACTAGAGGGGGGGTGAATTGTTTAAAGGGGTTTTCGCAAACTTTTCAGAGCTAGAATGAATTTATTTCAGAAACCAAATGATTCAGCAATTTAGTTAGCCAAACCAGCAAGCAAAACTGTAACACTAAAAAAAACAATCGGTTGTTTCTTCGAAACAATCGGTTGTTTATACCAGCAAACAACAAACAAACTGAATTTAAAGAGATAAGGATAGAAAGATTGTACACAACTGTTTATACTGGTTCACTCCAATCCAGAGCTACATCCAGTCTTCTCAGAAACCCTGAGGAAATCCACTAAGAAATCATACCTTGATCACTTACACAACAACCAAGAGAATTGTACCGACCAGTCCTCGGACACCGAGAACAGATGGTAAAGGGCAAACCATGTCAGCTGTGATGGAGGAGGGCCAAGCACATCTAGCCAAGGAAGCCAAGGCCCAAACCAAGAAGACCGTCTAGACCAAGAGGAGCGTCTAGCTCCAGGAAGTGAGCGTCTAGAACGTGAAGGAGGGAGGCTATCCATGGAGCTAGACCGTCTAGGACCTCTCACAAGATCCATGGCTAAACATATCCAAGCACACATAGAAGAAGCCACGGATGGAAGAGAGAGATCCTTGTACATGTTTCATAAAGGCCCAAAGGGGGAGGGGGTGCTTAGTAGATTAGTGTAGTGTAGAAAGCAAAACTTGCTCACTTAGGGGTGTGCTATCAAAAAGGTGCCCTTAGCAATAGAAGGAGGGGTGTGCTAGCAAATAGGTGCCTTTAGCAAAAGAAGGAGGGGTGTACTATCAAATGTTGCATTTTTGACCTATCTTCTAGAATATTAGGATGATGGTGTGGTTTGACTAAAGTCAATACCCTAGGCAGCCCCACTTTTTGTATTTCCATCCCTACCCTTTAAGCTTGCTCACCAAGGCTCCTAAATCTATAAATAAGGAGGCCTACCTCATGTATTTTCAAGTTTATTTTGAGTAATGTTATGCTGCCATTTTTGTGCACAAGCTTTACTCCTCCTAGAAATCTAGGCTATAAACTTCAATCCTTTCACCTTCTCCCTTGAGCTGGCCAAACCTCTCAACCCATACTCATCATGCACCTTCAAGACCAACACAACTCCTAGGAGGGTCTTGTTTCACTCACCCATTGCTTCCGCTCCATCTATTTCTACTTTGATTCAAGAAGAACACATGAAAATGCCATCATTTGGTATCATGAGCTTTTGGTTCTTCAAGATGAGTAGCTTGTCTTTTTAAATTTTCAGTTCTTCTTTATTTTCATCTTGTCATTTCAATTCCATAATTGTCTTGCTGTTTTTTACATTTTAAATTGTTCTTGGTGTGCTTATGGAAGATCCAACCGAAGCACATGTGTTCAATTGATCTTGAACATTTTCTTGTGCAATTGTGATAGGATTCCTTACACATTGAGTGGCTGTTTTCTTTTAGGAATTTGAGTCTTTATTGCTTTCTTATAATTGCTTCATTTTATGCTTTGAGTCTTTATTTTCTGAATCTATAAATGTTGTGTCAAGTCATGTGAATCCATAATTGTCATCAATTCTTAGTAGTCCTATTTTTTTTGGCTTGATTGTTTCTTGTTTTTGGGTCTCTTTAAGTTGCCTTAATCTGCTGTTATTTTTGATCCTTTGCTGCCTTTTTAATTTTAGTTTGAGTTCATAATTGTGTCTTAGTTCTTACACAATTTCCTTCTTACATTTCCTTTGTGTTAAATTTTGGTATCTTGCTTTTTTTTTTTCCAGTTTTCCAGATTTCCCCTGTTTCTCTCTGTCTGGCTGTTTTTTTGTTTCAAAAATTATTTCCACTCATAGGAAATTTGTGATTCTCTGGAAAATGCAAGTTTGAAGTGTTACAAAAAGGACAAAAAAAGAATCAGATCAAAAAAGGCAACAGAAAAGATATGATAAATCTTACAAAATCAGAGTGCAAACCTTGAGCGCTCCAGCTGGCCTAACTGCACACCAAATTTGCAAAAATTATTAAAAAAAAATGGTGCATGCGTTTTAGGTGATTCCAAAGCCATTGTTTAGATAAGATCCTGAATTTTTCTTGCATATAAATTTCAGAGACAAATTTTAAAAATACAGCTCAGCATAAATCGGGGAACAAACACGTTTTCTGGCCAACAACAATTTTCAGTGGTGCTGTTTTTTTTATTTGGTCATCTAATCTAGTGCTTTTCTTTAGGTATTCCTTTTGTGTGCCAACTTTTATTGAGTACCTTTAATTGTTTGCTTTAATTTCTTGACTCTCTTTCTAAGTTGTCATATTATAAATCCTTTTGGTGGTACTGTTTTTATTCAATTAAATTTGTTTCTTGCTTTTGTTTCTTGACCTCTCTTTTGGGTGCTGGAATTTAATTCTCCTTGGTGCATATGTGCATGGAACTTGACTTGGTTTAGGTTTAGCTCTTGTGAATAGGTGCTGGAAATTGGAGAATTAAAGCCATCATTTTAAGGAGGAGACAAAGCTAAAGCCGAAACAAGGTTGCTTGAAACAAACAATACAAACACCTAGAAGATCAAAAATTCAAGACAACAAGGAAGTGCACTAACCCAAAAGAGGATCAACAAAGGGAGTCTTCTTTTCCTTTGGAACTTGGTTTATTGTTAATTACCTCTTTAATTACGTTTAGACGGTGAGTGTGTCTTCAAGGGCTCAAAGTGTCCAAGAAGCCTCACCTAGGGCCGAATAGCATAGTAAATTTTTGCTTAGTAATTTGTTGCTTGTTTGAACTTGTTTTCTATTGTTTTGGTAGAAACGTTTTGCATGATTAGTTTAGTTTAATTTTGTGCTAAAACCGACTAGTTTGTTGCATATTTTTTTTTAGCTTACATAGTTTTATTGCTTTTTGATTTCTCAACTTCTTGTGTTTTAAGTGTTTCACTAAGAGAAATTTTTGTGTGAAGGCATTGGAGACTAGTTTTTGGCAAGGAAAAGGCTTGGTACTTAAGTAGTCCTTTGAGACTCACCTCCCTTACCTGGAAAACTACCTTCTTTATCTTCCCTAATCTTTCTCAAAGTAAAAACGCCTAAATACACAAAGGTCTAGCCATGTCTTCTTCTTCTCATTCTCCAAAGTCTATAGAATGTGAAGTAAAATCTTTGAAAACCCTTTTGAAAGAGGTATCCCAAGCGGTACAATTAATCTCTTTTAGGCAAGTGGAGAATGAAAACAAGATTAATGAGTTGGCTAGAGCTCAAGAAGAGAAATCCCAAAAATCTCAAAAATCAAAAAAAACAAATACTCATGCATCACAAAGCATTGCAACTCTAGGGGAGGGAAGCCTTAGAATTAATGACTACTACCAACCACCCCCTAGAAGAACTAGGCAAAGGGAACAAGAGGTGCCAAGGGAAACTAGAGTAGACCTACCTCATTTTCATGGAAAGGAAAATGTAGAAATATATCTAGATTGGGAGATGAAGGTAGAGCAACTCTTTGCTTGCCATAGGGTAAGTGAGGAACGAAAAGTACCCTTAGCCACCCTTAGTTTCCAAGGAAATGCCATGTATTGGTGGACCTCTTTAGAAAGAGACCGACGTCTTCATAGGGACCCTCCCATAGAATATTGGAATGACCTTAGGGGAGCCCTAAGACGTCGACATATACCTTCTTACTACCATAGGGAGTTGATGGACAAGCTCCAAAGACTCCAACAAAAGAATATGAGTGTAGAAGAGTATAGGCAAAAGATGGAGCTCTATATGATGAGAGCCTCTATTAGAGAGGAAGAGGAAACCACCATATCTAGGTTCCTTAGTGGCCTATCACTTGAGATAAGAGATAGAGTAGAGCTCTTACCTTATCAAGACTTGAATGATTTGGTTCAACTTTGCATTAAAGTTGAGCAACAAAATTTGCGCAAAACATCAAGTCAAAAGGTGAGCCCCTATTCTAACTTTTATCCCAAGAGAGAGTTTAAAAGGGAGGGTAGTACATCTAAGGAAAAACCAAAAGAACCTACCAAACCCTTCACCAAAGAAACCTCAACCCCACCCATCCGAGCTAGAGATGTTAAATGTTTTAAGTGCTATGGTAGGGGGCATGTGCAAGCACAATGTCCAAACCAAAGGACTTTGTTTCTTAAAGGTGTAGACGAATACACTAGTGGCGAGGATGAGCTTAGTGAGAAAGAGGAAGGGGGAGAGGATGAGAGGGTAGCTCCATTAGAGGGAGAATTGCTTATGATTAGGAGAACCCTCAACAATCACCCTAGCACATCCATTGAAACACAAAGGGAGAACATATTTCATACAAGATGCAATGTTTTAGAAAATATATGTTCCCTCATTGTGGATAGTGGATCTAGTTGTAATTGTTGTAGTGCTAGGATGGTTGAAAAGCTTAAGCTACAAGTGGTTCCTCACCCAAAACCTTACAAACTTCAATGGCTTAATGAAAATGGGGAACTACATGTAGATAAGCAAGTGGAAATCAAGTTTTCCATAGGGAACTACAAAGATAAAGTTTTATGTGATGTAGTGCCTATGGAAGCTTGCCATATCTTATTAGGGAGGCCATGGCAATTTGACAAGAAAACCTTGCATGATGGTCTCACTAACGAGATTTCCTTCACCCATAAATATAAGAAGTTTGTACTTAGTCCTTTACCACATTCTCAAGTGGTGAAAGACCAAATACAAATGAAACAAAAGAGGGATGAGGAAAACAAAAAAAAAAAGAGTGCTAGAAAAAGAGAAAATCCTTAGGGATAGGAAGGCGTGGGAGAAGAGTGTTCCTTCCCACAAGGTTGGTCTACAAGAAAAGCCTTTTGAAAATGTTTTAGAAAACTTGCTTCTTGTTGAACAACCAAGCCTTATCTTTTGTAAAGGAGCACTTACATGCACTGCCACAAGTAATGAACTCATGGTTTTACCTCCTCAAATAGAAAACCTTTTGAGTGAATTTGACGATCTATTCTCACAAGAAGGACCCAATGGGCTTCCTCCTCTTAGGGGGATAGAACATCAAATTGACTTCATTCCGGGGGCAAGCCTACCAAATAGGCCTGCTTATAGAACCAACCCCGAGGAAACAAAGGAGATAGAATCACAAGTTCAAGACTTGTTGGAGAAGGGTTGGGTTCAAAAGAGTCTAAGCCCTTGTGCTGTACCTGTCTTGTTGGTGCCCAAAAAAGATGGAAAATGGCGCATGTGTTGTGATTGTAGAGCAATCAACAACATCACCATCAAGTATAGGCATCCAATCCCAAGGCTTGATGATATGCTTGATGAATTGCATGGGTCAACTCTATTCTCCAAAATTGACCTTAAAAGTGGATATCACCAAATTCGAATCAAGGAGGGTGATGAGTGGAAAACCGCTTTTAAGACCAAATTTGGATTATATGAGTGGTTGGTGATGCCCTTTGGACTCACTAACGCTCCAAGCACATTCATGAGGCTTATGAATCACACCTTGAGGGATTGTATAGGTAAATATGTAGTAGTTTACTTTGATGATATCTTAGTATATAGTAAAACCCTAGAAGACCATCTAAGTCACCTTAGGGAAGTCTTTCTAGTTCTTAGGAAAAATAGTCTTTTTGCAAATAGGGATAAGTGTACCTTTGGTGTAGATAGTGTAGTCTTTTTAGGCTTTATAGTAAACAAAAAGGGGGTGCATGTAGATCCCGAGAAAATCAAAGCCATCCAAGAGTGGCCAACTCCACAAAATGTAAGTGATGTAAGAAGTTTTCATGGGTTAGCTAGCTTCTATAGAAGGTTTGTGCCTAATTTTTCTAGCCTAGCTTCGCCTTTGAATGAACTTGTTAAAAAAGATGTTGCCTTTTGTTGGAATGAAAAGCATGAGCAAGCCTTTCAAAGGCTAAAAGCTCAACTCACCAATGCACCCATCCTATCTCTCCCAAATTTTTCCAAAACTTTTGAGATAGAGTGTGATGCATCGGGAGTAGGCATAGGCGCGGTATTGTTGCAAGGTGGACACCCCATTGCTTATTTTAGTGAAAAACTCCATGGTGCCACCCTCAACTACCCCACTTATGACAAAGAGCTCTATGCTCTTGTGAGAGCCCTAAAGACTTGGGAACACTATCTTGTGTCCAAAGAATTTGTTATCCATAGTGATCACGAGTCTTTAAAATATTTAAAGGGCCAACACAAGCTCAATAAGAGACATGCAAAATGGATGGAATTTCTTGAACAATTTCCTTATGTAATCAAATACAAGAAAGGAAGCACCAATATAGTGGCCGATGCTCTTTCAAGACGCCACACACTCTTTTCAAAATTGGGTGCCCAAATTCTTGGATTTGACCACATAAGAGAGCTTTACCAAGAAGATCAAGAACTTTCATCCATCTATGCCCAATGTCTACATAGAGCGCAAGGAGGTTACTATGTGTCCGAGGGATATCTTTTTAAAGAAGGAAAACTTTGCATTCCTCAAGGAACACATAGAAAACTCCTTGTCAAAGAATCACATGAAGGGGGACTCATGGGCCATTTTGGAGTTGATAAGACTCTAGATCTTTTGAAAGCCAAATTTTGTTGGCCACACATGAGGAAAGATGTCCAACGCCATTGCTCTAGATGTATCTCATGTTTAAAAGCAAAGTCTAGAACAATGCCGCATGGACTCTACACCCCTTTGCCGATTGCAAATGCTCCTTGGGAAGACATTAGCATGGATTTCATTTTAGGACTTCCTAGGACTGCAAGAGGCCATGACTCTATCTTTGTGGTAGTGGACCGTTTTAGCAAAATGTCTCACTTTATTCCATGCCACAAAGTAGATGATGCTCAAAATATTTCTAAACTCTTCTTTAGAGAAGTGGTGAGACTCCATGGTCTCCCTAGAAGTATAGTGTCCGATAGAGATCCCAAGTTTATAAGTCACTTTTGGAAAACTCTTTGGGGTAAACTTGGAACAAGACTACAATTTTCAACTTCTTGTCATCCTCAAACGGATGGGCAAACCGAAGTAGTCAATAGATCTCTTGGAACTATGCTTAGGGCTATCATGAAGGGCAGCCACAAATCTTGGGATGAGTACCTTCCCCACATTGAATTTGCTTACAATAGAGTAGTTCATAAGACTACTAATGCTTCTCTTTTTGAGGTAGTATATGGTTTTAATCCTCTCACGCCCATGGATTTAATTCCCCTTCCTAATCCACAAGATTTTGTGCATAAGGAAGGAGTAATCAAGGCTGATTTTGTCAAGAAAATGCATGAGAAGATTAAAATTCAAATACAACAACAAAATGAGAAGTACACAAAACACAACAACAAAGGGAAGAGAGAAATAATTTTTGAGGAAGGAGACTTAGTTTGGCTTCATCTTCGAAAAGATAGATTTCCAAATCAAAGGAAGTCCAAACTAAGTCCCCGAGGTGATGGACCCTTCCAAGTCCTTAAGCGAGTCAACAACAATGCGTATAAATTGGACCTACCTCTTGAATATGGAGTACATGACACATTTAATGTAATTGATCTTTCTCCATTTGTAGGTACCAATGACGATGACGAACTGGATTTGAGGACAAATCCTTTCCAAGGGGGAGGGGATGATGGAGGAGGGCCAAGCACATCTAGCCAAGGAAGCCAAGGCCCAAACCAAGAAGACCGTCTAGACCAAGAGGAGCGTCTAGCTCCAGGAAGTGAGCGTCTAGAACGTGAAGGAGGGAGGCTATCCATGGAGCTAGACCGTCTAGGACCTCTCACAAGATCCATGGCTAAACATATCCAAGCACACATAGAAGAAGCCACGGATGGAAGAGAGAGATCCTTGTACATGTTTCATAAAGGCCCAAAGGGGGAGGGGGTGCTTAGTAGATTAGTGTAGTGTAGAAAGCAAAACTTGCTCACTTAGGGGTGTGCTATCAAAAAGGTGCCCTTAGCAATAGAAGGAGGGGTGTGCTAGCAAATAGGTGCCTTTAGCAAAAGAAGGAGGGGTGTACTATCAAATGTTGCATTTTTGACCTATCTTCTAGAATATTAGGATGATGGTGTGGTTTGACTAAAGTCAATACCCTAGGCAGCCCCACTTTTTGTATTTCCATCCCTACCCTTTAAGCTTGCTCACCAAGGCTCCTAAATCTATAAATAAGGAGGCCTACCTCATGTATTTTCAAGTTTATTTTGAGTAATGTTATGCTGCCATTTTTGTGCACAAGCTTTACTCCTCCTAGAAATCTAGGCTATAAACTTCAATCCTTTCACCTTCTCCCTTGAGCTGGCCAAACCTCTCAACCCATACTCATCATGCACCTTCAAGACCAACACAACTCCTAGGAGGGTCTTGTTTCACTCACCCATTGCTTCCGCTCCATCTATTTCTACTTTGATTCAAGAAGAACACATGAAAATGCCATCAAGCTGGGTCCCACAGCATGGGCCAAAGCCACGTGGAGTGGACCCCGCAGGCAACTTGGATTAGAGGGTGATCAGTCATCGGTGTGTCCCCTCAGAGAAGGGTGATCAATCATCGGTGTGTCCCCTCGGAGAAGGGTGATTAGTCGGTGTGTCCCCTCAGAGTAGGGTGATCAGTCATCAGTGTATCCCCTTGGAGAAGGGTGATTAGTCATCAGCATGTTCCCACAGAGAAGGGTGATTAGTCATCAGCATGTCCCCACAGAGAAGGGTGATTAGTCATCAGCGTGACGATCACCAGGAAGGGCTGATGTGTCCTCGTCACTCCGCAGGGTGATCAGTCCTCGGCAACAGAGTGTGACGAGGTGACATCGGTCTTGGGTGATTTGAACAGCGTAACTAGAACAGCTAAGATTGGTTCCCAGAGTGGGCCAATGACCAGTTAAATACCCAGAGGTAGGGAGAGGCCTGAATCACGAAGAGCCTATGCTGGTAGCAGGGAGAGCAAGTTAGGTGCAGAGTCCTGAGGGGTCGAGTACTCATCAGAACTAGGGTTTCCTAGTGAAGCTACATACATGGCACGTGAACAGTGAAGGCACTCCCAGAACAGGTGGCCCCAGAGATTAGGTGCACAAGGAGGCATCCAGGTGGTCACCCTGTTAAAGTTTGCACTCCAGAGAAGGAAACCTTATGTGCTAGATTACCCTAAGATTGGGTGATAGCGGCGCAAGGGTATTCCAGTAAACCCTGAATATGGCTAGTAGCGCAGTGAACCCTAATTAGGGCTAGCGGCGCAGTAAACCCTAGACTATATAACAGACAGTAAAATACTTCACAAAGGTACGCAGTTTCTAGACCTAAACACAGAGAAACTCGATACACTTGGTGTTTCTTGCCCAATATTGACTTGAGCGTCGGAGTGCAAATGGCCTCTAGGGCGCCCCTTTCTCTTTTGCAGGTGCAGATTGTTTCGCCAGAATCAAGCATATATCAACGTGAGGAAGGAGGCGTGTGAGTGTCGTGGAGTCAACTGACAGGCGAGTCAACCGGCAAGAACAAGAATGACCTTGAAAACCTCAAGAAACACACTCTCCTTGGCCAACACTAAGATTGCTGATCTTGAACACCTCAGGAACACACAGTCAATCTCAGCAAAAACACACAGACGAATTGTTTCAGCAGTTTACAAAGATTACACTTGTTACAGATGAATATCTGAAATCAATACAAGTAGAATCCTATTCCAGCACCTTGATCAATTACAAAACTCTTAAGCAATCTCAGCACTTTGAAAAACTATCTTAGAAAAACTTTGTCAAAAGAGCTCTCTTTTTTAAAAACAGTTTTTCTGAGTTTATACCAAGATATAGTTTGTTATCAAATCTTAACAAACTCTTAATTGCTTTAAAAAGATTGGTCAAAACATTTAATGACTGGAGCGTATTCAGTTTTAAATCATTTAAAGCTCAGTCAAAGAAAACAGTTATTCTATTATGGTTCCAAAACAAAAAATTGATTGTTTCCTCGAATCAATCGGTTGTTTTGTTACTTAACAGATTTCACCATTCAAAAACAGTTTTCAAACTTTCTCAAAACACCTAAGTGTAAACAATCGGTTGTTTCGACAGAACAATTGGTTGTTTTAACTTAGCTTGAAAAAACATTTTGCTTTGTTAAAGATTGAGATGCTAATTGCTTTGATATTTAATCTAAGGGTGGATTACAACATTAAACTACCCCAAAACAAAGCTTTAAACCAGCACAACAGCATCAAGCAAAGCAGAGGCTTCAACATCCTTCAAAGGATTTGGATTCTTCAAAACATTGAACATCACTTGGTTCAACAATCTCCCCCTATTTGATGAAGACAAACCCCTGGTGCTTGTGATGTACTGATTAAATCTGAAAGCAGTTCTTGCAATAGAACTTTGAACAATACATTGAACTTCTGATATTATGTTAGCATTCAGATAAACAGTTTAAAGCTTAAAACAATTAATATCAAAGACAAAATACATATCACCCAAACTGTTTTTAACAACTTGAAAAACAGAAACTTAAAATAACTTGAAACACAACATATATCTCCCCTTATTTGTCTTCACAAATAGGCAAAGATAAGAGATAAAACAAGATATTGTTTCCATTACATCAGAATAGAACAGCAATAGCAGAAGGAAAGAAATATTAAAACCAGCAAAGAACAGCCAAAAACAATAGATTGTTTCGATGACCAATCGGTTGTTTTTCCTTCATTCTTCTTCATCAGCAAACTGAAGATCAAAGATTTGATTCTGGACAGCTTCAATCTGTTCATCCAGAGTCATAAACCTTGCATCCATGTTGTCAAACCTGGTGTCAATCCTCTGGAAATTACTAACACAGAGATCATGAAGATTCCTTTGATTTTCCGCAAAGCTATCTAGCCTATTCACCATGAGTCTTTCAAAAGGAGACATGGTTTGTATTCTTTCTCCTTGATGTCCATCATCAGCACTAGGTCCTGCATTTTGAAAATCTCCAGTTGGATCTTCATGTTGAACATCCTTCTTGTTCAAGATGAGCAGCACCACTAGATGAGGCACCATGATCACCATCCTTACTTATCCATTTTCCACCTACTTTTGTAAAGCCCATCTTGCTGAGTGATCCATTGTTCAACTCTTGAGTTGACTTGACTAGCTCAGAAGTTTCATTTTCAAGATTAACTTAAAAAAATAGTAGAAACTTAGATATTAAAACAACATAGGGATAATGATAATCACTTAACCTCATGGCTTTTTGCATGTGTTCTTTGATTATATGAATCCAATTGACCTTGACTTTCTTGGTGATGCAAAAGATGTAAACTAGATCTTCTTCAGTTAACACAGAGTGGTTACTCCCCCTTGGAGTTAGAATCCAAGTTATAATGAGAGCAAGCAACCTCTCATCAAGCTTCAAACCTCCAACCGAGCATGTGCTAACTTGAGATTGATTATTCTTCAAGCAACTTTTGTAGAACTGGATTTTGTTAAAATCCTCCACCACACCAAGGTTTCCTTTGTTGATTCACAGGCCAGAGAACTTAAGCCCAGCAACAGCAGCCCAAACTTCATGAGTTATCTCCATTTCCACACCTTTCACATGAGAAACTAGATTGTTTCCCTCAAACTTCAAGTTAGTGTAGAAAACCTTCACCAAATCTGGATAGATGTTTCCCTTCATCTCTAGGAATTTTCTGAGAGATTGATACTTGAGCAGCCTTCTCACATTATCAAGCTTTTGACTTTTCAGCCAATCAAAGCATACAACCTTGGGGTTGTTTATCTTCTTGATACTTGTTTCATATCTATACTTCTCAATGAGATCCTTATCTCCAGAAAACCAGCCTTCTAACCTTCCTCCAGACCTTACAGCCCTGGTTTTGACTCTTTTGGAGGTGGGAGGGGTTGATTCCATGACAGCAAAGACAAAAACAGAGGAGAGCACACTTCCCAGATTTTTCAAGAGATGGTGCAAGAGATATTGCAAGAGATGTTGCAATTGGTTGTTCTTGTGGAAGAAATATGCACTTGATTTTATAGCAATAAGAAAATCAATTTGAATTTAATTTCATTCAATAGGTACCTGATTTTCCAGAGAGAGAGGACTTGACTCTATTCTGCACAGAAAATGTCAGTGTAAGGACCTGAAATTTATTGGAATGAAAGAGTATGTTTTAAGTAAATTCTAAGTATGTTTTATCTAAGTTAAAAAGGAAGGAAAGTGTAGTCTAGAAAAAAAACTATAAGAGTTCCTTGTTTATACATCATCGCCGGTCGCCTAGACTACACGTCATCGCCTGGGCGCGAGGCATGCAGGCGTCGCCAGGGCGCGATGCATGCGGGCATCATCAGGGGGGGGGTGAGACATCGGTCGTTCGCCAGGAAGAGGTCATCAGTGGTTTGTCCTCGCGCGAGAGGTCATCAGCGGTTTGTCTTCGCGCGAGAGGTCATCAGTGGTTTGTCCTCGCGCGAGAGGTCATCAGCGGTTTGTCTTCGCGCGAGAGGTCATCAGTGGTTTGTCCTCGCGCGAGAGGTCATCAGCGGTTTGTCATTGCGCGAGAGGTCATCGGTGGTTTGTCTTCGTGCGAGGTCATCGGTGGTTCGTCTTCGCGCTGGTAGCCATCGGCGAAAGGTCATCGCGCGGCGCTTAGTTACACACCGAGAACGTAGGACCTAGACTCCCAGCAAGAGACGTTCTGCACGCGCGCCACGTAGACGAAAAGGTGGTTCAGAATAGTGACCTCATAGTGTAGCCTGCGCAGAGGCATGCTTAGTGGTACTGTGCAGGGAAGCGTACACGCAAACTTCCCTGCAGAGTGGGTGGTGGCAGCTGCTTTTGGAGGGATAAGTTGGTTTAAGTTACTGAAATCCACTACTGAAGAGGAAGAAAACGTTGTTGTAGTCGAAGAGAGAAAGAGTGAGTTCCCTCCTCCGCGTTGCGATTTCAGCCTCTCCACACAAGAGTACGACGAGAAGCAACACCATTGGAGCACTTGGGTAGTCCTCTGCAAGTTCTTCAGACCAGACGCGAAAAACAGAGCCAAGGTATTCTGCAAGCTTCGTTGGATTTCGAAGCTCCTGGTGGTTGCGCAAGTCCAGGTAAGGGAAGCTAGACCTCTTTTTCCATACAAGCCATAGTGTAGCTATCGCTGAAGTGAGGGCGACGTGGTTGCCATTTTTGTTTTCATCTGCGTAAAATGCTCTGTTTGTGTGCTTGGGCGACGTGGTCGCCGGTTTTATATACAGTCTTCGAAACACCCTGTTTTTGAACTAGATCGCCGGTTTTGGCGCTGTTTTGCGAACTCCTTGTGTTTGATGTTGTTTTGAGAACTGCTTGAGAATTACATGAGATATTCGAAAATATGAATCCTTTGAAATGGCTATTGCTGTGATTGAAATCATTCTTTTAAGTGTGGCATGATGTCTTTGAATGCTGTGAATGTGGGATCGAGGCATAGTATTTTCAGGAAAGAAAATACCGTGTAAGATCTTGTGGTAGGTGCATTGATCGGTGATTCCTAAGGGGATATCCTGACTCTGCTGAGGTAATGGAATCACGTAGAGGAAGTTACTCAGTTGTTGAGAGTCGAAGGAGGTCTATATGATGGGCGTCTCGTGTGAAAAAGAACGAGCTCCGTCTGTCCTATGGATTAACCCTGTCATACCAGGAGAACTATGGTAACATTGAGATGATATATGCGCATGCTGTGTGGATTCACAGCGACCCTGTGTGGATTTCACAGTGGTGTGGTATGACAGGTGCAGATCTCTGAGTCTAATCAACGCACGAGTCAATCCGGAAGTAGTGTCAAGTGTCTTGTGTGGTGAGTCAGTGGAAAGTCTGACATGTGAAATGAGAAACTTGAATATTGATAGACACTTGATGCTGTATTGTGAAATGGAATGACTATGGGTGAATGTTGTGAAGTTTGTGATTTTGGGCGATCAGCTGAATGCTATGAGCAGCTCTACGTTTTACATGGATATTTTGGAACTTGGTTTACTTGGATTTTCATGTTCTTGATTTAAACTTCTTTTAAATTATCTAGCTTACCCTTTTATCTGTTATTGTGGTTGTTTTCTCAAAACTGTGATGATCGTGTAATTGTTACACGGGAGCAGATGATCTTCCAGGAAGAAGAGCTCTCTAGTGAGTGGTCGCCGGGAAAAGAGATCGCCTATTTCCACCTCTCGGTGGTGATCGCCGGTTTTCGTGTCCTGATAGAAGATCGCCCGTTTTGAGGTCTTCTGTTTGGGATCGCCGTTTTATGTTGGAGATCGCCGTTTTTTTTGAGACCGCCGGTCTTACTGTATTTCATTTATTTTCGTTAAACCTTGAAAACATTTGATTTGGTTATGTATTAAACTCCCTAAGAGGAGTAACTTCATTTCTGATATATATACATATTATCTTGTACACTCCAATATTATTTGGTTACACTTAATTTCATTATACATGTATGTATGTATTATTTTGGCGGGATGTTACAGTCAGAAAAAGAAACTGAAAATCACATGATCTTCACATGTGATCTTTGACTAGTCATAAAGGCTCTTAAATTTCCAAGATTTTGGAATATATTCTTTTATGATAGTAGTGTACCGATTAGTCCTCGCCCATCACTTAGTCTCTTCACTGAAACAAGTTAACAGCTTGAGACTGGGGGGCTTGTGTACCGACCAGTCCTCAGACGTCAGCTGGGTCCCACAGCATGGGCCAAAGCCACATGGAATGGACTCCATAGGGGGTATTGAACAGAGAGGGGTGATTAGTCATCAGCCTACAGAGAAGGGTGATTAGTCATCAGCCTAAAGGAAAGGGTGATTAGTCATTAGCCTACAGGGAAGGGTGATGAGTCATCAGCCTACAGAGAAGGGTGATGAGTCGTCAGATCACCAGGATGGGTGGAGGTGTCATCGTCACTCAGCAGGTCGAGGACTCGTCGGCGAGAAGGTGTGGTGAGGTGACATCGGCCTTGGGTGATTTGAACAGCGTAAACAAGACAGCTAAGATTGGTTCCCAGAATGGGCCAATGACCAGTTAAACACCCAGAGTTAGGGAGAGGCCTGGATCACGAAGTGCCTATGCGGGTATCAGGGAGAGCACAGTTGGGTGTAGAGTCCTGAGGGGACGAGTACTCACCAGAACTAGGGTTTTCCCAGTAAAGCTACATGCATGGCACGTGAACAGTGAAGGCGCTCCCAGAACAGGTGGCCCCAGAGACTAGGTGCACAAGGAGGCATCCAGGTGGTCACCCTGTTAAAGTTTGCACTCCAGAGAAGGAAACCTTATGTGCTAGATTACCCTAAGATTGGGTGATAGCGGCGCAAGGGTATTCCAGTAAACCCTAAATATGGCTAGCAGCGCAGTAAACCCTAATTAGGGCTAGCGACGCAGTAACCCTAGACTATATAAGGGACAGTAAAATACTTCACAAAGGTACGCAGTTTCTAAACCTAAACACAGAGAGAAACTTATACACTTGGTGTTCCTTGCCCTACACTGACTTGAGCGTCGGAGTGCAAACGGCCTCTAGGGCGCCCCCTTTCTCTTTTGCAGGTGCAGATTGCTTCGAGATAACCAAGCACATATCAACGCGAGGAAGGAGGCGTGTGAGTGTCGTGAGTCAACCGACAGGCGGGTCAACCGGCAAGAACATTTGGCGCCAACCGTGGGGCCGAAGTAAAACAAGGTCCCATACACGAGAGTGAGAGTAAGAACCACGGAAGATGAGGAATACAAGACACGGGTCCATTCCACCAAACGGAGGCGACAACGTTACCATGCAATAGCTGATGGAAACGATGCGCGCCCTCCAGGAGACGGTGGCGGAATCTCGAGCGCATCAGGCGCGTATGCAGGAAGACCTGGCCGCCTCACAGGCCAGGAATGAATAGTTACACCGAGCAAATGAGGAGCTGCGCTTGAATTTGCAGCACATACAACAAGCTGGAGATCGTGCGGAAGATGATCGAGCCCCACCAATGCCTCCAAGGGCCTTTCCCATGCCTTTCTCCCAAGCAATTATGAACACGGTGGTCCCAGCCACCTTTGTAGGACCTAAAACCGTGTTCACCGGGAAAGAGGATCCTGAAACGCATCTCAGTGCTTTCCACACGCAGATGATGTTGTCAGGAGGGTCCGACGCAGTGCACTGTAAGCTCTTTATGGCCACACTGACAGGAACTGCGCTAGAATGGTTCGTGAGTTTGCCTGAAGGACATATCACGTCTTTCGCGCAATTCTCCGCGCTGTTCAGGGAGCAATATCTTGTCAACAGGGCCCCTCCACCAGTGTCTTACGATCTTTTTGATGTAAGGCAGCATCAGAGGGAGTCCCTTAAAGATTACCTCAATAGGTTTGGGGCGATGGTGGTAAGGTTGCACACCAAGGACGAAGACATGGTGGTGCACGCCTTCAGGAAGGGCGTATTGCCAGGGCCTTTCAGCGAATCTCTAATACGCAGCCGTCCCAAGACCTTCAGCGACATAAAACGGCGTGTTGTGGCCCACATTGTCGCCGAAGGAGAGCTTAGCGAGAAGCGAGAAAGCGCAGTCTCGTTAAGGCCCCGAGCGCCTAGTCGGCCTCAACCGCTGCGGGTACACGAGGCGACCACGAAGAAGAAAGCTCAAGGGAAACAGAAGCCCTACGAGCCCCAAAAACCACAGCCTAGGGCGCGAGGCAAAGATGACATGCCCCCTAGGCATGAATTTGTGGTGGAGTTGAAGGAACTGATTGCCATTCCTAATGTGGCAGAAAGGTTGAAGATGCCCCCAAAGAGTGACAAGAGGTTGGGGCCGAACAAAAATGCATGGTGCGAATTCCATCAGGCTTTTGGGCACCCCGTTCGAAATTGCCTGGCCCTGGCTCACCAATTGGACGAGTTGGTGAAGAGTGGGTTTTTGAATGACTACCTAAAGGAAGCATCGGAAGGTGAGACGGTTGTTGCACCAAGGGCAGACCAGGGGCATGAAGTGCCCATACATGGTGAGATCCACACTATATTAGGTGGGTTCTCAGGAGGAGGGTGCACTTCTTCGCAATGAAAGAAGTATGCACGTTCAGTGATGGCAGTGGAGGCCTGCGAGGAAGATCACTTTCCGGACATCGATCTCGTCTTCACAAAGGCTGATCGCTGAGATGTTGTTCCCCACGACAACGATCCGGTGGTTATTTCAGTGGCCAGTGCTGCACGTAAGGTGCACCGGGTATTGGTCGATCAGGGAAGCTCGACTGATGTGATGTTCTGGTCGACTTTCAACAAGCTACAGTTGTCTCCTGATCAGCTGCGACCCTACGTCGGTTGTTTATATGGGTTTGCAGGAGACCAAGTAGAGGTACGGGGGTACATAGAGTTGAGGACCACGTTCACTGATGGAGTAGCATCCCGCACAGAGAACATCAGGTACCTTGTGGTGAACGCTCCCTCTGCTTACAACATACTTCTGGGCAGACCGGCCCTGAACCGGCTAGGGGTTGTGGTGTCCACAAGGCACATGAAGATGAAGTTGCCATCGATGGAAGGGATGGTGGTAACCATCAAGTCAGACCAAAAAGAGGCTAAAAGATGTTATGAGAATAGCCTCAAGACAAAGAGGGGAATCTGCATGGTGACCACCTCACCACCGGGAGGATGTGTCGACGAAACAGATATGCCCCGAGGTGACGTCGGGGTCACCCGAGCAGAGGTCGCCCGGGCGAGACGTCCCGAACCGGCAGAGGAGGTCGTGGAGAAGGAGATCAGAGAGAAGATTTTCAAGCTGGGTAAATCCCTATCTCAGGAGACCCAAGATCAGGTAGCGGGGGTTATAGGAAAGCATCTGGACGCTTTCGCTTGGTCCCCCTCAGACATGCCAGGCATTGACCCCGATTTTCTATGCCATCGCCTGGCACTGATGGAGTAGCATCCCGCACAGAGAACATCAGGTACCTTGTGGTGAACGCTCCCTCTGCTTACAACATACTTCTGGGCAGACCGGCCCTGAACCGGCTAGGGGTTGTGGTGTCCACAAGGCACATGAAGATGAAGTTGCCATCGATGGAAGGGATGGTGGTAACCATCAAGTCAGACCAAAAAGAGGCTAAAAGATGTTATGAGAATAGCCTCAAGACAAAGAGGGGAATCTGCATGGTGACCACCTCACCACCGGGAGGATGTGTCGACGAAACAGATATGCCCCGAGGTGACGTCGGGGTCACCCGAGCAGAGGTCGCCCGGGCGAGACGTCCCGAACCGGCAGAGGAGGTCGTGGAGAAGGAGATCAGAGAGAAGATTTTCAAGCTGGGTAAATCCCTATCTCAGGAGACCCAAGATCAGGTAGCGGGGGTTATAGGAAAGCATCTGGACGCTTTCGCTTGGTCCCCCTCAGACATGCCAGGCATTGACCCCGATTTTCTATGCCATCGCCTGGCACTGATGGAGTAGCATCCCGCACAGAGAACATCAGGTACCTTGTGGTGAACGCTCCCTCTGCTTACAACATACTTCTGGGCAGACCGGCCCTGAACCGGCTAGGGGTTGTGGTGTCCACAAGGCACATGAAGATGAAGTTGCCATCGATGGAAGGGATGGTGGTAACCATCAAGTCAGACCAAAAAGAGGCTAAAAGATGTTATGAGAATAGCCTCAAGACAAAGAGGGGAATCTGCATGGTGACCACCTCACCACCGGGAGGATGTGTCGACGAAACAGATATGCCCCGAGGTGACGTCGGGGTCACCCGAGCAGAGGTCGCCCGGGCGAGACGTCCCGAACCGGCAGAGGAGGTCGTGGAGAAGGAGATCAGAGAGAAGATTTTCAAGCTGGGTAAATCCCTATCTCAGGAGACCCAAGATCAGGTAGCGGGGGTTATAGGAAAGCATCTGGACGCTTTCGCTTGGTCCCCCTCAGACATGCCAGGCATTGACCCCGATTTTCTATGCCATCGCCTGGCACTGAATCCCCAAGCCAGGCCAGTCCGCCAAAGGAGAAGGAAGTTCAATGATGAACGAAGGCAGGTAGTCAGGGAGGAAACACAGAAGTTGCTGAAAGCAGGCCACATACGGGAAATACAATACCCTGAGTGGCTTGCGAATCTAGTCCTGGTGAAAAAGGCCAACGGGAAGTAGAGGATGTGTGTGGACTTCACAGATCTTAACAAGGCATGTCCGAAAGATTCCTACCCTCTGCCCAACATAGATGCGCTAGTAGACAGCACCTCGGGCTGCAAGTTACTCAGTTTCTTAGACGCTTTCTCCGGGTACAATCAGATCAAGATGTACCCGATGGATGAGAACAAGACTGCGTTCATGACAGAGCTGTCTTGTTACTGCTACACAGTCATGCCGTTTGGCCTGAAGAACGCGGGTGCCACATATCAGAGGTTGATGGACAAGATACTCGCCCCCATGCTGGGACGTAATGTGTAGGCCTATGTAGATGACATGGTGGTGACGTCCCAAGCACGAGATCAGCATGTTGACGATTTGGAGGAGCTGTTCAACACAATAGCAAAGTACAGGTTGAAGTTGAATCCAGAAAAGTGTGTCTTTGGGGTGGAGGCAGGCAAGTTCCTTGGGTTTTTGCTCACGGAAAGAGGGATTGAGGCCAACCCAGACAAGTGTGCAGCGATCATAGCCATGAGGAGCCCGACGTCAGTCAAAGAAGTGCAACAGTTGACGGGTCGGATGGCTGCACTCTCCAGGTTCGTGTCAGCCGGAGGAGACAAGGGTCACCCTTATTTCCAATGCCTAAGGAGGAATAGCAGATTCACCTGGACTGCAGAATGTGAGCAGGCTTTCCTTAAGCTCAAGGAGTACCTGGCCAGCCCGCCAGTCTTGTGCAAGCCTCAGCTCGGCACACCCCTGCGTCTTTACTTTGCAGTCACAGATAGGGCGGTGAGTTCTGTCTTGGTTCAAGAGCAGCAACAAAGCCAGAAGCCCATTTATTTTGTCAGCAAAGTGTTGCAGGGGCCTGAAACGAGATACCAAGCCTTAGAAAAGGCAGCATTAGCAGTGGTGTTTTCAGCCAGGAGACTTCGCCACTATTTCCAGAGCTTCACAATGGTGGTGATGACAGATCTGTCGATATGTAAGGTCCTGCAGAAGCCCGATGTGGCGGGAAGAATGGTGCGTTGGGTGTAACATCCCTCCAAAACCTTTCCATATTTATATAATAGAATAAAGCGTAGATATTAAATTTATAAAATCAACATATGTACATAGATATTAAAAATACATCATCCCGTACATCATATCAAAAAGAGACGTCCCTCTTATAAGGTTTTAATACATTCCATCAACTCTTTCGAAATAAAACCAGATGCAGCATAAAAGGACAAAATAGGCGATCTCCTATCAGAAGACCCAAAACAGCCGATCTGCTATCAAGACAGAAAAACAGGCGATCACCCGATAGAGGCAGAAACAGGCGATCACCCGATAGAGACGGAAACAGGCGATCTCCTTCCGGCGACCACTCACTGAGGAGCTCTACTCCCTGGAAGATCATCTGCTCCCGTGTAAAATACACGATCATCACAGTTTTAAGAGAAAACAGCCACAGAGCAATACAAAATAAAGGGTAAGCTAGATATTTTTAAAGAGAATTTAGATATGAAACTTTAAAATCAAGATAAAACAAATTCAAGATACCCACGTAGAACTATCAATTTCTCATTCATATCACACAGCCACCAAGAAATCACATATTTCCCAATTTCCTCAAGAGTCGTTCAGTTCACATAATTCCATCAAGTGTCTATCAATTTTCAATGTTTCTCATTTCTCACGTCAGACTTCCACTGACTCATCACACATGACACTTGACACTACTTCCGGAAGACTCATGCATTGAACTTAGCATCCAGAGACCTGCACCTGTCATACTTCATTGCTGTAAAGTTCCCACAGCTGTGCACATAACCATAATCTCAATATCATCACTTTCACAGTATGACAGGGTTAATCCATATAACAGGCCGAGCTCGTTCTTTTTCACACGACTCACCCATTCATATGAACCTCCTTCGACTCTCACCAACTGAATAACTTCCTCTATATGATTCCATTATCTCAGCAGAGTCAGGATCGCCTCATTCACAGGATACTCACAGATCAAGACACTTCATAACCAAATCTCAACACGGTATTTCCTTTCCTGAAAATACTATGTCTTGATCCCACATTCACGACATTCAAAACATCACACAACACTTAAAGGAATGATTTCAATCACAGCAAAACTCACTCCAAGGTCTTTATTTTCGAATATCCCATTTAAATCTCAAACAGTTTCAAAGCAACACCAAAAACAGGGAGTTCGCAAACAACGCCAAAACCGGCGATCTGGTTCAAAAAACAAGGTATTTCGAAGTCTGTATTTAAAACCGGCGATCTGGTTCAAAAAACAAGGTATTTCGAAGTCTGTATTTAAAACCGGCGATCACGTCGCCCAAACGCATGAGAACTGAACATCACTGAAAAAGGATTTAAAACCGGCGACCACGTCGCCCCACACATAGAACAGAGCATCACGAAAATGAAAATGAAAATCGGCGACCACGTCGCCCTCACTTCAGAAACAGCTAATCTATGGCTTTTATTGAAAATAAGGCTAGCTTCCCTTACCTGGACTTGCGCAAAACACCAAGAGCTCCACAACCCACCGAGCTTAAAGGATGCCTTAGCTCTATTTTAGCTTCTGGTTTGTAGAACTTGCAGAGAACCTCCCAGGTGTTCCAAAGGCAGTCGTCGCTCGTCGTACTGGTGATTGGGGAATGCCTGAATCGCAGCGTGAAGGAGAGGAAGGAGAAGGAGCCAACGCTAACTCTCTAAATCACTTTCTAATCACCCCCCGTCTCTTACCTCTCAGGAGTGAGTTTAAATCTAAGCCAACTTGCCCAGGAATGCCGCTGCCTCCACCCACTCTGCAGGAAAGGTTGCGTGTACGCTTCCCTGAACAGTACGACTACGCATGCCTCTGCGCAGGCTAACACTCTGAGGTCACTATTCTGAACCACCCTTTCTGTCTACGTGTCGCGCGTGCAGTACGTCTGATGCTGAGAGCCTGGGTCCCACCTTATCTGCGTGAAACTCGACATCGCGCGATAACCTTCCACCGATGACCTCTCGCGCGATGACTATCCACCGATGACATCTCGCGCGATAACCTTCCACCGATGACCTCTCGCGCGATGACTATCCACTGATGACATCTCGCGCGATGACCTTCCACCGATGAATTATCCTGGAGGACGACCGATGTCTCACCCTGGTGGACCACCGATGTCTCCCCCTGGAAGACGACCGATGTCCACATGCCTCGCGCCCTGGCGATGCCCGCATGTCCTGCGTCTGGCGATGCCCGCATGCCTTGCGCCCTGGCGATGCCCGCATGCCTCGCGCCCTGGCGATGCCCGACGACACATCGTCACGCCTTCCCGAAGGTTCTTCATTCCACTATGTTACGTCCAAAGTATCATCTCCACATGACTCGGTGACGTCGGTAGCTTCACATTTCCAAGAGTAGACCAGCACCACTCTTCGTGCGCCCATGCATGCAACACTAAGGGCGATCTCTTTTGCTCAAGCATAGAGCTTCGCATGCACAGCGTATCTAAGGCTTAACCCACACCTTGATACGCGTGGTTGTTGGAACCCACTCTGGTTGATCCAGTATCTTGACCACATACTACGTGCACTCCCGTCTATCACGTACACCATAGGCGATTGGCGGTCATGTCTCCTCTAGGCGACAGGCGATTATGTCCCAGAGAAGTCGGAGATCGCCTCCGTCTTCAATAACGGCGATCTCGTAGAAGACTTCTTAGCTACACTTTTCTTCCCTTACTCTTCTTGATCTACATGCCAGCCGACCGATCTCTACCAGTTGACCCCAGACCTTGGGCGACGTCCGATGTCCGACTACTACGAAACTTCATTTACCAGCTCTTTGTATTTTAAATAATAACATCTTCTGAAATTATTTAAATATAACACTTTCCTTCCAATTAAGGTTTCTAGGTCCTTACATTCTCCCCAACAAGAAGAATTTTCGTCCTCGAAAATTGAGCTACAAGGAAAAGAGGTATGGATAGGCTTCTTTCATGGGTTCTTCTAACTCCCAAGTTGAATCACCCGATCCCTCATCCCACACCACTTTCACCATGTTGATGGTCTTGCCTCTGAGCTGTTTACTTTGCCGATCGTCAATCCTGACTGGTTTTGCTTCAAAGGACAAGTCATCCCTGATCTGCACATCGTCCACTTCCAGCACATAACTAGGGTCTGCCATGTACTTCCTCAGCTGTGATACGTGGAAGACATTGTGCAGAGTTGCCAATTGGGGAGGTAGGGCGACTTCATAAGCTACTGGATCGACCCCCCTCAAGATCTGATATGGCCCGACTAACTTAGGAGACAGCTCCTTTGATCTGATAGCTCGTCCTACCCCCTTGATCGGTTTCACTTTCATAAATGCATGATCTCCAACTACAACTCTAAAGAGCTTTTCCTCATCGTCAACATCATCACTGCCTCTACAAGAGTTATTATCCTCGCCCTTATGAGCGACATAGAGTGGCTCCCCCAAAGTTATTCCTTTCATATTTTCCATATCCACAAGGGTTTTCCAACCAAACGATTCTTGCTCGCCTTCTTAGCAACTTCGACTTTGGGGATGGATGGTGATTCACTTTCTAAGGTAGAGCAATCCGACGAAGATCCATCTACTACTGACATTAGCTGCAGTCACAACACCTTCCCTCCACCCATCATACCACCAGGCATACACTGCTGATTCAACTCAAGAGGGCGACCTGAATGGCGTTCAGGAGAGCATGGCTTGACTGTTAAGCGGTCTGAACATCACATACCCAAATTAATCAGTAGCTGCCCCTCTAGACGAAGGGACCCATTCCTCTAGTTTCTGTGGTCCCTCTTTATCAAGCAACCCATCGTACTGGACCTCCAGCAGCCTTGGAGACACACTCCAGATTTTTCATCTAAATCAGCATTCTGTAACGCCACCATCACACCAGAGTACCCCTATACTAGCACCGACCTAGAAGAACAGATGCAGCTGACAATGCAGCATTGTTTCTAAGATCAGAAACGAAACACTGACCACCACAACTGCCCATCTAAAGGATTAGCTGCAAATCCCATCCCATTAGAAACACAAGGCACGGAAAGTTCTGCTTCCACCTCCAACTTTCTGCAATTTACTAACATTGCTAGAAGAACTTAACATCATTATAACACGGCTTACCCTTATTCTATCCATAGCCATTACCTCCTTCCCTTCTACGTTCACAGGCAGAACTGCATCCTCATTTGCCAAGTTCAGGGGACTTACTGCATCAGGAGCCTTAAATCTCAACCCACCATTTCCATACACATCTTCCAAATCACGATCCACAAAACAGCATCCATTCTGCGTGAAGCTTTCTCTCTTATCCCAGTAACTTCTCTACTTGGTATTTTTCAGCAAATTTCTCTTGCTAAATGAACTTTAGACATAAATACAATATCTCCTCTTTCCTTTTAAGCTTGTGGTTAAGCTAGAGTCATCTCATGCTGTTTCATCGACATAAACATCTCCCAAGCTTCAAATAAAAGAAAATTCATTCTTTCATTCTTGGAACTTAACCCCGGTACTTCCCATGGATACACATGCTTAAGTCTTTAAACCCTCAACATACTGCTTATATACTCTCCATAACTTATATGTAGCTGAAACTAAACCCCGGGTACAACTAAATCTAACTTACACTTCCTTCTTAAATTCCATCAACTCAGCTGGAGCCATTGACACTGGTCCAGCTCCAGGTACCAAATCAATAGAGTTCCACCTCTCTCTTAGGAGGTAATCCAGGTAGTTCTTCTGCAAATACATCCATGAAATCTTTCACCAAGGTATCCTGCTTACGTCTTCTTCATTCTTCACTCCCCCCCTTTAGCTAGGCTCGCAAAACACGTCGCCCCTTCTTTCAACTCCGACTTCACATGCTGAGCAGATATCACACCTGACTCTTGGAGATCGGGGAACACCACCTTCTGGCTACCGCAAACTGTGAGAACGTGATTGGCAGATAGCCAATCTATTCCTAGGATAACATCCAGATCCTGAAGAGGTAGACAGATCAAATTCACTTTGAACCTGCGTCCCTCTACTATCACTGGACATTCAGAGCAAACTGGGGAGGTCAAAACCTGTCCTGATGCAGGTGTAGAGACCAACCGTTCAAACGGCAGCCCCCTCACTAGAAGGCCCAGTTCGGTTGCACACCGATTTGACACAAAAGAGTGTGTCGCTCCAGAAACAAACAAAACTCTAAAGTATTCACCAGCTATAAACAAGCACCTTGTACTAGGTTACCTGACTGAGATGCCTCCGCTCCAGACATGGCAAACACTCTCCCTGCTGCCTGAGGTCTGCTGCCTTCGTTCCTCAACTGCTGGGAACCAACGGGTTGAGTCATCCTTTTTCTGTTAGGACAATCTCTAGAAATGTGCCCCATCTCTTGACATGTGAAACACCTGGGTCTCCATGTTTGTTGTTGCTGACACTGGGGCGGCGCTACTCCTGCCCTATGCTGTGGAGGTCTCGCATAAGGCTTATTCTGCTGCTGCTGCACCTTTACCTTCCCACTGGAGGAACCCCCTGGGTGGGACCTGATCACCCGCGAATCACCCTTTTCCAGAGTCTCTACCATCTTCGCCTTCTCCACTAAGGCGTGAAATTCCCTGATGCACATCGGGGCTATGGTCCTCTTCAGCCCATGCCTCAGTCCTTCTTCAAATTTCCTACACCTCCAAGCCTCGGAGGTAGCTTGGGTATAAAACCGGGCGAGGTACTCAAACCGAGCAGCATAAGCATTCACTGACCTCTCTCCCTGCTCCAACCTGAGGAATTCAGCTTCCTTGGCAAACCTTGCACTATCTGGGAAGTATTTCTCCAGAAACTTCACCCTGAAGCTCTCCCAGTCCATCACTTCCTCTCGGGCCTCCATCATCTGCTGAGTTCCCATCCACCAGAACTCAGCTTCTCCAGACAGAAGATATGTGGCGAATACCAGCTTCTTATCTTCAGGGCAGGAGGTCGCCCTGAAGATTTTCTCTAACCCCCTGACCCACTGATCTGCTTGATCAGGGGTAGCGTTCCCACTGAACTTAGGTGGGCTGTGCCTGAGGAACTCGGTCAGTCCCATCTGCTCCTGAGGTTGACTAACGTGGGAGGCTGTTTCAGCCGACCGAGCAGTCTCCTAGTGGTGCATTGCAGCTTGGTGATTCTGTGCCATTGCTGCATTCTGTTGCTGGATGGCAGTTGCCATCATCTCGATGGCCTTGGCAATCTGGCTCATTTCCGAAGAAGGTTGGGGAGGGGTAGGAGGTCTACGTGCCATCTCTCTTCGTTTCATATTTTGAAACTATAGGTTTTCTATATTTCCCTACAACTACAAGAATGAGATCGATAAGAACTCAATTCATTCAGGAGGTAACATCTAGACCTTACAAAGGTCAGCATCTCAAAGTCATCAAGAATTTGAGCTCATCAACCGAATCATAATACTTATAACCTCAAACAAAACACCAGGACAGCTACTGGTATACAATCATCAATCCAAACAACCACTTTCAATCAATACGAAAACACTCAAGAAAATGAAGTAAATCACACCAGAATTCAAGGTATGCTAAACATCAAACCTTTGGAATTAAGATTGAGAATCATCTCGATCCAGTTATGAGTGTGCACCCTCACTACTTTATCAAGACCCTCTCATTCTTAATACTAAGATTTTCAGTTAGAGCATATATTCACCAAAGCACACACAAAATCTCAATACAAAAACGTTTGAAAACCTTTCACTATAGTTGTTATTTTAAACTCAAATAAATTTCCTGAGCAGAAGAAACACAATGGATCCACAGCCCTCAGGTCATCTTAAGGACGAACTGCTCTGATACCATTAATGTAACATCCCTCCAAAACCTTTCCATATTTATATAATAGAATAAAGCGTAGATTGGGCGAACCCTTCTTTCACATTGGAAGTTCTCACTCGAAGTGGAGGTGTTCTCTGCGAACCTACCTCTCCACTTACGAGACCTCTAACTCCAAGCGACAGGTTCTAACTGACCTCACATCGCTCACAGGCGAGGAGGATTTCACTGGGCAAACCCTTCTTTCGCATTGGAAGTTCTCACTCGAAGTTGATGTGAGTTGATTTTAGGTTCATTATATTTGTGACACTTTCTTAGAATTAGGATCAAGATTCTTAGCAATTTAGAGTGAGTCACCTAAGGAAAATCCCCACTGGACATTAACTTAACAAGTGTTAAGTAGATGTGAAGGTTCATTTCCAAAGGTCCAAGGTTAAAACACAATTAATGGTGATGAATGAATGAAGAACAAGGTGCTGAACTCAAAAACAGAATAGGTGCAGAATTTAAACACAAAAAAAAAGAATGGAAACACAAATTGAAACAAAAGAACCGATTGAAATTCAAGAACAAGACATAGAATCAAAACTACCGATTGAAATGACTATGGAAGATGAAAGAAGATGAAACTTATGTAGTTGTAACCATGGATTGGGAATGGACACGCCACTTGGAGGTGATGATCCAAGATAAGTGCAGATTTGCCGCCACTTGAGAGCTCCCAAAACTCACAAGATGAGACTAGAAAGGAGAAAGCAATTCTCACACTCACACAAATTTGTGTATAGTAACTTTACTCTAAATTCAATCTTATTTTACAAGAGCATAGCACCTCTATTTATAGTGTGAGAGGGCTGAAATTAAAGTGGGAAAATTCAAATGAGAAGCATTTGAATTTGGAGCCAAAACACATGTCACAAGGGAGGTGTGACTTGATTTCTACTTTGGCACCTCCTAAAACTACACCTACACCTACTTTTTATGTCACATGGAAGGTGTGACTTGTTTTTGTACATTAGCACCCCTTATTTTAATATCTACACCTTCCTTTAATGTTCTACTAAAAACTACACAAAAGAAATTACAAAAGAGATACATCCATTCATGCTTATTTCCCAAAGCTTTAGCCTTGCTCCTATTGATGCTCATGGATTGGGCTTGGGCCCCACTTGACTTGGGCTTCTTGGCTTGGGCTTCTTGGGCTTGGGCTTCTTGGGTTTGGGCTTCTTGGGCTTGGGCCCTCTTTATTTATACTACTACTTGGATTCTTCAAGAGAACCCAATTATTTACAAAAATGTTCTACTCTTTAAGAAGACTAGTAAGAAGAACTTCAAGTGCTTTGGAATATGGCCCTTTCTTATTTTTGTGAAGTCTTCTTTTGATTGTTGAGATGACCCTTTATATATAGCATCTTTGGTCATCCTTAAGTGGTCTTGACTTGCATCAGAAGTGGAGGTGTTCTCTACGAACCTACCTCTCCACTTACGAGACCTCTAACTCCAAGCGACAGGTTCTAATAACATTGTACAAACACATTAAAAGCATATATCTTTAACTGAATTTTATTGGGTGACCTCATTAAAAACCCTTAGAAGGGAAAAAAGAGTGTCCCCTGTATTGTGTAGTGTACAAGATTACATGGCTTTAACTGAAATAATACTTCAAGTGGGTCGCATTCCATGTTCGAGGAATCGGACCTCCTTCTAAAGTCTCAAGCCTATATGCTCCATTCCCTAGGGCCTCTGTCACTCTAAAAGGACCAGTCCACTTAAGGGATAGCTTATTCTCTATCTGGTATGGAGACGCCTTCCTCATGACGAGGTCTGCCGCCTGGAACTGCCGAGCTCTCAGCTTAGAACTGTGTTTGAGCTCAACTCTCCTTTTTAGCGCCTCAGCTTTGATTCCGGCTTCTTCCCTGGCTTCATCCAAAAGATCAAGATTCACCTTCCTCTCTTCATTGGATTCCTTAGCCACAAAGTTCTGGAAACGTGGCGAGCTCTCCTGGATCTCCACAGGGATCATGGCATCTGAACCATACACCAAACTAAAGGGAGTCTCCTTAGTAGTGGACTGGGGAGTAGTATGGTAAGCCCATACTATTCTGGGAACCTCCTCAGCCCACCTTCCCTTTGCTTTCTCCAGCCTTCTCTTTAGTCCTCTGAGGAGGACTCGGTTGGCCGACTCGACCTGCCCGTTGGTCTGTGGGTGCTCGACTGATGCAAACACCTGCTTGATCCCCAACTCTGTACATAGCTTCCCCAATTGTTGGCTTGCAAATTGCGTGCCATTGTCAGACACTAAGCGTTTGGGTACGCCGAAGCGGCAGACTATGTTCTTCCACACGAAGTGTTGGATCTTTTGTGCTGTAATCTGTGCTGCTAGCTCAGCCTCAATCCACTTCGTGAAATATTCTATGGCGACCACGAGGTACTTCATTTGTCGTATCGCCAAAGGGAAAGGCCCCAAGATGTCGATTCCCCACGTGTGAAACGGCCAAGGGCTGTATATCGACCTGAGCTCTTCCGGTGGCGCCTTAGGCCAATCAGCATGCAACTGGCATTGCTTGCATTGCTGCACATACCTATTGCAATCTTCCCTCATCGTCGGCCAGTAGTACCCTGCTCGAATGGCTTTAGAGGCCAGAGCTCGACCTCCGATCTGACTACCACAGATACCTTCATGGAGCTCTGCCATTATCCTCACACACTACTCGCCATGCACGCAGACTAAGATGGGGTGGGTAAACCCATGTCTGTACAACTCGCCTTCAATGAGCGTGTACTTGGACGAGTTTTTCTTTATCCTCTTTGCCTCCGTCGGCTCTACTAGGAGCATTCCATCCGCTATGTAACGCTTATAGGGCGTCATCCATGTCTCTCCACTCTGTATCAGGCAGACCTGAGATGACTCTACCCCCATTAGCATGCATGCGTTGACTCGTGGTTTCTTCAAAGTTTCTTGAGTCAACGAGCGATGACTCCTCTTCTCACCATCTGACTGGCTGATCTGATGGACTCCCACCAAGTTATCAGCTGTATAAGTACGAGGCGCCCTCAGGGTCTCCTAGATGACTGTCCTCTGTCTGCCCCCCTTGCCTGAGCTGGCGAGCTTGGCCAACAAGTCAGCTCTGGCATTCTGCTCCCTGGGCACATGTACTAGTTCAAATATTTCAAATGAACTCTTCAATCTCTGGACATACTCCAAGTAAGAGGCCATCTGAGGGTCTTTGGCCTGGTACTCTCCCGCCACTTGACCGGTGACCAACAATGAGTCACTCTTGGCCATAAGGCTCTGCGCTCCCATCTCCTTTGCCAACAACATCCCAGCGATCAAAGCCTCATACTCTGCCTGGTTATTGCTGGCTTTGAAAGCGAACCGCAGGGCCTGCTCTATCAACAACCCCTTGGGTCCTTCCAAGATCACCCCCGCTCCACTGCCTTGCTGATTCGAGGACCCGTCTACTGACAATACCCATTTGAAATTGGGTCCCTCCTGCTGGGCCTCGGTTGAGGACATCTCGGCCACAAAGTCAGGGTAGACCTGTCCTTTGATCGGGCCCCTGGGTTCATACTGGATGTCGAATTCTGACAACTCGATTGCCCAACGCACCATTCTTCCCGCCACATCAGGCTTCTGCAGGACCTTGCATATCGGCAGATCTGTCATCACCACCACTGTGAAGCTCTGGAAATAGTGGCGAAGTCTCCTGGCTGAAAACACCACTGCTAATGCTGCCTTTTCTAAGGCTTGGTATCTCGTCTCGGGCCCCTGCAACACTTTGCTGACAAAATAAATGGGCTTCTGGCTCTGTTGCTGTTCTTGAACCAAGACAGAACTTACCACCCTATCTGTAACTGCAAAGTACAGCCGCAGGGGTGTGCCGAGCTGAGGCTTGCACAAGACTGGCGGGCTGGCCAGATACTCTTTGAGCTTAAGGAAGGCCTGCTCACACTCTGCAGTCCAGGTGAATCTGCTATTCCTCCTTAGGCATTGGAAATAAGGGTGGCCTTTGTCTCCTCCTGCTGACACGAACCTGGAGAGTGCAGCCATCCGACCCGTCAACTGTTGCACTTCTTTGACCGACGTCGGGCTCCTCATGGCTATGATCGCTGCACACTTGTCTGGGTTGGCCTCAATCCCTCTTTCCGTGAGCAAAAACCCAAGGAACTTGCCTGCTTCCACCCCAAAGACGCACTTCTCTGGATTCAACTTCAGCCTGTACTTCACTATTGTATCGAACAGCTCCTCCAAGTCGTCAACATGCTGATCTCGTGCCTGGGATGTCACTGTAACATCCCGCCAAATTATTTTCATATTTATATAATAAAAATAAAGGTAAACAAATATATTGAAGTGAACATAATTATATATATGTAATGAAGTTTCTCCTCACAGGGAGTTTAATACATAATCGGTCAATTTCCAAAACTTAAACAAATACAGCAAAAAGAAAAAAAAACAGGCGATCTCCTAACAGAAAACAGAAAACGGGCAATCGCCTAACAGAAACAGAAACAGGCGATCGCCTAACAGAAACAGAAACAGGCGATCTCCTTCCGGCGACCACTCACAGAGGAGCTCTACTACCTGCAACCTCGTCTGCTCCCGTGCAAAAATACACGATCATCACAGGTTTAAGAAAACAACCACAATACCAGATAAAAGGGTAAGCTAGATATTTTAAAAACTTTAAATATGAAACTTTATATCAATAGAAAACGTAAATCTTCACACCATTCATAATCTATATCAATTTCAACCATCAACATTCCCATATTCCACAAACTCGTCAAGTGTCTATTCACTACATTCAATATTCATGGTTCACACGTCAGACTTTCCACTGACTCATAACATATAGACACATGACTCTACTTCCGGAAGACTCGGCGTTGACTCAGACTCAGAGATCTGCACCCGTCATACCACACCACTGTGAAATCCACACAGGGTCGCTGTGAAATCCACACAGCCATGCGCATACATAATCTCAATATCATCACTCTCCCGGTATGACAGGGTTAATTCATATAACAGGTCAAGTCAGTTATCTTTCAAACAACTTACCCATACATATGAACCTCCTTCGACTCTCCACAACTGAATAACTTCATCTATGTGATTCCATTATATCAGCAGAGTCAGGATATCTCCTTCTAGACAAGTCCCTAGTCAATACACATGACACACGATCTTACACGGTATTTTCTTTCCTGAAAATACTATGCCTTGATCCCACATTCACAACATTCAACACATCATACAACACTTAATGAACGATTCAGTCACAACAACATTCATTCCACAGTTTAGATTTTCGAATATCACATGCATTTCACATTTAAATCTCAAACATTTTCAAACAACACTAAAACAGGGGAGTTCGAAAAACAACGCCAAAACCGGCGATCTCGTCCAAAAACAGGGGATTATGCAATAACAGTTGAAAACCGGCGACCACGTCGCCCCATCATCAAAATCATCTAATATAAGGTTTTCGTTGGAAATAAGGCTAGCTTCCCTTACCTGGACTAGCGCAAAACACCAAGAGCTCCGAAACCCACCGAAGCTTAAAGATGCTTTCACTCTGTTTTAGCGTCCCGGTCTAGAGAACTTGCAGAGAACCTCCCAGGTGTCCAAGGGCAGTCGTCGCTCGTCGTACTGGTGCTTGAGGGTGCCTAAATCGCAGCGCGAAGGAGAGAAAAGAGAAGGATGAAGGTGAACTCACTCTTTCGCTCTTGAACCACTGCAACGTTCTTTGCCTCCCCGAAGTGGGTTTTTGAATCTAAGCCTACTTGTCCACGCATGCTGCTGCCACCACCCACTCTGCAGGAAAGCCTGAGTGTACGCTTCCCTGAACAGTACGACCACGAGTGTCTCTTGTGCATGCCAACCGCTTCCCTGAACAGTACGGCCACGAGTGTCTCTTGCGCATGCCAACTCTCTGATGTTACTATTCTGAACCACCCTTTTTGTCTACGTGGCGCGCGTGCAGGACGTTTCATGCTGGGAGCCTGGGTCCCACCTTATCTGTGTGAAACACGACATCGCGCGATAACCTTCCACCGATGACTCATCCTGGTGGACGACCGATCTCTCTCTCTCTGGAAGACGACCGATGTCTATCCCTGGCGACGCCCGCATGTCCCATGCCCTGGCGATGCCCGCATGCCTCGCGCCCTGGCGATGTCCGCATGTCTCTCGCGCCCTGGCGACGTCCATATGTCTCTCGCGCCCTGGCGATCATGTACACTACAGGCGATTTGGCGTTCATGTGTAGTCTAGGCGACAGGCGATCTTATAGTCTTCTAAGCTACACTTTCCTTCCTTTTTATTTTAAATAAAAACATACTTAGAATTCATTTAAAATATACTCCTTTTATTCCAATTTAATTTTTACAGGTCCTTACAGTCACTACCATGTCATCTACATAGGCCTACACATTGCGTCCCAGCATGGGGGCGAGGACCTTGTCCATCAGCCTCTGATATGTGGCACCCGCGTTCTTCAGCCCAAACGGCATGACTGTGTAGCAGTAACAAGACAGCTCTGTCATGAACGCAGTCTTGTTCTCATCCATCGGGTGCATCTTGATCTGATTGTACCCGGAGAAAGCGTCCAGGAAGCTGAGTAACTTGCAACCCGAGGCACTGTCTACTAGCGCATCTATGTTGGGCAGAGGGTAGGAATCTTTTGGACAGGCCTTGTTAAGATCTGTGAAGTCCACACACATCCTCCACTTCCCATTGGCCTTTTTTACCAGGACGACATTCGCAAGCCACTCAGGGTATTGTATTTCCCGTATGTGGCCTGATTTCAGCAACTTCTGTGTTTCCTCCCTGATTACCTGCCTTCGTTCATCATTGAACTTCCTTCTCCTTTGGCGGACTGGTCTGACTTGGGGATTCAGTGCCAGGCGATGGCATAGAAAATCAGGGTCAATGCTTGGCATGTCTGAGGGGGACCAAGCGAAAGCGTCCAGATGCTTCCCTATAACTCCCGCCACCTGGTCTTGGGTCTCCTGAGATAGGGATTTACCCAGCTTGAACATCTTCCCCCCGATCTCCTTCTCCACGACCTCCTCTGCCGGTTCAGGTCGCCTCGCCCGGGCGACCTCTGCTCGGGTGACCCCGACGTCACCTCGGGGCATATCTGCTTCATTGACAACTACTCCCGGTGGTGAGGTGGTCACCATGCAGATTCCTCTTTTTGTCTTGAGGCTATTCTCATAGCACCTTTTAGCCTCTTTTTGATTTGATTTTATGGTTACCACCATCCCCTCCATCGATGGCAACTTCATCTTCATGTGCCTTGTGGACACCACAGCCCCTAGCCAGTTCAGGGCCGGTCTGCCCAGAAGTATGTTGTAGGCAGAGGGGGCGTTCACCACAAGGTAGCTGATGTTCTCTGTGCGGGATGCTACTCCATCAGTGAACGTGGTCCTCAACTCTATGTACCCCCGCACTTCTACTTGGTCTCCTGCAAACCCATACAAACAGCCGACGTAGGGTCGCAGCTGATCAGGAGACAACTGTAGCTTGTTGAAAGTCGACCAGAACATCACATCGGCCGAGCTTCCCTGATCGACCAATACCCGGTGCACCTTACGTGCGGCAGTGACCACTGAAATGACCACTGGATCGTTATCATGGGGGACAACATCTCGGCGATCAGCCTTTGTGAAGACGTGGTCGATATCCGGGAAGTGATCTTCCTCGCAGGTCTCCACTGCCATCACCGAACGTGCATACTTCTTACGTTGCGAAGAAGTGCACCCTCCTCCTGAGAACCCACCTGATATAGTGTGGATCTCACCATGTATGGGCACTTCATGCCCCTGGTCTGTCCTTGGTGCAACGACCGTCTCACCTTCTGATGCCTCCTTTAGGTAGTCATTCAAGAACCCACTCTTCACCAACTCGTCCAATTGGTGGGCCTTGGCCAGGCAATTTCGAATGGGGTGACCGAAAGCTTGATGGAATTCGCACCATGCGTTTTTGTTGGGCCCCAACCTCTTGTCACTCTTTGGGGGCATCTTCAACCTTTCTGCCACATTAGGAATGGCAATCAGTTCCTTCAACTCCACCACAAATTCATGCCTAGGGGGCATGTCATCCTTGCCTCGCACCCTAGGTTGTGGTTTTCGGGGCTCATAGGGTTTCTGTTTCCCTTGGGCCTTCTTCTTTGTGGTTGCCTCGTGCACCCGCAACGGTTGAGGCCGACTAGGCGCTCGGGGCCTTAACGAGACTGCGCTTTCTCGCTTCTCGCTGAGCTCTCCCTCGGCGACAATGTGGGCCACAGCACGTCGTTTTATGTCGCCGAAAGTCTTGGGGCGGCTGCATATCAGAGATTCGCTGAAAGGCCCTGGCAAAACGCCCTTCCTGAAGGCGTGCACCACCATGTCTTCGTCCTTGGTGTGCAACCTTACCACCATCGCCCCAAACCTATTGAGGTAATCTTTAAGGGACTCCCTCAGGTGCTGCCTTACATCAAAAAGATCGTAAGACACTGGGGGAGGGGCCCTGTTGACAAGATATTGCTCCCTGAACAGCGCGAAGAATTGCGCGAAAGACGTGATATGTCCTTCAGGCAAACTCACGAACCATTCTAGCACAGTTCCTGTCAGTGTGGCCATAAAGAGCTTACAGTGCACTGCGTCGGATCCTCCCGACAACATCATCTGCGTATGGAAAGCAGTGAGATGCGTTTCAGGATCCTCTTTCCCGGTGAACACGGTCTTAGGCCCTACAAAGGTGGCTGGGACCACCGTGTTCATAATCGCCTGGGAGAAAGGCATGGGAAAGGCTCTTGGGGGCACTGGTGGGGCTCGATCATCTTCCCCACGATCTCCAGCTTGTTGCATGTGTTGCAAATTCGAGCGTAGCTCCTCATTCGCTCGGTGCAACTCTTCGTTCCTGGCCTGTGAGGCGGCTAGGTCTTCCTGCATACGCGCCTGGTGCGCTCTGGACTACGCCACCGTCTCCTGGAGGGCGCGCATCGTTTCCATAAGTTGTTGCATGGTAACGTTATCGCCTCCATTTGGTGGAACGGACCCGTGTCTTGTATTCCTCATCTTCTGTGGTTTTTCTCTCACTCTCGTGTATGGGACCTTGTTTTACTCCGGCCCCACGGTGGGCGCCAAATGTTCTTACCGGTTGACCCGCCTGTCAGTTGACTCACGACACTCACACGCCTCCTTCCTCACGTTGATATGTGCTTGGTCCTTTCGAAGCAATCTGCACCTACAAAAGAGAAAGGGGGTGCCCTAGAGGCCGTTTGCACTCCGACGCTCAAGTCAGTGTAGGGCAAGGAACACCAAGTGTATTGAGTTTCTCTCTCTGTGTTTAGGTCTAGAAACTGCGTACCTTTGTGAAGTATCTTACTATCCCTTTTATAGTCTAGGGTTTACTGCGCCGCTAGCTCTAATTAGGGTTCACTGCGCTACTAGCCATATTTAGGGTTTACTGGAATACCCTTGCGCCGCTATCACCCAATCTTAGGGTAATCTAGCACATAAGGTTTCCTTCTCTGGAGTGCAAACTTTAACAGGGTGACCACCTGGGTGCCTCCTTGTGCACCTAGTTTCTGGGGCCACTTGTTCTGGGAGTGCCTTCACTGTTCACGTGCCATGCATGTAGCTTTACTGGGAAAACCCTAGTTCTGGTGTGTACTCGTCCCCTCAGGACTCTACTCCCAACTGTGCTCTCCCTGCTACCCGCATGGGCACTTCGTGATCCAGGCCTCTCCCTAACTCTGGGTATTTAACTGGTCATTGGCCCACTCTGGGAACCAATCTTAGCTGTTCTGTTTACGCTGTTCAAATCACCCAAGGCCGATGTCACCTCGCCACACTCTGTCGCCGAGGACTCCTCGACCTGCTGAGTGACGATGACACCTCCGCCCATCCTGGTGATCTGACGACTACTCACCCGTCTCTGTAGTCTGATGACTAGTCACCCCTCTCTGTAGGCTGATGACTAATCACCCTTTCCTGTAGGCTGATGACTAATCACCCCTCTCTGTAGGCTGATGACTAATCACCCCTCTCTGTTCAATACCCCCTGTGGGGTCCATTCCACGTGGCTTTGGCCCATGCTATGGGACCCAGCTGACGTCCGAGGACTGGTCAGTACAAAAAGCATCCAAGAAACTGAGCAACTTGCAACTCGAGGCGTTATCTACCAATGCATCAATACTCGGTAGGGGATAAGAGTCCTTTGTGCATGCCTTATTGCGGTCGGTGAGGTCCACACACATCCGCCACTTCCCATTGGCCTTCTTCACCAACACCACATTTGCTAGCCACTCAGGGTATTGGATCTCCTGTATGTGACCAGCCCTAAGCAGCTTTTGCGTCTCTTCCCTGATCACCTGCCTCCTTTCTTCATTGAACTTACACCTCCACTATCGAACAGGTCTGGCTTGGGGATTCAATGCAAGGCGATGACATAAGAAGTCTGGATCAATACCTGGCATGTCCGAGGCAGACCAAGCAAAAGCTTCCATATGCCGCTCTATGACTCCCACTACTTGGTCTTGTGTCTCTTGGCGTAGGGATTTGCCAAGTTTGAACATCTTGCCTCCAATCTCCCTCTCTACCACCTCCTTCGCTGGTTCAGGTCGCCTCTCCCGGGTGACCTCTGCTCGTGTGACCCCGATGTCTCCTCGGGGCAGGTTAGTATCATCGCACTCCCCACCCAGTGGCTGGGTGGTCACCGTGCACACTCCCCTTCTCGTCTTGAGGCTATTCTCGTAGCACTTCTTAGCCTCCTTCTGATCCAACCTTATGGTGATCACCACTCCTTCCATTGAGGGCAACTTCATCTTCATGTGCCTCGTCGACGCTACGGCTCCCAGTCTATTCAAGGCTGGCCTGCCCAATAGCATGTTGTAGGCTGATGGAACATTGATGACCAGGTACTTGATGTTCTCGGTGCGGGAGGCCACTCCATCAGTAAAAGTGGTCCTCAGCTCTATATATCCTTGCACCTCCACCTGGTCACCTGCAAACCCATACAGGCAGCCAGTATAAGGTCTTAGTTGATCTGGGGACAGTTGCAACTTGTTAAAGGTTGTCCAGAACATGACATCGGTTGAACTTCCTTGATCGACGAGGACCCGGTGCACCCTTCTCCCTACCGTAACCACTGATATCACCACTGGATCGTTGTCGTGAGGGACGACGTCCCGGCGATCGGCCTTTGTGAATGTGAGGTCGATGTCTGGGAAGTGGTCTTCCTCACACGTTTCCACTGCCATCACCAACATACTTCTTGCGCTGCGACGAGGTGCACCCTCCTCCTGAAAATCAACCCGCAATAGTGTGGATCTCATCATGTATGGGCACTTCGTGCCCTTGATCAGCCCTCAGGGCTACCACCACCTCGCCCCCTTGTGACTCCCTCAAGTAATCATTCAGGAAGTCGCTTTTTACCAACTCATCTAGCTGATGACCAAGGGCCAAGTAGTTTCGAATGGGATGGCCAAACGCTTGATGGAATTCACAGTAGGTGCTCTTGTTGGGCCCCAATCTCTTGTCTGTCTTTGGGGGCACCTTCAGCCTTTCTGCCACGTTGGGAATGGCGATCAGCTCCTTAAGCTCCACTAGGAAGTTATGTCTGAGGGGCACATCCTCCTTAGCGCGTGCCCTAGTCTGAGGCTTCCTGGCCTCGTAGGGTTTCTGCTTTCCCTGGGCTCTTTTCTCTGTCGTCACCTCATGTACCCGCAGGGGCTGAGGTCGACTAGGTGCTCGCGGTCGTGAAGAGGCTGTGCTCTCTCACTTCTCATTGAGCTCTCCTTCGGCTGCAATATGAGCAACAACATGACGCTTGATGTCACCGAAGGTCTTCGGGCAACTTCTAATAAGGGACTAACTGAAAGGTCTTGGCAATACCCCCTTTCTGAAGGCGTGCACCACCATATCTTCATCCTTGGTGTGCAGCCTCACCACCATCACCCCAAATCTGTTGAGGTAATCTTTAAGGGACTCCCTCTGATATTGCCTAACGTCAAAAAGGTCATAGGACACCGGTGGAGGGGCCCGGTTGACAATATACTGTTCCCTGAACAGCGTGGAGAACTGCGTGAAAGATGTGATATGTCCCTCAGACAGGCTAACGAACCACTCCAGCGCTGTCGCTGTCAACATGGTCATGAAGAGCTTACAATGCACTGCATCGGACCCTCCTAACAGCATCATCTGCGTGTGAAACGCCGTGAGATGCGCTTCTTGATCTTCCATCCCCGTGAACACAGTCTTAGGACCCACGAAGGTAGCTGGGACCACCGTATCCATGATCGCTTGGGAGAAAGGCATTGGAAAAGCCCTGGGCGGCGTTGGTGGAGCCCGATCGTCCACCACGCGATCCCTTGTGTGTTGCAAATTACGCAGGTTCAGGCGCAACTCTTCATTAGCTCTGTGTAATTCCTCGTTCCTGGCCTGAGATGCGGCCAAGTCCATCTGCATTCGCACCTAATCCGCCCTTGACTCCGCCACCGTTTCCTGGAGGGCGTGCATCTATTCCATGAGTTGTTGCATGGTAACGCTTTCGCCCCCATTTGGTGGGACAGATCCTTGCCTGGTATTCCTCATCTTTGTGGTTTCTTCTCTTTTTCTTGTGAATGGGACCTTGTTTTACTTCAGCCCCACGGTGGGCGCCAAATGTTCTTGCCGGTTGACCCTCCTATCGGTTGACTCTACGACATTCACACGCCTCCTTCCTCACCTTGGTATTTGCTTGGTTCTCTCGAAGTAATCTACACCTGCAAGATAGAAAGGGGCACCCTAGAGGCCGTTTGCACTCCGACGCTCAAGTCAAAACTAGGGCAAGTACACCAAGTGTTTTGAGTAACTGTGTTTAGGTTTTCAAATTGCGTACCTTTGTGAAGTGTTTTACTACCCTTTATATAGTCTAGGGTTTCCTCTGCGCCGCTACCCATATTTAGGGTTTACTGGAATACCCTTGCGCTGCTATCACCCAGGCTTAGGGTAATCTAGCACGTAAGGTTTCCTTAACTGGAGTGTTCCTTAACTAGAGTGCAAACTCTAACAAGGTGACCACCCGGGTGCCTCCTCGTGCACCTAGTCTCTAGGGCCACCTGTTCTAGGAGTGCCTTCACTGTTCACGTGCCATGCATGTAGCTTCACTGGGAAACCCTAGTTCTGATGAGTACTCAACCCCTCAGGACTCTGCACCTAACTGGGCTTTCCCTGCCACATGCACAAGCTCTTCGTGATTCAGGCCTCTCCTTACTTCTGGCATTTTACTGATAACTGATCTTCTCCCAAGGCCTATATCAGGTGTTCCAGTCCCGCTGTTCGAAACACCCAAGACCAATGTCATATTTGCTCACCTTGCTGCCGAGGACTCATCACCTTGCTGGCTGACGAGGAAACATCAGTCCACACTGGTGATCGACGCTCTGACGACTAATCACCCCATTAGTCCATACTGCTTGCGGGGTCCATCCCACGTGGCTTTGGACAATGTTGTGGGACCCAACTGACATGGCTCACCATTACTAGCTATTCTCGGTATCCGAGGATTGGTCGGTACAGTTAGCAGAAATTGAACCTGTTAAAATTTCAATTTAACCGGTTGTTTATTTTATAGAAGCAAAACCAATGTTCAAGCAATGTACACAGCTGAATTTTAATCTGTTAAAATTTCGAGATAACGGGTTGTTTTTCTTACAAAAGCAAAAGCCAAGATGCAAGCAATGTAAACAGCAGAATTTTAACCTGTTAAAATTTCGAAATAACCTGTTGTTTTTTACATCTTCAGAAAATATCAAACAGTTTATATAAGAGAGAGATACAGAGATTCCCACAAAACAATTATACTGGTTCACTCCTTCCAGAGCTACATCCAGTTCCTAGAACCACACTCGGCAATCCACTATTTGTAATGCACAACAGATTACAAATAAGACAATTACAAGGATAAGATCTTCTCACTCAAGATCACACACACACTACCTTTGTAATTCAAACCAAACTAGAACAACCCTCTGCTTTCGCAGATTAACTGTTTTTCAAAGATTTTCGTAAATCACAACTTAGTATGGAGATCTTTATCAAATTATAGAAAGAAAGATTACGAAGATAAAAAGAAACAAGATTTATAAAATTGTTAGCAGAATTTTAACCTGCTAAAATTTCGATTTAACCGGTTGTTTATGTTATACAAGCAAACCAAATGTTCAAGCAATGTACACAGCTGAATTTTAACCTGTTAAAATTTCTAGATAACCGGTTGTTTTTCTTACAGAAGCAAAAGCCAAGATGCAAGCAATTTAAACAGCAGAATTTTAACCTGTTAAAATTTTGAAATAATCGGTTGTTTCTCTTACAGAAGCAAGAACCAAGAAGCAAGCAATGTAAACAACAGAATTTTAACCTGTCAAAATTTTAGATAACAAGTTGTTTTTTACTGCTTCAGAAAATATCAAATAGTTTATACAAGAGAGACATAGAGCGATTCGCAAAAAACAATTATACTAGTTCACTCCCTCCAGAGCTACATCCAGTTCCCAGAACCACACTGGGCAATCCACTATTTCTAATGCATAACAGATTACAAATAACACAATTACAAAGATAAGATCTTCTCACTCAGGCTCACACACACACTACCTTTGTAATTTAAACCAAACTAGAACAGACCTCTACTTTCGCAGATTAACTATTTTTCAAAGATTTTCGCAAATCACAATTTAGTATAGAGATCTTTATCAAATTACAGAAAGAAAGATTAAGAAGATAAGAAGAAACAAGATTTATAAAATTGTTAGCAGAATTTTAACCTGTTTAAATTTCGATTTAACCGGTTGTTTATGCTATAGAAGCAAAACCAATGTTCAAGCAATGTACACAGCTAAATTTTAACCTATTAAAATTTCGAGATAACCGGTTGTTTTTCTTACAGAAGCAAAAGCCAAGATGCAAGCAATGTAAAGAGCAGAATTTTAACTTGTTAAAATTTTGAAATCATCAGTTGTTTTCTTACAGAATCAAGAGCCAACATTCAAGCAATGTAAACAGCAGAATTTTAACCTGTTAAAATTTTAAATAACCAGTTGTTTTTTACTGCTTCAAAAAGTATCAAACAGTTTATACGAGAGATCGAGAGATTCGCACAAAACAATTATACTGGTTCACTCCCTCCAAAGCTACATCCAGTTCCCAGAACCACATTGGGCAATCCACTATTTCTAATGCATAACAGATTACAAATAACACAATTACAAAGATAAGATCTTCTCACTCAGGCTCACACACACACACTAGCTTTGTAATTCAAACCAAACTAGAACAGCAATCTGCTTTCGCAGATTAACTGTTTCTCAAATATTTTCGCAAATCCCAACTAAGTATGAAGATCTTTATCAAATTACAGAAAGAAAGATTAAGAAGATAAGAAGAAACAAGATTTATAAAACTATTAGCAGAATTTTAACATGTTAAAATTTCGATTTAACTGGTTGTTTATGCTATAGAAGCAAAACCAATGTTCAAGCAATGTACACAGCTGAATATTAACTTGTTAAAATTTCGAGATAACCGATTGTTTTTCTTACAGAAGAAAAACCCAAAATGCAAGCAATGTAAACAGCAGAATTTTTACCTGTTAAAATTTTTAAATAACCGGTTGCTTTTCTTACAGAAGCAAGAGCCAAGATGCAAGCAATGTAAACAACAAAATTTTAACCTGTTAAAATATCTAAAAATAACCGCTTGTTTTTCTTACACAAGCAACAACAAAGATGCAAGCCATGTAAACAGCAGAATTTTAACCTGTTAAAATTTCAAAATAACCGGGTTTTTTTGTTACAGAAGCAAAAGCCATGATGTAAGTAATGTAAATAGCATAATTTTAACCTGTTAATAATTTGAAATAACCAGTTGTTTTTTATACCTTCAGAAAATATCAAACAGTTCATACAAGAGAGAGATAGAGAGATGCACACAAAACAATTATACTGGTTCATTCCCTCCAGAGCTACATCTAGTTCCCAGAACCACACCGGGCAATCCACTATTTGTAATGTACAACAAATTACAAATAACACCATTACAAAGATAAGATCTTCTCACTCAAAATCACACATACACTACCTTTGTAATTCAAACTAAACTAGAACAGCCATCTACTTTCGCAGATTAACTATTTTTCAATTCTTTTCGCAAATCCCAACGATGTATGAAGATCTTTATCAAATTACAGAAAGAAAGATTAAGAAGATAAGAAGAAACAAGATTTATAAAACTGTTAGCAGAATTCTAACATGTTAAAATTTGGATTTAACAGGTTGTTTATGTTATAGAAGCAAAACCAATGTTCAAGCAATGTACACTGCTGAATTTTAACGTGTTAAAATTTTGAGATAACCAGTTGTTTTTCTTACAGAAGCAAAAGCCAAGATGCAAGCAATGTAAACTGCAGAATTTTAACCTGTTAAAATTTCGAAATAACCGGTTGTTTTTCTTAAAGATGCAAAAGCCAAGAAGCAAGTAATATAAATAGCAGAATTTTAACCTGTTAAAATTTTAAATAACCATTTGTTTTTTATTGCTTCAGAAAATATCAAACAGTTTATACAAGAGAGAGATAGAGAGATTTGCACAAAACAATTACAGTAGTTCACTCCCTCCAGAGCTACATCCAGTTCCCAGAACCACACTGGGCAATCCACTATTTCTAATGCATAACAGAGTACAAATAATACAATTACAAAGATAAGATCTTCTCACTCAACCTCACACACACACACTACCTTCGTAATTCAAGTCAAACTAGAACAACCCTTGCTTTCGCAGATTAACCGTTTTTCAAAGATTTTCCCAAATCACAACTTAGTATGGAGTTCTTTATCAAATTACAGAAAGAAAGATTAAAAAAATAAGAAGAAACAAGATTTATAAAATTGTTAGCAGAATTTTAACCTGTTAAAATTTTGATTTCACCGGTTGTTTATGTTATAGAAGCAAAACCAATGTTCAAGCAATGTACACAGCTGAATATTAACCTGTTAAAATTTCGAGATAACCGGTTTTTTTTCTTACAGAAGCAAAACCCAAGATGCAAGCAATGTAAACAGCAGAATTTTAACCTGTTAAAATTTTGAAATAACCAGTTGTTTTTCTTCCAGAAGCAAGAGCCAACATGCAAGCTATGTAAACAGCAGAATTTTAACCTATTAAAATTTTAAATAACCAGTTGTGTTTTACTGCTTCAAAAAATATCAAACAGTTTATACAAGAGAGAGATAGAGAGATTCGCACAAAATAATTATACTAGTTCACTCCCTCCAGAGCTACATCCAGTTCCCAGAACCACACTGGGCAATCCACTATTTCTAATGCATAACAGATTACAAATAACACAATTAAATAGATAAGATCTTCTCACTCAAGCTCACACACACACACCAGCTTTGTAATTCAAACCAAACTAGAACAGCAATCTGCTTTCGCAGATTAACTGTTTCTCAAAGATTTTCGCAAATCCCAACTAAGTATGAAGATCTTTATCAAATTACAGAAAGAAAGATTAAGAAGATAAGAAGAAACAAGATTTATAAAACTGGTAGCAGAATTTTAACATGTTAAAATTTCGATTTAACCGGTTGTTTATGTTATAGAAGCAAAACCAATGTTCAAGCAACATACACAGCTGAATATTAACCTGTTAAAATTTCGACATAACCGGTTGTTTTTCTTACAGAAGCAAAACCCAAGATGCAAGCAATGTAAACCGCAGAATTTTAACCTGTTAAAATTTTTAAATAACCGGTTGCTTCTCTTACAGAAGCAAGAGCCAAGATGCAACCAATGTAAACAGAATTTTAACCTGTTAAAATTTCAATATAACCTCTTGTTTTTCTTACACAAGCAACAACAAAGATGCAAGCCATAGAAACAGCAGAATTTTAACCTGTTAAAATATCAAAATAACTGGTTGTTTTTCTTACAGAAGCAAAAGCCACGATGCAAGCAATGTAAATAGCAGAATTTTAACCTGTTAATATTTTAAATAACCGGTTGTTTTTCACAGCTTGAGAAAATATCAAACAGTTTATACAAGAGAGAGATAGAGAGATTCACACAAAACAATTATACTGGTTCACTCCCTCCATAGCTACATCTAGTTCCCAAAACCACACTAGGCAATCCACTATTTGTAATGTACAACAAATTACAAATAACACCATTACAAAGATAAGATCTTCTCACTCAAAATCACACACACACTACCTTTGTAATTCAAACTAAACTGGAACAGCCATCTGCTTTCGCAGATTAACTATTTTTAAATTATTTTCGCAAATCCCAACTATGTATGAAGATCTTTATCAAATTACAGAAAGAAAGATTAAGAAGATAAGAAGAAACAAGATTTATAAAACTGTTAGCAGAATTTTAACCTGTTAAAATTTTGAGATAACCGGTTGTTTTTCTTACAGAAGCAAAAGCCAAGATGCAAGCAATGTAAGCAACAGAATTTTAACCTGTTGAAATTTTGAAATAACTGGTTCTTTTTTACAGCTTCAGAAAATATCAAACAGTTTATACAAGAGAGAGATAGAGAGATTCACACAAAACGATTATACCGGTTCACTCCCTCCAGAGCTACATCCAGTTCCCAGAACCACACTGGGCAATCCACTATTTGTAATGCAGAACAGATTACAAATAACGCAATTACAAAGATAAGATCTTGTCACTCAAGATCACACACACACTACCTTTGTAATACAAACCAAACTAGAACCGCCCTCTGCTTTCGCAGATTAACTATTTTTCAAAAATTTTCGGAAATCCCAACTAAGTATGAAGATCTTTATCAAATTACAGAAAGAAAGATTTAGAAGATAAGAAGAACCAAGATGTATAAAATTGTTAGCAGAATTTTAATCTATTACACTTTCGATTTAACCGGTTGTTTATGTTATAGAACCAAAACCAATGTACACAGCTGAATTTTAACCTATTAAAATTTTGAGATAACCGGTTCTTTTTCTTACAGAAGCAAAAGCCAAGATACAAGCAATGTAAACAGTAGAATTTTAACCTGTTAAAATTTCGAAATAACCGGTTGTTTTTCTTACAGAAGCAAAAGCCAAGATGCAAGCAATGTTGACAGCAGAATTTTAACCTATTAAATTTTGAAATAACCGGTTGTTTTTTACAGCTTAAGAAAATATCAAACAGTTTATACAACAAAGAGATAGAGAGATTCACACAAAACTATTATACTGGTTCACCCCCACTAGAGCTACATCCAGTTCCCAGAACCACACTGGGCAATCCACTATTTGTAGTGCACAAAAGATTACAAATAACACAATTACTAAGATAAGATCTTCTTACTCAAGATCAGACAAACACTACCTTTGTAATTCAAACCAAACTAGAAATGCCCTATGCTTTCGCAAATTAACTGTTTCTCAAAGATTTTCGCAAATCCCAATTAGGTATGAAGATCTTTATCAAATTACGGAAAGAAAGATTAAGAAGATAAGAAGAAACAAGATTTATAAAACTATTAGCAGAATTTTAACCTGTTAAAATTTTGATTTAACCGGTTCTTAATGTTATAGAAGCAAAACCAATGTTCAAGCAATCTACACAGCTGAATTTTAACCTATTAAAATTTCAAGATAACCGGATGTTTTTGTTACTAGAGCAAAAGCCAACATGCAAGCAATGTAAACAACAGAATTTTAACCTATTAAAATTTTGAAATAACTAGTTGTTTTTCTTATAGAAGCAAAAGCCAAGATCAATTCAATGTAAACAGCAGAATTTTAACCTGTTAAAATTTTGAAATAACCGGATGTTTTTTATAGCTTCAGAAAATATCAAACAGTTCATACAAGAGAGAGATAAAGAGATTTACACAAAACGATTATACCGGTTCACTCCCTCCAGAGCTACATCCAGTTCCCAGAACCACACTGGCCAATCCACTATTTGTAATGCACAACAGATTACAAATAACACAATTACAAAGATAAGATCTTCTTAGTCAAGATCTAACACACACTCACACTACCTTTGTAATTCAACCCGAACTAGAACAGCACTCTGCTTTTGCAGATTAACTATTTTTTAAAGATTTTTACAAATCCCAACTAAGTATGAAGATCTTTATCAAATTACAGAAATAAATATTAAGAAGATAAGAAGAAATAAGATTTATAAAACTGTTAGCAGAATTGTAACCTGTAAAAATTTCGATTTAACCAGTTGTTTATTTTATAGATGCAAAACCAATGCTCAAGCAATGTACATAGCTGAATTTTAACCTGTTAAAATTTCGAGAAAATCGGTTGTTTTTCTTACAGAAGCAATACCCAAGATCCAAGCAATGTAAAGAGCAGAATGTTAACCTGTTAAAATCGAAATAACGAGTTGTTTTTCTTACAGAAGCAAAAGCCAAGATGCAAGCAATGTCAACAGCAGAATTTTAACCATTTAAAATTCTAAAATCACTGGTTGTTTTTTACAGCTTCAGAAAATATCAAATAGTTTATACAAGAGAGAGATTGAGAGATTTACACAAAACAATTATACTGGTTCACTCCCTCCAGAGCTACATCCAGTTCCCAGAACCACACTGGGCAATCCACTATTTGTAATGCACAACAGATTACAAATAACGCAATTACAAAGATAAGATCTTGTCACTCAAGATCACACACACACTACCTTTGTAATACAGAGCAAACTAGAACAGCCCTCTGCTTTCGCAGATTAACTATTTTTCAAAGATTTACGCAAATCCCAACTAGGTATGAAGATCTTTATCAAATTACAGAAAAAAAGATTAATAAGATAAGAAGAAAAAAGATTTATAAAACTGTTAGCAGAATTTTAAGCTGTTAAAATTTCGATTTAACCGGTTGTTTATGTTATAGAAGCAAAACCAATGTTCAAGCAATGTACACAGCGGAATTTTAACATGTTAAAATTTCAAGATAACTAGTTGTGTTTCTTACAGAAGCAAAAGCCAAGATGCAAACAATGTAAACAGCAGAATTTTAACCTGTTAAAATTTCGAAATAACCGGTTGTTTTTCTTAGAGAAGCAAAAGCCAAGATGCAAGCAATGTAAACAGCAGAATTTTAACGTGTTAAAATTTTGAAATAACTGGTTGTTTTTTACAGATTCAGAAAATATCAAACAGTTTATACGAGAGATAAAGAGATTCACACAAAATAAATATACTGGTTCACTCCCTCTAGAGCTAGATCCAGTTCCCTGAACCACATTGGGCAATCCACTATTTGTAATGCACAACAGATTACAAATAACTTAGTTACAAAGATAAGATCTTCTCACTTAAGATCACACACACACACACTACCATTGTAATTCAAACCAAACTAGAACAGCCCTTTGTTTTCGCAGATTAACTGTTTTTCAAATATTTTCGGAAATCCCAACTAAGTGTGAATATCTTTATCAAATTACAGAAAGAAAGATTAAGAAGATAAGAAGAAACAAGATCTATAAAACTGTTAACAGAATTTTAACCTGTTAAAATTTAGATTTAACCGGTTGTTTATGTTATATAAGCAAAACCAATGTTCAAGCAATGTACACAGCTGAATTTTAACCTGTTAAAATTTCAAGATAACTAGTTGTTTTTCTTACAAAAGCAAAAGCCAAGATGCAAGCAATGTAAATAGCAGAATTTTAACCTGTTAAAATTTTGAAATAACTGGTTGTTTTTCTTACAACAGCAAAAGTCAAGATGGAAGCAATGTAAACAGCATAGTTTTAACCTGTTAAAATTTTGAAATAACCGGTTGTTTTTTACAGCTTCAGAAAACATCAAACAGTTTATACAAGAGAGAGATACAGAGATTCACACAAAACAATTATACTGGTTCACTCCCTCCAGAGCTACATCCAGTTCCCAGAACCATACTGGGCAATGCACTATTTGTAATGCAGAACAGATTAGAAATAACACAATTACAAAGATAAGATCTTTTCACTCATGATCACACAAACACTACCTTTGTAATTCAAACCAAACTAGAACAACCCTCTGCTTTCGCAGTTTAATTGTTTTTCAAAGATTTTCACAAATCCTAATAAGTATGAAGATCTTTATCAAATTACAGAAAGAAAGATTAAAAAGATAAGAAGAAACAAGATTTATAAAACTGTTAGCAGAATTTTAACCTATTAAAGGAAAAGAAAGAATAGGGTAAATCCTTTGTGTATATTGAACACATAGGGTTATGTTTATATAAGAAAAATAAACATATGGGCTAAGCCCATTACATAAATATGAAATATAAAACAATAACTATAATATCTCATAGTATCTAATAATATCTAATAATATCTAACACTCCCCCTCAAACTGGTGTATATAGATCATATGTACCCAGCTTGTTACAAATGTAATCAATCCTAGGCCCTCGTAAGGATTTAGTAAAAATATCTGCTAATTGATTATTTGAATTAACAAACTCAGTCTTGATATCTCCCGATATAATCTTTTCTCGAATGAAATGACAATCAATCTCAATATGTTTGGTCCTTTCATGAAAAACTGGATTTGAGCTAATATGAAGAGCAGCCTGATTATCACATATAAGTGTCATTTGAGGGACCTCTCCAAATTGCAATTCTTTAAGTAACTGTTTAAGCCAAATAAGCTCACAAGTAGCTGAGGCCATAGCTCTATATTCTGCCTTTGCACTAGATCTGGCCACAACACTTTGTTTCTTGCTTTTCCAAGAGATCAAGTTATCACCAATGGAGACACAATAACCAGAAGTTGATCTTCTATCAGATGGAGGTCCTGCCCAATCAGCATCTGAATAACAAACGACTTTAGTATGGTTATTATGACCATATAACAAACCTTTTCCAGGAGAACCTTTAATGTACTTCAGTATACGAATGACTGCATTCCAATGATCTTCACATGGAGAATTAAGAAATTGACTCACCACACTAACTGCAAAAGAAATATCAAGACGAGTAACAGTGAGATAGTTCAATTTTCCAACTAATCGCCTGTACTTCTCAGGATCTGAAAGAGGCTCCCCCTGATTGGGTAGAAGCTTGACATTGGGATCCATGGGAGTATCAACAGATTTCGAATTCATCAACCCAATTTCCTCCAAAATATCTAATGCATATTTCCTTTGAGAGATAACAATACCATTATCTGATTGTGCTACCTCAATCCCCAAGAAATATCTGAGTTTGCCAAGATCTTTGGTTTGAAAGTGTTGACAAAGGTGTTGTTTTACTTGTGAGATGCCATGGTGATCACTGCCTGTAAGAACAATGTCATCAACATATACTACAAGATAAATACACCCAGCACTCGAGTGACGATAAAAAACTGAATGATCTGCTTCACTGCAAGTCATACCAAACTGTTGAACAACATTACTAAATTTTCCAAACCATGCCCTAGGAGACTGCTTGAGGCCATATAAGGATTTGCGAAGACGACATACCAATCCAGAAGACTCCCCCTGAGCAACAAAACCGGGAGGTTGCTCCATATAAATTTCTTCCTGCAAATCCCCATTAAGAAAGGCATTTTTGACATCCAGTTGATAAAGAGGCCATTGTTGAAGAGCAGCCATAGCTATGAATAAGCGAACAGAAGCCATCTTTGCCACTGGAGAAAAAGTATCACCATAGTCTAAACCAAAAATTTGGGTATAACCCTTAGCCACAAGACGAGCTTTGAGACGATCAATAGTACCATCAGGACCAACTTTGATAGCAAAAATCCACCTGCAACCAACAACAGATTTCCTAGATGGTAAAGGAACAAGTTCCCAAGTTCCATTATTCTGAAGCGCATTCATTTCATCAAGCATGGCCTGACGCCAACCAGGATGAGCTAAGGCATCACCTACAGATTTTGGAATAGATACAAAAGAAATAGACGAAAGACAAGTATAAAAGGGTTGAGATAGTCTATGATAACTCAAAGCAGTATAATGTGGAGAGGGATTACGGGTAGCACGTATACCTTTTCGGATAGCAATAGGAAGATCAGGTTCAACTATCGGAGGTTCAACTGTCGGAGCCGGAGGGGGATGAGGTGTTGGCACTAGAAGAGAGTCATCTGATGGACGATGAGACGTTTGACGACGACTATACACCTGAAGAGTTGGTGGCGGTGGTGAATCTTGAGGTGCACTAGGTACAACAAGAGGGATATTGACTTGATTAGATGAAGACATAGAAGGAGAAAGACAAGACTTAAAGTAAAGGGAAGATTCACTTAAGGTGACATCTGCTGAAATAAAATAACGATTTAGAGAAGGTGAGAAACATTTATATCCTTTTTGTGATCTAGTGAACCCTAAAGAGACACATTTGTGTGATTTAGGAGATAATTTATCAAGACCAGGACTAAAATTATGAACAAAGCATGTGGACCCAAAAACTTTGGGAGGTAAAGAGTGGAGAGGGTCATGTGGAAATAAAATAGAATGAGGAATTTTGTTATTTAAAACTGAAGATGGCATTCGATTAATGAGATAACATGCACTAAGAACAGCATCACCCCAAAAACGCTGAGGAACATCACCATGGATTAAAATAGTACGAGTTGTTTCAACAAGATGTCTATTCTTGCGCTCAGCTACCCCATTTTGTTGAGGTGTATAAGCACATGAAGTTTGATGAAGAATACCATGAGAAGCCATAAAATTTTTAAAAGAATGAGAAAGATACTCACGTCCATTATCACTACGCAAAACGCGAATGGAAATTCCAAATTGATTTTTAATTTCATTGTAAAATAGTTGAAATATAGAAAACAACTCATAACGATTTTTCATTAAAAACACCCAAGTACATCTTGAATAATCATCAATAAAAGTAACAAAATACTGAAATCCTAAATTAGACTTAATACGACTTGGTCCCCAAATGTCAGAGTGAACTAAGGCAAAAGGAGATGAAGCACGTTGTGAGACACTACTAGGAAAAGAACTACGAATGTGTTTCCCTAACTGACACGACTCACATGATAAACTAGACACATTAGACAAAATTGGAACAAGCTGCTGCATCTTGGCAAGACTAGGATGACCCAATCGAGCATGAATGAGAGATGGAGAATCCATAATCGCGCCAACATGGACAGAGATCTGTAGGTGATAAAGTCCATGAGACTCACATCCGGTGCCAATCATCCGTCCCGAGCTCCGGTCCTGTACAGAAACAGAATCTTTGGTAAAAGAAATAACACAATCAAGGGAACGAGTGAGACGAATAATGGATAATAAGTTAAATGGAGACCCAGGGACATAAAGAACATTATCAATAGATAAAGAAGGAAAAAGGTTAATAGTACCAACACCATGTGATGGTACCTTATATCCGTTGGCCATGGTAACTGAAGGTAAATAACCCGTAGTAGATAGGGAAGAGAAAAAAGATTTATTACCAGTAATGTGATCTGTGGCACCTGAATCTAGAACCCAAGGGCCAACGGAAGTAGAGTGAGTGAGGCCAACAAAAGATGTACCTGAATGTGCAACAGAAGCTGTGGAACTAGAGTTCTGACGATCCTCATACCATTTAAGAAATTCATTGAAAATAGCAGGCTGGCCTGGGGTATCAATTGAAGTATGGTCCACAGTAGAAGGTTGTACAGTAGCACTTTGAGCAACCGCAATAGATTTAGGAGGACGACCATGTAAGGCATAACATCTGTCAATTTTGTGTCCAAGTTTGCCACAATGGTCACACTTGTGACGCCCTTTGCCCGGCTTGTGAGGACGAGTACGATCATTATGCTGAGAGACTAAAGCAGAAGAGTCATCTACATGAGATGTTAATTCAGTGGTGTGTTTACTTGGCACACGCAGAAGTGTAGAACAAGTGGAAGTAAAATTGGGTACGATAGGAGATCCCAAAATTTGATCACGAACATGAGAATAATCATCAGGAAGACCATGTAAACCCAATAACATGAAGAACTTGGATCTTTGTTCTAGTTCTTGAGAAGGAGTGGAGGCAGGAGGTAATAACTCATTAAAATCATGAAGAAGAGCATGAAGTTTACCTAGATATTCTGCCATTGTACCATCAAGACGTTTGGAAGCAACAATTGTGAGGAGATTTTGACACACACCATAAAGACGTTGAGTATCATTGGTGTATAATAATTTTGCTTGTTCCCAAACTTCTGAACAAGTCTCATAGGTACGAAAAATTTGTTTTAAAGATGAATGAATGGTAGATTTGATAACAATGCATAATTGAGCATCAATTTTCAACCAACGGAAAACCTCATTTTCAGCAACATTAGGACGGGTAAGATGATCAACATAACCTTGACTCTTAAGCCATAATTTAATATCTGAGGCCCACGTATCATAATTGGTTCCATCCAATTTGTCAATGGAGAGATGAACATTGACATAATTAGTATAAATAGACGGATCCGGCATTATGACAGCAGAAGGAGTCACAGTGGCAGTGGCAACGGAAGAAGTCGTAGTGGTAGCGGAAGCGGAAGAAGCCATATAGGACAAAAATTAAATCCAGTCACCAGTCAATTGGCGGTAGCAGCTATTTCGACGACGGTTCCGGCAGGATTCCGGCGGCGGCTCCGGTGAGATTCCGGCGGCGGCTTCGGCGAGATTCCGGCGGCGGCTCCGATGAGGTGGCAGCGGTGGCAGTTCTGGCAAGGCAGTGGGGCGGTGGCTGGAAAATTCCAGTGAACAGTGGGTTCACCAATAAAACTTGAACCCTAACCTTATGCTCTAGATACCATATTAAAGGAAAAGAAAGAATAGGGTAAATACCATATTAAAGGAAAAGAAAGAATAGGGTAAATCCCTTGTGTATATTGAACACATAGGGTTATGTTTATATAAGAAAAATAAACATATGGGCTAAGCCCATTACATAAATATGAAATATAAAACAATAACTATAATATCTCATAATATCTAATAATATCTAATAATATCTAACATAACCTATTAAAATTTCGATTTAACCGGTTGTTTATGTTATAGAAGCTGTACCGACTAGTCCTCGGACACCTAGAACAGATAGTAAAGGGTAAACCACGTCAGCTGGGTCCCACAGCAAGATTGGCTCAGGGGGAGACGAAGCGCTGGGGGGGTGCTCCCTGAAGGATGGGGGTTGCCCTTCTGTTGCTGAGGAGACTTCTGCAGCAACCTCCACCCTTTTTCTCTTGAAGACGAGGCCAGAGCAGGTGTCCTCGTCCTCAGAAATTTCCACTGGGGCTGCCCTTTTTGATTTTTCAACAACAGGTTCTAGGGCAGCAACAGCGGGCGATGAAGGGCCAGCAGGGGCCGAGCCACCAGCATTGCGGCGATTCAGCACATCTGCCAGCCTTTTCTTCTTCTCAGCACTGAGCACCATGTCTGGAGTGGACAATAAGAAAGGGTGAGAAAGACAGAGCAAGAAGTGTGTAAACAGTTAGATGCAAGACAAAGTTAATGTACCGATGTATACGCTGAAGGTCTCAGCGTCGTATTCATGCCTAATTAGCTGGGTGGTGTCAAACACCATGCCCCAGCTGGAGACAGTTTGGCACAGTTCTCGGTCAGAGGCCGTAAGCTCTTCGAGTCTATGGGGTTTCTTGAACTTCAACTTCTCCACCCAATATAATGGGAACCCGTCGAGCATGGTGGAGTCGTAGGAGCTGCAGTAGACTCGGAAGAACTTCCCCTTGAAGCCTTTGCATGATTGCGAGAAGAGGGTGAGTAGGACTCTCCCTGCCACTCCATTCAGACTCACCCAAAGCCTCTTCCCAGGGCTCTTCGCCTCGAAGATGTATAGAAATACATCTACCGAGGGAGTGAACCCTAGGTTGTTGCAAAGTATGGAGAACACCCTGATGAAGGCCCAGCTGTTGGGGTGCAGCTGGGCAGGTGCCACATTCAACTCTGTAAGTAAAGCCCTCTCGAACCCAGTGAAAGGGAGGTGGACTTTGGCTCGTTTGAAGATAGTGGCATAGAAGAAGAAGAAGGGTTCCCCGTTGTTGCAGCGATCATCGGTGCAAACGGGTTCGTCTTCTGTACAGGGTCGCACAGAGATGATGTACGCGTCAGTTTCCCTGCCAAAGACGCGCCCCTTGATTTCGTTCTCATCATCCCTATGTTTTGGTAGATCTTCACAGGATGTGAGTTTTGAGGTCTCACCAAGGAGATCCTCAGAAGCCCAGGGGTAGAGGGCCTTGTAATCAACCCCTACGGTTGGAGGAGGGTTGGAGGTAGTTTTGGTTCTGGCCATCTCGAATCTAAACAAGTGAGAGGCAGGAAGAGAAAAAGGCTTAGAAGAAGACAATGGTCGACGAAGACTCAAAGGAAGAACGAACCCAGAAAAGAAGAACAGAAACCCTAGAATGCAGAAATCAGAAACAGGCCCAGAACAGTTACAGCATGCAACATGGATGATCAAAATTATGTTATAAAGAGGGGAGAAGACATAAAAATTATACCTTTAGTTAAGTGAAGATGAAAGAGGTTGAAAAGGTTGGTGTTAGGAAGAAAGCGTGCACTGGAAGATAGAGTTCGCAGAAGTTGAGAATGCAAAGTGATGAAACAGTGAAGTGGCGCGGGGTTTTGAAGAGGTTTAGCGTAGCCCTAGGGAGCGCAAACATTAGGAATCCCAGACCGTTGATGCGACCACGTGTTAACAGATAAAAAGGGGTTGGTGAAGTGTCCCTTCAGCGCACTATTCATGTCCTTACGCGCAGAGCCACGTAGGTCGCCCGAGCTGATGACTTAGTCTCTTCGCTAAAACAAGTTAACAGCTTGAGATTAGGGGGCTTGTGTACCGACCAGTCCTCGGACACCGAAAATAGATAGTAAAGGGTGAACCACGTCAGCTGGGTCCCACAGGATGGGCCAAAGCCACATGGAATGGACCCCGCAGGTGGTATTGATTAGCGGGTGATTAGTCATCAGCATGTCCCCAGACAGAAGGGTGATTAGTCATTGCTGTGATGATCACCAGAAGGGACTGATGTGTCCTCGTCACTCCGTAGGGTGATCAGTCCTCGGCAACAGAGTGTGACGAGGTGACATCGGTATTGGGTGATTTGAACAACGTAACCAGAACAGCTAAGATTGGTTCCTAGAGTGGGCCAATGACCAGTTAAATACCCAGAGGTAGGGAGAGGCCTGAATCACGAAGAGCTTATGCGTGTGGCAGGGAAAGCACAGTTAGGTGCAAAGTCCTGAGGGGTCGAGTACTCATCAGAAATAGGGTTTCCCAGTAAAGGCTACATGCATGGCACGTGAACAGTAAGGGCATTCCCTGAACAGGTGGCCCCAGAGACTAGGTGCACGAGGAGGCATCCATGTGGTCATCCTGTAGTGTTTGCACTCCAGAAAAGGAAACCTTATGTGCTAGATTACCCTAAGACTGGGTGATAGCGGCGCGAGGGTATTCCAGTAAACCATGAAACTGGCTAGCAGCGTAGTGAACCCTAATTAGGGCTAGCGGCGCAGTAAACCCTAGACTATATAAGGGAAAGTGAAATACTTCACAAAGGTACGCAGTTTCTAGACCTAAACACAGAGAGACTCAATACACTTCGTGTTTTTTGCCCCATCTTGACTTGAGCGTCGGAGTGCAAACGGCCTCTAGGGCGCCCCTTTCTCTTTTGCAGGTGCAGAGTGTTCCGCAAGAATCAAGCACATATCAACGTGAGGAAGGAGGCGTGTGAGTGTCGTGGAGTCAACTGACAGGCGAGTCAACCGGCAAGAACAGAAGCAAAACCAATGTTCAAGCAATGTACACAGCTGAATTTTAACCTATTAAAATTTTGAGATAACCGGTTGTTTTTCTTACAGAAGCAAAAGCCAAGATGCAAGCAATGTAAACAGCAAAATTTTAACCTATTTAAATTTTAACATAACCGGTTGTTTTTCTTACAGAAGCAAAAGCAAAGATGCAAGCAATGTAAACAGCAAAATATTAACCTGTTAAAATTTTGAAATTACCGGTTGTTTTTTACAGTTTCAAGAAATATCAAACAATTTATACAATAGAGAGATAGAGAGAGATTCACACAAAACAATTATACTGGTTCACTCCCTCCAGTGCTACATCCTGTTCCCAGAACCACACTGGGCAATCCACTATTTGTAAGGCACAACAGATTACGAATAACACAATTACAAAGATAAGATCTTCTCACTCTAGATCACACACACACACACACTACCTTTGTAACTCAAACCAAACTAGAACAGCCCTCTGGTTTCGCAGATTAACTGTTTTTCAAAGATTTTGGCAAATCCCAACTAAGTATGAATATCTTTATCAAATTACAGAACGAAAGATTAAGAAGATAAGAAGAAACAAGATTTATAAAATGGTTAGGAGGAAAATTCTTGGGGTTCTTGCTGACTGAAAGGGGAATAAAAGCAAACCCCGAGAAGTGCACAGCCATAATAAGGATGAGAAGCCCGGTTTCCATGAAAGAAGTACAGTAGTTGACAGGTTGGCTAGCCGCCTTGTCACGTTTTGTTTCAGCAGGAGGTGAGAAAGGGTATCCTTACTTCCAGTGTTTGAAAAGGAACAACAGGTTCACGTGGACTACTGAGTTTGAGGAGTCCTTCCTCAAGTTGAAAGAGTATCGGGCTAGTCCCCCAGTGTTGTGCAAACCAAGGCCAGGTACCCGACTTCGTTTATACTTCGCCATCACAGAAAGGGCAATCAGCTTTGTCCTCATCCAAGAATAGAACCAAGTGCAGAAGCCAATATATTTTGTCAGCAAGGTCTTGCAGGGGCCTAAGGCACGTTATCAGGCCATCGAGAAGGTGGCTTTAGCCATGGTGTTCTCGGCAAGGAGGCTCCGTCACTATTTCCACAGCTTCATGATCATTGTGATGAGGGACCTCCCCATTCGAAAGGTCCTGCAGAAACCAGATGTTGCAGGAAGAATGGTTCACTGGGCAGTAGAACTATCTGAGTTTGATGTGCAATATGAACCATGAAGACCCATCAAGGGTCAGGTTTATGAAGATTTTATGGTAGAGCTCTCCACAAAGGCCACTCAGCAGGGAGAGGTAGGTTTCAGGTGGGTCCTTTCAGTAGATGGATTGTCAAACTAGCAGGATAGTGGCGTTGTAGTGATCTTGGAAGGACCAGGAGGGGTCCTTATAGAGCAGGCCCTGCGTTTTGCCTTCAAAGCAAGTAACAACCAAGCAGAATACGAGGCTTTGATCGCAGGGATGTTGCTAACAAAGGAGATGGGTGCAGAATGTTTATTGGCCAAGAGTGATTTGCTGTTGATCATGGGGCAAGTAACAAGTGAGTACCAGGCCAAGGATCCGCAGATGGCCGCTTACCTCGAGTACGTAGAGCTCTTGAAGAGGACCTTTCTTGAGTTCGAGTTGCTGCATGTCCCTCGAGAGCAAAATGCCAGAGCTAACTTGCTAGCAAAACTCGCCAGCTCAAGCAAGGGGGGCAGGTAGAGGATGGTCATTCAGGAGACTCTGAGAGCACCTCGCACAGCCACAGAAGGTGACACAGACGTACAGATGATAAATGTCTCAGATGCAGGAACAAGAAGCCATAAGTCTCTTACCCAGGAGACGTTGAAGACACCCTGCATAAGCTCGTATGGTCCGCCAGGGGAGAGGTTGTCACAGGTTCACTTGGTTGAAGAAGGGGAAACGTGGATGACACCGTACAGACGTTACCTTGCTGACGAAACACTTCCCATGGACCCAGCAGAAGCCAGAATTGTAAAGAAAAATGCAGCCCACTACACTCTGATTGACGGCAGTTTGTTTAGGCATGGTTACACCCATCCTATCTTGACTTGTGTAAGTGGGGCACAGTGCACCTGCATCATAGCTGAGCTCTAGGAAGGCATATGTGGGAGTCACATCGGTGGCCGAGCTCTGTCGGCCAAGGCCATTTGAGCTGGGTACTATTGGCCAACGATGAGAGAAGATTGCATAAGGTATGCACATCGGTGTAAAAAATGTCAACAACATGCAGACTGGAATAACGCACCACTAGAAGAGCTGAGATCCCTTCACAGTCCGTGGCCTTTCCATATCTGGGAGATCGACATCCTGGGACCATTTCCCTTAGCAATCAGACAGTTGAAATACCTCGTGATGGCCATAGAATAGTTTACCAAGTGGATCGAGGCTGAACCAGTAGCGCAGATCACAGCGCACAAAGTCCAACACTTTGTGTGGAAAAATATAGTGTGTCATTTTGGAGTACCAAAGCGTTTGGTGTCTGACAATGGCACTCAGTTTGCGAGCCAGCAGTTGAGAAAATTATGCACAAAAATCGGTATTAAGCAGGTGTTCGCATCAGTCGAGCACCCTCAGACCAATGGATAGGTCAAATCAGCCAACAGAGTCCTACTCAGGGGTTTGAAAAGAAGACTTGAAAAGGCTAAGGGGACTTGGGCGGAAGAGGTTCCTAGGATTGTGTGGGTGTATCATACCACCCCGCAGTCCACTACTAAGGAAATGCCCTTTAGCTTGGTATATGGGTCAGACGCCATGATTCCAGTAGAGATTCAGGAGAGCTCGCCTCGTTTCTAGAACTTTGTGGCTGAGGAATCTAATGAAGAGAGAAAGGTGAACCTAGATCTGTTGGACGAGGTCAGAGAAGAGGTCCACATCAGGTCTGAAGCTTTAAAAAGGAGGGTGGAATGCCAGTACAAGGCCAAGCTGAAACCTCGGCAGTTCTAGGTAGCGGATTTAGTAATGCGAAAGGCCCATTGATGGAGATCAAGCTCAAGAGGACATGGAGGCCAATCATCACGAAGAAGAAGAGGTTGAGAACGTTCATGGAGATCGAAGTCAACCTCAAAGGCTCACAAGAAGCATGTTCAAAGCTTTAGGAGCAAGGGGACGTTTATTTTCCCTTTTTGTAATTTTATTGTGTGAGGATGCTTAGAGGAAAACATGAGAAACCTCTTGTGTTAAAGCATCTTTAGATCTTTAGTTAGGAGCATTAGGAGGGGGGTGTGTTAGTAGATAGGTGTAGGAGTTAAAATAGGAGGTGCCAAAGTGAGAGAAGAAGTCACACCTTCCTCATGACTTGTTTAGGCGCCATTTTCTTTTGAATTTAGGGGGAATTTTTGAATTCATTTAGCTTGCATTTCAGCACCTTCACACTATAAATTAAGGTGTTGCCCTTGTATTTTTTAGATTGGAATTTTGAATTAGAGAAATTTTACTCAATTTTTGAGTGTTAGAATGCTTTGCATCTTCTTCACTAGTCTTATCTTGAAGGTTCAATGGTGACCTCAAGTGGCGGCTTGCACACTCATCTAGGAGCCTTCATCCTCTTAGTGGCGTGATCATCCAACCATACCTCCATCTTCATGAGCTTTCTCTTCTCCTTTCTTCCTTCTCTTCTAATTTTCATGTCTTAGCTTGTGTTCTTGTGTTTTGGTTCGGTGCCTTTAATTTCTAGCACTTATATTCAGTTTCCTTACTTTTAATTTCTCTTTAATAGGTTCAATTTGACAATAATTGGAACTTCCATATGAGTTTGTGTTTTGGCATTAGTTTTGGTGAGTTTTTGACTTAGAACATTGATCCAATTCTAAGAAAAAGTGCCTCTCTAATGACCAACTCAAGATGTTTCCTAAGAATGTCAAGAACCTTTCATCTTATGTTCTTGAATTCACATCACCCATCCATACCAGTTAGAAAACAAGTTATCTCCTAAGTGGACTGGCCCGTTTCGTGTAACAAAGGCCCTTGGGAATGGAGCATACAGGTTGGAGACCTTGGAAGGTGGGCCAATCCCTCGAACATGGAACGGTGCCAACCTCAAGTTTTATTTCAGTTAATTATTGTATTCAACACAGTTGTATTATTCAGTTAAGGGAACACTCTTTTCCCCTACAGGGTTTTTTAACGAGGTCACCCAATAAAAGAATAGAATTCAGAAAGATATATTTGTGTTAAACAGTAAGTGAAGTCTTCCATGGCTTAAACAGCCAAGGTTGAGGCACGTAAGCGAACGTCTCCTACCTTGTTAAAAAAAGGGGGAGAATAGTATGGTTCCAAGAAAAGTCCTCCGTGGCTTGAAAGCCGAGGTCGAGGCACGTAAGTGAACCTCTGCTATCTTGTTAAAGAAAGGGGGGAATAGTATGGTTCCAAGAAAAGTCCTCCGTGGCTTAAACAGCCAAGGTCGAGGCACGTAAGTGAACCTCTCCTACCTTGTTAAAGAAAGGAGGAGAATAGTATGGTTCCAAGTTAAAAACCTCTTCCTCGACTTTTTACAGCGAGGTCAAGGCAAGTTAAAGACCTCTTCCTCGACTTTGTACAGCGAGGTCAAGGCAAGTGAAGTCTTCCTTGGCTTATCAGTCGAGGTCGACAGAGACGAGGTCTTCCTTGACTTATCAGTCGAGGTCGACAGAGACGAGGTCTTCCTTGGCTTATCAGTCGAGGTTGACAGAGACGAGGTCTTCCTCGACTTATCAATCGAGGTCGACAGAGATGAGGTCTTCCTTGGCTTACCAGTCGAGGTCGACAGAGACAAGGTCTTCCTTGGCTTATCACTCGAGGTCGATAGAGATGAGGCCTTCCTTGGCTTATCAGTTGAGGCAACAAAGGTGAGGTCTTCCTCGGCTTATCAGTCGAGGTCCAGATAAGGTTCTCTTTGGCTTGTCTGCCTAGGTCAACAAACCTCCTTGGGCTTGTCAAACAAACTAAGGACCACGCCGAGGAGTCCTCTTCCGTGACTCACGCGGGGAGTCAGAAACACAAGTTAACAAGTACCGCAACATCGAGGTTCCTTGGAGAAGTTACTTGTGACACATATATTGAAGTAAGAAGCTATGGATAAACCGGTACAAGTTTGCAAAGTCGTCAGACAAGACACATACAAGTTATGAAATAGAATATGCAGAAAGGAGAATGACAGCAATATTAAGAAAGAGTTACAGCAGAGTTGTGTTCAAAGTAGAAGGTATCAGTTAGTGACACAAGAACAGAAAGCAAGAAGTTAAGTGCATTAAATAAAGTGTACAAATATTTACAAACAGAATAATAGTTTAACATTAGGATTTCAAGAGGAGCAGAGGGGGTTTAAGAATCTTCAGGAGCATCCACCAGTTGCCCATCGACAATAATTCTCTTCAGGCTTGTTTGGGAGAGGTCCACCCCAGGATGCACACAGGCAACCTAGGCAAGGGCATCACCAAACCCAACACTGTAGGCTTTGTTGAACCAAGTGGTGTTCAAGGTTTTGAAGAATCCAAATCCTTTGAAGGATGATGAAGCTTCTGCTTGCTTGATGCTGCTGTGCTGCTTTATTGTTTTGTTCTGGGGTAGTTTAAAGTGTAATCCAAACTTAGATTAAATCTCAAAGCAAATAGCATCTCAATCTTTGATAAAACAAAAGTGTTTTTCAAACTAAGTTGAAACAACCGATTGTTCTGTCGAAACAACCGATTGTTTATACTTAGATGTTTTGAGAAAGTTTGAAAACTGTTTTTGAATGAAGAAAACTGTTAAGTGACAAAACAACCGATTGATTCGAGGAAACAACCGATTGTTTGTTTTGGAACCTTAACAGAAAAACTGTTTTCTTTGACTGAGCTTTAAATGATTTGAAACTGAATACGCTCCAGTCATTAAATGCTTTGACCAATCTTTTTGAAAGCTTTTATGGGTTTGTTAAGATTTGATAACAAACTTCTTTTTATATAATTCAAAAAATCTCTTTTAAAGAAGATAATGCTTTTGACAAAGTTTTTCTAAGAGAGTTTTAAAAAGTGCTGAGATTGCTTAAGAGCTAAAGAGATTGATCAAGGTGTTGGAATAGGATTCTACTTGTATTGATTTCAGATCTTCATCTGTAACAAGTGTAATCTGTGTAAACTGCTGAAACATTTCTTCTGTGTATTGTTGCTGAGATTGGCTGTGTGTTCTTGAGGTGTTCAAGATCAGCAATCTTAGTGTTGGCCAAGGAGAGTGTGTGTCTTGAGGTTTTCAAGGTTATTCTCTTGGTTGTTGTGTAAGTGATCAAGGTGTGATTGCTTAGTGGATTTCCTTAGGGGTTCTGAGAAGACTGGATGTAGCTCTGGGTTGGAGTGAACCAGTATAAACAACTATGTACAATCTCTCTATCCCTTACTCTTTAAATTCAGTTTGTTTGTTGTTTGCTGATATAAACAACCGATTGTTTCACAGAAACAACCGATTGTTTTTCTGACAGTGCAGTTTTGCTTACTATTTTGGCTAACTGAATTGCTTGATCAATTAGTTTCTGAGATAAACTCATTCTAGCTTCAAAAAGTTTGCAAAAACCTCTTTAAACAATTCACCCCCCCTCTAGTTTAAAGCCATAATTTCTAACAGGCTTCAGCTGCCTCGTCGGTGAGTTCTTCTTTGGCCTTTTGGTAGAACTCCTCTTTACGAGCCATTTCTGCCCTCATCTCAGCCTCAAACTCAGCCATCTCCTTCTTCAGCTGGCCTATCTCTTGCTTCATTCGGGCCACGTACGCCTCTCGACGCGCCAAATCGTCAACATGTCTGGCCAGATCTTCTTTGAGGTCAACCACGTCCTCCTCCTTGTGTTGCAACTCACTCTTCAAATCCTCCATAGCCATGCGGAAGTCGCTACACTTGGAATGCAGGTGGAGGGCCTCTTGAGACTTAGAAAACAAGAGGTCCCTGACCTCCTTGTTAGACTTCTGCAGCTCCACAACCTCTAGAGTGAGGTTGGTGATGTGGCGATCCGCCCCTGCAGTAGCAAGAGCGTGACACTCGGCATCGAGCTGGGATTTGTGCATCTTTTTGAAGAGGAGGCTTGACCCGCCGAGAGCCCTCCCAAAGTCCTGGGCCACTTGCTCCATAAGTGAGCCCACTTTCATGCCTTCCAAGACCTCCAAATCTTGAGTGGACTTCAGTATACGTTGGAGGAAGGGGGCTAGGGTGGTAAGGGGCATAGTGGTGTGCTCGCGGGAACGCTTTCTCCCCATCCCTCAGGTTCTACAGCATGTGGGGAGAAGAGGTGTTTTGAGGTCGATCCATGAAGGAAGGGGCACCCTCATCTTCAGAGTCAGAAGCCACCTAGGTAGCTTTTCTTTTCCTCTTGAAGACTAACCCTGAGTGGGTGCCCTCGTCATCAGAGGGAGGGACCTCGACTGCAACAACTGCTCCTTGAGATTGCATGGTAGGGAGTTCAGTGGGGGCTGCGACAGCAAGAGGGACAGTGGCGAGAGGAGCAACGATGGTAAGGTCGTCGACGGCAGGAGGGTTGGCTTGGACTGGTCGGGAAGGGCTTGCAGCACCTTTTTTGGCAGCATGAGCAGCCAGTTGCTTCCTCCTCTCAGCACCAATAGTCATTTCTTCCACAAGCAACAAGAAAATAGAAGGCACCCTAGATCAGCAACAGGCTAACATGCAAAAAGCGGCTAAAAACCTAGAAGAAAAAGACAAGCAAGAACAGTCACTAAGTAAGGACAGGTACCAATGTACCCTGTAAGAACCTAGAAACTTTAAATGGGAATAAAAGTGTTATATTTAAATAATTTCAGAAGATGTTATTATTTAAAATACAAAGAGCTAGAAATAGAAGTTTCGTAGTAGTCGGACCTCGGACGTCGCCCAAGGTCTGGGGTCAGTTGGTAGAGGTCGGTCGACTAACCATTGAATTAACCAAGTAGTCAGGTGCGATGACTTTATCGTGAGGTAATCACGTGGGTGTGCTCGAGGAAGACATGTGGATCAAGAAGAGTAAAGGAAGAAAAGTGTAGCTTAGAAGTCTACGAGATCGCCGTTGCTGAAGACGGAGGCGACCTCTAACTTCTCTGGTACATAATCGTCTGTCGCCTAGTGTACACATGATCGCCAGTCGCCTATGGTGTACATGATCGCCGAAAGTGCACTTAGTATGTGGTCAAGATGCTGGATCAACCATAGTGGGTTCCAAAAAACCACGCGTATCAAGGTGTGGGTTAAGTCTTAGATACGCTGTGCATGCGAAGCTCTATGCTTGAGCATAAGAAATCGTCCTTAGTGTTGCATGCATGGGCGCACGAGGAGTAGTGCTGATCTACTCTTAGAAATGTGAAGCTATCGACGTCACCAAGTCATGTGGACATGATACCTTGGACGTAACATAGCGGAATGAAGAAACTTTAGCAAGGCATGGCGATGTGTCATCAGTCATCGCCAGGGCGCGAGAGACATGCGGACATCGCCAGGGCGCGAGAGACATGCGGACATTGCCAGGGCGCGAGGCATGCGGGCATCGCTAGGGCGCGAGAGACATGCGGGCATCGCCAGGGATAGACATCGGTCGTCTTCCAGAGAGAGAGATCGGTCGTCTTCCAGAGAGAGAGATCAGTCGTCTTCCAGAGAGAGACATCGGTCGTCCGCCAGGATGAGTCATCGGTGGAAAGTTATCGCGCGATGTCGTGTTTCACACAGATAAGGTGGGACCCAGGCTCCCAGCATGAAACGTCCTGCACGCGCGACACGTTGACAAAAAGGGTGGTTCAGAATAGTGACATCAGAGAGTTGGCATGCGCAGAGACACACGTGGCCGTACTGTTCAGGGAAGCGTGCACGCAAGCTTTCCTGCAGAGTGGGTGGTGGCAGCGGCAATTGTGGACAAGTTGGTTTAGATTCAAAAACCCACTTCTGAGAGGCGAAGAACGTTGCAGCGGTTCAGGAGTGAAAGAGTGAGTTTACCTCCATCCTTCTCTTTTCTCTCCTTCGCGCTGCGATTCAGGCATCCTCAAGCACCAGTACGACGAGCGACGACTGCCCTTGGACACCTGGGGAGTTCTCTGCGAGTTTTCCGTCAGGGCGCTAGAACAGAGTTAAGGCACTTTAAGCTTCGGTGGGTTTTGGAGCTCTTGGTGATTTTGCGCAAGTTCAGGTAAGGGAAGCTAGTATTTTCGTTTATAAAAACTTTAGGCGAGTAGGTTCTGAAGTGAGGGCGACGTGGTTGCCGGTTTCATATTCTTTTTCACGATGCTCTGTTTTTATGGGTGGGGCGACGTGATCGCCGATTTTAACGTTGTTTTCGAAATCCCCTGCTTTAGTGTCACTTTGAACTTGTTTGAGATTGATATGTGAAATGCTTGTGATATTGGGAAATCTGAACCTTGGTACGATTGTTTGCCATGGTTGGAATCGTTAATTTAAGTTTTGTATGGTGCATTGGGTGAATTGATGATATCTTGCTGTCCTGTGTGGACTTCATTAGCTGTCCTGTGTGGACTTCATTAGTTGTCCTGTGTGAACTTCATTAGCTGTCCTGTGTGGACTTCACTTGCTGTCCTGTGTAGACTTCACTAGCTGTCCTGTGTGGACTTTACAGTGGTGTGGTATGTGTCTATGTGTGGTGAGTTAGTGGAAGTCTAACGTGAGAAAGAGAATTGTTGAAATTTGATAGACACTTGATGGTTTATGTGAAACAAATAACACTTGATGAAATTGTGAAGTGTGTGAAATGAATGGGAAAATTGATGGATTTTACGTGAGTGTTTTAAAATTGTTTTATCTTGATTTTAAAGTTTCATATTCAAATTCTCTTTAAAATATCTAGCTTACCTTGTGTTTTTGGTGTTGTGTTTGGCTTTTCTTAAACCTGTGATGATCGTGTATAATTTACACGGGAGCAGATGATGTTGCAGGAAGTAGAGCTCCTCAGTGAGTGGTCGCTGGAAGGAGATCGCCTGTTTTTGTTTCCGTTAGGCGATCGCCTGTTTTCTGTTCTATGTTAGGAGATCGCCTGTTTTCTATTTTGCTGTATTTTGTTTAAGTTTGGAAAACTGACTGGATATGTATTAAACTCCCTGTGAGGAGAAATTTCATTACATATATATATATTTATGTTCACTTCGATATTATTGTTTTACCTTTATTTTACTACATAAATATGAAAAGGATTTGGCGGGATGTTACATACCCCCGCAAGGTTTTGGGGTGGTACTCATTTTTGATAAGCTTGACACTGCTAAACACTGCCTCAAGGCCAGACAGAAACTCGCACACTTTTCTATCTTGAGGGTGCAAGTCTATTAAGGCCCTGGGTTTGGCCATATTAGGGTTTTCCGTCCAATAAAGGGTAAACCCATCCAAAAGTGTAGGGTCAGTGGAACAGCAGCAGATCTTGAAGAATTTGCCTTTGAATCCTTTATAGGATTGCTGGAAGAGGGTCAACAGTGCCCTTCCAGCAACCCCGTTGATGCTAACCTAAAAGTTCTTCCCCGGACTTTTGGCCTCAAAGAAGTATAAGAAGGAGTCCACAAAGGGTAGACATTCGAAGTAATTGCAGAGAATGGCGAAGGCCCTTACGAAGGCCCAGCCATTTGGATGAAGTTGAGCGGGGGCGACATTCATCTCAGTCAGCAGCGCTCGCTCGAAGCCGCTGAAAGGGAGTCGTAGGCAAACCCTCTGGAAGACGGTTGAGTAAATGAAGTAGAAGGGTGCCTCTTGGACTGAAGGCTCGTCCCAGCAGACAGGCTCGCCCACCTTGCAGGGGACCACCCCAACGTACTAATCATCTTCTTTCCCAAAGACACGAGAGGCATGGCTGGCCTTATTCCTCACCTTCTTCTTCCTATAATCTACAATGGCTTTGGAAGTGGTAAACTCAGACACCTCCTTCTAAAGCCCTTCAGGAGCCCAGGGGTATAAGAATTGGTAAAAGTTGGAGCGAAACCCTAGAACTACTTGACGAATAGGGGGCTGGAAGGAATTTGACTCAACCCCAGAATGGGAGGAAATAGATTGATCCATTTGAGAGCAGTGAAGGCTAAAACACAAAAAAAAAAAAGACAGACTTAGAAGAGGAACAGAACAAACACATTTCAAAGAAAGTGTCGAGACAGGAAAATAGGGCACGATGAGATGAAACGAGCAGAAATCATAAATAGTCCAAGACAGTTATAAATACATGGAGGGGCATCGCAATAGCAAAGGAAATACGTAAATGATGAAAAGAACGTACCTTTAATAGATTATGAGTGGAGTTGATGAAGGATCGAGAGGGAAGGAAGAGTGCTCGAAGAAGCAAAGAGTTTTTTGAAAAGATGAAATGAGAAGGAATGAAACAGTGAAGAGCGTAGGAGGAAAAGGGTTAACGTATAAGGGAAGCATGAATCGACAATGCACCCTAGCTGTTGAGATTGCCACGTGTATGCTCCAGGGAAAGTATGGTGAAATGTCACCTTGAAGCACTGTGCGCGTCCCATCACTCAGCCTCACCGCAGTACCACGTAGGGCAGTGCCACGTACGTCGACAGGTCGAGCAGTTAGGCTTCTCACTGAAACAAGTTCCAGCTTGAGCCTGGGGGGCTTGTGTAGTGGCCAGACCTCAGACGTCGGCACATGAGTGAGAGGTCGGCATGGTAGGGCCCACAGAATTACACGTGTCTAGGCGCAAAACCAGATTCACTGATACACCATGCATGCAAGATCTGACAAGACATAAGGCTCTGACACAATAGAATTATCCTTAGAAAACACATGTAAGGCATGTGAAGGTTTGAGGGCACGTGAGATATTAAGTTATTAGACAATTTTAGGTTGGTGGCGCTGGGACAGGCACTGAAACCCTAGCAGCCACACCTTAAGTTATGCACTCCAGGAAAGGAATGTTGCCACGGGAGTTGCACTCTATGAAAGGAATGTTGCCATGGGATCGCACTAAGATTGTGTGTTAGAATCCCAAAAGGGTAACCCTAAATTCGCTAGAGGCAACGCTTGGACAAGAGCATGTATGCGGCAGGTAGCCTAAAATAGCTATATAATGGGGTAACACCCAAGGTAAACACAAGTTCACACAGACACAGTCTTTTGCAAACTTAGAGTTTCTTACACACTCTTAGTCTGAGATAGTCTAATTATTTGATGTTTCTTACCCTGTACTGACTTGAGCGTCAGAGTGCAATTACAGGTAGGGCCCCCTCTGTTTCAGCGGAGCCACACTTGGGAGAACCACCGCGAAGATAGGAGGAGTCATCGTTTGCCTCAGAGTCAACGACAACCGAGTCAACCGACAAGAACAATTGTATATAATTGTTGATGTGATGAATTTAAAAATAAATATACATATTAAAAATAAATTTATAATTACATAATATAAAAAATATTAAAATAATAATATTGAGAGTTATAATGAAATTATATAAAAATTTTGGATTAATATTATAGAAAAATCATCTCTAAAAATGCGTGAATGAACACCGACACCGATTCATTGACTTTGATGAAGAAACTTTTAACGGCAGCTCTGCCATTTCAAAAGACTGAACTCACCCACCAGATCTTATTTTTGAAGTTCTTAAACCATGGCACAGAGAGTCTCACCATCCTTCTCTTCCTCCACCAGGCATCCATGGATTCATGATGTCTTTCTAAATTTTAGAGGTGAAGATACTCGTTTGCAGTTTACATATAATCTCTACCATTCGTTGAGGCAAAAGGGGATTTGTACTTTCTTCGACAATGATGGTCTTAGAAGAGGGGAAGAAATTACATCAGCTCTTTTCCACGCAATTCAAAATTCAATGATTTCCATCATTGTCTTCTCCAAAAACTATGCATCTTCAACCTATTGCTTAAATGAACTTGTAATGATACTTGAATGCGCGAAGGAAAAAGGTCAATCGATTTATCCAATATTATGAGATGGATCCATCACAAGTTTGACATCAGACTGGAACTTATGCAGAACCATTGTCAAAACACGAAGCTAGGTTCCACAGTGACACTGACATTGAGAAGGTACAAAAATGGAGGAAAGCTTTACATGAAGCAGCTAATCTAGCAGGATGGCATTTCTCACATGGGTATTTCATACTATCCTTTAATTACACACACATATATGTTATAATCTCTCCTTTTGCTGATAATTTTCGTATTAATACTAATAGGGAAGGAAGTCAAATAAATCGTATGGATCTTGATCAATAAAATTTGAAAAATGGATGCAAAATTTTATGTGATTAGTTCTGATTGAAATGATGCTTTAGTTTTAGTTGACATGTTTTCATATAATGGATAGGTCTCAACCAGAATATGTGTTCATCAGAAACATTGTTGAAGTGATATTTGAAAAGATAAATTACATGCCTTTACATGTGGCTGATAATCCAATTGGGCTGGAGTATGCAGTGCAGGTAGTGAAATCTCTCCTTCAAGATGGGTCTGATGTCAAAATGATAGGAATTTATGGGATCAGGGGTATAGGTAAAACCACGATTGCTCGTGCTGTGTATAACTTTCTTTTTTTACATTTCCAATGTTCGTGTTTTCTACCTGACATTAGAGAAAAGGTAACTAGTAAGCATGGGATTGTCCTACTCCAAGAAATACTACTTTCTGAAATACTCAAGGAAGAACATATTAAAGTGGGAGATGTCAATAGTGGAATACTGATAATAAAAGGGAGACTTCAACAGAAGAAGGTCCTTTTAGTTCTTGATGATGTTGACAAATTAGAGCAGTTAAAGGTACTTGCAGGGGGACATGATTGGTTTGGCTCTGGAAGTATAATCATCATCACCATAAGAGACAAGTACTTGCTAGATGCTCATGTTAAAGGTATTTGCAGGGGGACATGATTGGTTTGGCTCTGGAAGTATAATCATCATCACCATAAGAGACAAGTACTTGCTAGATGCTCATGGGATGGAAAACTTGTATGAGGCTAAGCCATTAAATGTTGAAAAAGCTATCGAATTGTTTAACTGGCATGTCTTTAAAAGTGGTAAAGTTGGTTTAGCTTATATGAATATTTGCAACCGTGCAGTTTCTTATGTGTGTGGCCTTCCGTTGGTTCTGGAAATTATAGGGTCTTACTTATTTGGAAAAAGTTTAGAATAGTGCAGTTCTGTATTAGATAAATGTGAAAGTATTCCTCATGAGAAGATTCATGAAATACTTAAAGTAAGCTATGATGGTTTGGAAGAAAATGAGAAGGGAATTTTCCTAGACATTGCTTGTTTCTTCATTGCCTGTGAACTGGGCAATGTCACTCCAATTCTAGAAGCTCATGGTTTTTATGTAGAAGATGGTTTGAGAGTGTTGGTTGACAGATCTCTCATAAAGATTGATTCTTCTGGTTTTGTGAGAATGCATGACCTAATTCGAGACACAGGTAGAGAAATTGTAAGGCAGGAATCAACAGTTGAGCCAGGCAGACACAGTAGATTATGGTTTAACGAGGACATTGTTCATGTTTTGGAAGAAAATACGGTATGTTGATATTATAAACATTTATGCTATTTTTCCCCTTTCATCCCTTTATTAATTGACCCATTTTATTGAATACATGTTAGATTTAATATTACATATTTATTCATGGATGGCATAACTAATTAATGTGTATGTTTTTGTGGATAAACTATTGTTTGGCATGGAAGGGATCTGATAAAATAGAATTTGTTCTTGCCGGTTGACTCTCCTGTCGGTTGACTCTACGACACTCCCACACCTCCGTTGGCTCCATGGGCAACATCCCATCAGCCAAGTCGTGCTTGTAGGGCGTCATCCACGTTTCCCCACTCTGCAACAAGCATATCTGTGGCGACGTCTCCTCCAGTTTCCTAGGTCAACGACCGATGACTCCTCCTCCTACCGTCTGTTTGGATGATCTGGTGGACTCCTACTAAGTTATCAGCTGTGTAGGTGCGAGGTGCCCTCAGGGTCTCCTGGATGACCGTCCTCTGCCTTCCCCCTTGCCCGAGCTTGCGAGTTTTGCTAACAAGTCAGCTCGGGCATTCTGATCTCTGGGCACATGCACCAATTCAAAAGCTGCAAAGGAACTCTTTAACGCCTGAACATACTCTAGGTAGGAAGCCATTTGGGGATCTTTGGCCTGGTACTCTCCCGCCACCTGACCTGTGACCAACAGGGAGTCACTCTTTGCCAAAAGACTTTGTGCTCCCATCTCCTTGGCCAACAGCATTCCAACGATTAGAGCGTCATACTCAGCCTGGTTATTACTGGCCTTAAAGGCAAATCGTAGGGCTTGCTCAATCAACAGCCCATTTGGTCCCTCCAAGATCACCCTAGCTCCGTTACCTTGCTAATTAGAAGACCCATCTACCGAGAGCACCCATCTGAAGTCAGGTCCATCCTGCTAGGTTTCTGCCGAGGACATCTTGGCTACGAAGTCGGCGTATACTTGGCCTTGTATGTCGAATTCGGACAACTCCACTGCCCATCGCACCATCCTCCCTGCTACATCTGGCTTCTGCAAGACCTTCCTAATGGGTAGGTCTGTCATTACCAAGCCTACGCGCAGAGAACACTATGACCAATGCCACCTTTTCTATGGCCTGGTATCTCACCTCGGGCCCTTGCAGCACCTTGCTAACAAAGTAGATAGGTTTTTGGCTCCAATCCTGCTCTTGCACCAAAACTGAACTCAACGCCCTTTCGGTGATTGCGAAGTACAAGCGCAATGGGGTGTCGATTTGTGGTTTGCACAGCACTGGCGGGCTGGCCAGATATTGTTTCAACTTGAGGAATGCTTCTTCACACTCCTCGGTCCACAAGAACCTGTTGTTCCTCCTCAAGCATTGAAAATAAAGGTGGCCCTTATCACCCCCAGCTGACACAAACCTAGAGAGAGCAGCCATCCGACCTGTCAGTTGTTGCACTTCCTTAATCGACGCCGGGCTCCTCATGGCTAAGATCATCGTACACTTGTCTGGACTGGCCTCGATTCATCGTTCTGTGAGCAAGAAACCGAGGAACTTTCCTGCTTCCACCCCAAAGACACACTTCTCTGGATTCAGCTTCAAACCATACTTAACTATCGTAATGAATAGCTCCTCCAAATCAGTGACGTGCTGATCTCTCACCTGGGATGTCACCACCATATCATCTACGTAGGCTTGCACGTTGCGCCCTACCATGGTGCAAGGACCTTGTCCATTAGCCTCTGGTAGGTGGCACCTGCATTCTTCAGCCCAAATGACACGACTGTATAGTAGTAGCAGGACAGCTCGGTCATAAATGCTGTCTTGCTCTCGTCCATCAGGTGCATCTTGATCTAGTTATAACCAGAAAAGGCATCCAAGAAGCTGAGCAGCTTGCACCCCGAGGCGTTATCTACCAGTGCATCAATACTCGACAGAGGATAAGAATCCTTCGGACACGCCTTATTGAGGTCAGTGAAGTCCACACACATCTGCCACTTCCCATTGGCCTTCTTCACCAACACCACATTCGCTAGCCACTCTGGGTATTGGATCTCCCGTATATGACCAGCCTTGAGCAGCTTTTATTTCTCTTCCCTGATCACCTGTCTCCTTTCTTCGTTGAATTTTGCCTCCTCTGTCGGACAGGTCTGGCTTGGGGATTCAACGCAAGGTGATATCATAAAAAGTCTGGATCAATACCTAGCATATCTGAGGCAGACCAAGCAAAAGCATCCATATGTCGCTCTATGACTTCTGCTACTCGGTCTTGCGTATCTTGGCATAGAGATTTGCCGAGTTTGAACATTTTGCCTCCAATCTCCCTCTACTACCTCCTCCGCTGGTTCAGGTCGTCTCTCTCGGGCGACCTCTGCTCGTGCAACCCCTACTTCTCCTCGGGGCAGGTCAGTATCAGTGCACTCTCCACCCGGTGGTTGGGTGGTCACTGCACATACTCCCCTTCTCGTCTTAAGGCTGTTCTCGTAGCACTTCTTAGCCTCCTTCTAATCTGACCTGATGGTGATCACCAAACCTTCCATCGAGGGCAACTTCATCTTCATATGCCTCATCGACGCTACGGCTCCCAGTCTGTTCAAAGCTGGCCTGTCCAACAGCATGTTGTAAGCTGATGGGGCATTCACAACCAGATATTTGATGTTTTCGGTGCGGGAGGCCACACCATCAGTGAAAGTGGTCCTCAGCTCTATATAACCCCACACCTCGACCTGGCCTCCATGTCCACTAGAGCTTGATCTCCATCATACTCCCCGAGTTGGAGAGAATTCGACCACGAATTCTGGAGGCCTATAGAAAAAGGAGATAGATCACTGACATTAAAAGTATGACTACCTAAGAATGTATCAGGCATATCTAACTCATAAGCATTGTTATTAATCTTCTTGAGAATTTGGAAAGGTCCATCCCCTCGGGGCATTAGTTTGGAATTCCTTTGAGTAGGAAAAAGATCCTTCCTCAAGTGAAGCCAAACCCAATCACCCTCATCAAACAACAATGCTTTTCTCCTTTTATTGGCAAGTTCAGCATACTTGCCAACCTTCTTCTCAATTCTCTGCTTGATGTCTTTATGCAAAGTTTTCACAAAAGAAGCCTTTTCATCCCCATCTTTGCACAAGACATCTCCAAGAAGAGGAATAGGAAGAAGATCAAGAGGTGTTAGGGGATTAAACCCATAGACAACCTCAAAAGGAGAATGTGAGGTGGTATAATTTACTACACAATTATATGCAAACTCAAAATGGGGTAGTAAATTCTCCCACACTCTAGGATTCCCCGAAATAAAACATCTCAATAGTTGTCCCAAAGTTCTATTCACCACCTCGGTTTGACCATCAGTTTGTGGGTGGCAAGTGGTAGAAAATAAAAGCTTAGTCCCAAGCTTGCCCCACAAGGTCTTCCAAAAGTGATTCAAGAATTTGGGATCTCTATCGGACACTATAGATCTAGGGATCCCATGCAAGCGAACCACTTCCTGGAAGAAGAGATTTGCAATGTGGCATGCATCATCCACTTTGTGGCAAGGAATAAAGTGAGCCATCTTTGAAAAACGATCCACGACCACAAAAATGGAGTCCTTTCCCTTTGATGTCTTGGGTAAGCCTAAGATGAAATCCATAGATATATCTACCCAAGGCATTGAAGGGATAGGAAGAGGAGTATATAGACCATGGGGGTGCATCTTAGACTTAGCTTTGTGGCAAGCTATGCACTTATCACACAAACTATGAACATGTTTATGCATATGAGGCCAAAAGAAATGTTCATGCAACACATCCAAAGTTTTAGCAACCCCAAAATGTCCCATTAAACCCCCCTCATGAGCTTCTCTAATAAGAGATAATCTAATAGAGCTGTTCTTGCCGGTTGACCCGCCTGTCGGTTGACTCACGACACTCACACGCCTCCTTCCCCACGTTGATACGTGCCTGGTTCTTTCGAAGCAATCTGCACCTGCAAAAGAGAAAGGGGGCGCCCTAGAGGCCGTTTGCACTCCGACGCTCAAGTCAGTGTAGGGCAAGCACACCAAGTGTATAAGTTTCTCTCTGTGTTTAGGTCTAGAAACTGCGTACCTTTCTGAAGTATTTTACTGTCCCTTATATAGTCTTAGCGCCGTTAGCCCTAATTAGGGTTTACTGCGCTGCTAGCCATATTTAGGGTTTACTGGAATACCCCTGCGCCGCTATCACCCAAACTTAGGGTAATCTAGCACATAAGGTTTCCTTCTCTGGAGTGCAAACTCTCACAGGGTGACCACCTGGGTGCCTCCTTGTGCACCTAGTCTCTGGGGCCACCTGTTCTGGGAGTGCCTTCACTGTTTACGTGCCATACATGTAGCTTCACTGGGAAAACCCTAGCTCTGGTGAGTACTCGTCCCCTCAGGACTCTACACCCAACTGTGCTCTCCCTGCTACCCGCATAGGCACTTCGTGATCCAGGCCTCTCCTTACCTCTGGGCATGTTTACTGGTTTACTGATAACTGGTCTTCCCCCAAGGCCGATGTCACCTCGTCTCCACCCAAGGCCGATGTCACCTCGCCATACTCTGTTGCCGAGGACTCCTCGACCTGCTGAGTGACGATGACACCTCAGCCCATCCTGGTGGTCTGACGACTACTCACCCTTCCCTGCGGGAAAATGCTGATGACTAATCACCCTTCTCCCAGGGGACACACCGACGACTGATCACCCTACTCTGAGGGGAATGACTGATCACCCTTCTCCAAGGGAACACACCGATGACTGATCACCCTACTCTGAGGGAACACACCGATGACTGATCACCCTTCTCTGAGGGAACACACCGGTGACTGATCACCCTCTAATGGGGTCCATTCCTTACGTGGCTTTGGCCCATGCTGTGGGACCCAGCTGACGTGGTTCGCCCTTTACTACCTGTTCTCGGTGTCCGAGGACTGGTCGGTACACAAGCCCCCCAGTCTCAAGCTGTTAACTTGTTTCAGCGAAGAGACTAAGTCATTGGCCCGGGCGACCTACGTGGCTCTGCGCGTAAGGACATGAGTAGCGCGCTGAAGGGACATCTCACCACCTTGTCATCGCCCACATCTCTTACCCTCTGAGGACTTCATTGGTGAGCTCTCTGTTCGAATTGAGGACTTCTTTCTCGACAAAGAGGTGTTAATCACCCTTCTTCCTGATGACCTTGCACCGATGACTGACCAGTGTTTCATTGCTTCTCGCGCTCTGCTGTCAGGCGCTCATCTAGGCACTGATCTGCTGGTGGTGGTCACTTTAGCAACTGACCACCGATCACCGTTCTGAGTGATCTCCCCTCTGATTCACCTGCTATCCTCTACCACGTGTCACCCTTTGAATGGTCCACGTGGTCGTCTGCTGCTGACGTCATTAGCTAACCGACCGGATCACAAGCCCCCCAGTCTCGAGCTATGAAATCGTTCTCAGCGAAGAGACTAAGTGATCGATGACAAGATCATTCCTCCTCCTTGAGCTTCTCCCTTTGCAACTTCTTCTTTTCTGCGTAATTTCTTTTTCTGCTTCATAACTTGTATAAACCTTTTAGCTGTAAAGGCTCACTGCATTGACTTCAATATGAATGAAATCTTTGCTCCAGCTGCATGTCCCTTTCCATTTTTAACTCTCTGCATGTGATTCAACATTGTCTTTAACAACTTTATGCATTCATGCTGGACGACTGACTTGAAAGGCCTAAATGCTTCGGCTTCTCGCAGCAGAACTTGCTTCTACCACCGACCACCGACTAGCATGTTGGTGCACCACCGATCAGTCATCGTGCTTCAGGCTCTGCTTTACTTCTCTGTTACTCCAGCGCTAAGCACATAGAGGGCCTGAACGCCAAAGATGATGCTTGTGTTTTGGGGAAGAAAAGTGCTTCTCGATGACCTTTCTTGCCTCAGCCTCGCTGTCAGAAGTCGAGGTGAGGTCTTTCTCCTCTCGCCTCAGCCTCGCTGTACAAAGTCGAGGTGAGGTCTTTCTGATCTCGCCTCGGCCTCGTTGTACAAAGTCGAGGGTGAGGTCTTTCTTATCTCGCCCCATCCTCGCTGTACAAAGTCGAGGTGAGGACTTTCTTATCTCGCCTCAGCCTCGCTGTACAAAGTCGAGGGTGAGGACTTTCTTCTCGCCTCAACCTTGCTGTAAAAAGCAGAGGAAGAGGACTTTCTCTGCCTGCACCTCGCTGTACAAAGTCGAGGGTGAGGACTTTCTTCTCTGGTGAACTTTGCTGTTCACATTGGGTGTTCTCACTCGAAGGGGAGGTGTTCTCGACGAACCTACCTTCCCGCTTACGAGACCTCTAACCCCAAGTGACAGGTTCAATCTTGCCTCGCATCGCTCACAGGCGAGGGAGGACTTAACTGGTGAGCCTGGCTGTTCACGTTGGGCGTTCTCACTCGAAGGGGAGGTGTTCTTGACAAACCTACCTTCCCGCTTGCGAGACCTCTAACCCCCAAGTGACAGGTTCGATCTTGCCTCGCATCACTCACAGGCGAGGGAGGACTTAACTGACCTCACATCGCTCATAGGCGAGGAGGATTTATCTGACCTCACATCGCTCATAGGCGAGGAGGATTTATCTGGGCGAACCCTTCTGTTCACGTTGGAAGTTCTCACTCAGAATGGAGGTGTTCTCTACGAACCTACCTCTCCACTCACGAGACCTCTAACTCCAAGTGACAGGTTCTAAATGACCTCACATCGCTCACAGGCGAGGAGGATTTCTCTGGACGAACCCTTCTTTCACATTGGAAGTTCTCACTCGAAGTGGAGGTGTTCTCTACGAACCTACCTCTCCACTCACGAGACCTCTAACCCCAAGTGACAGGTTCTATCTCGCCTCAACCTCGCTGTAAGAGTCGAGGGAAGAGGACTTTTCTCTCGCCTCAACCTTGCTTTAAGAAGCAGAGGAAAAGGACTTATCTCTTGCCTCAACCTTGCTGTAAGAAGCAGAGGAAAAGGGCTTTTCTCTCGCCTCAACCTTGCTGTAAGAAGCAAAGGAAGAGGACTTTTCCTCTCGCCTCAACCTTGCTGTAAGAAGCAGAGGAAGAGGACTTTTCTCTCGCCTCAACCTTGCTGTAAGAAGCAGAGGAAGAGGACTTTTCCCCACTGTTCTCTGAGTGGGCGCATGCTCCCAGGAGAGCACCTGGTGTGGCTGGTCTGAGCGCACTCTCCAGGCGCATCCTACCTGCATGGCCTCATCACACTGTTTCATGCACGTTCCCACCAGCGAGGAGCTCTTCTTCTGGAATCATGCGAGGTGCATGCGTAACGCTCTCGTTGGGAGCTTGGGTCCCAGCTTAACACATGTTGGCAAGACCCCGATGACCATGCGCCGATGAGTGATCGTGCTTTCATGGGGCGATGACTGATCGTGCGATGAATAACCACCGATGACCTCTCGCACTCTGCTCCCAGGCGCTTGTCTAGGCGCTGATCTGTAGGTGGTGGTCACTTGGTACTGACCACTTATCACCTGCACTTGTGCTTGGGGCAAGGGGAACTTTAAACTGGAAAACACACACTTTATGTACTAAAGTCTTTTTTTTTTTTTTTATTGGGTGACCTCGTTAAAAACCCTCCTTAGGGAAAAGAGTGCCCCCTGGTGTATTCAACTGTTTACAGTGTATAGCGCGAGAACGCATCTACTTTACATCTTAACTGGGTGTATATATGTTGGGTCCCCTTTCATTGGCGATGACCGACCTCACGAGTAGCGATCATGCCCTCTGCTTCAGCTTCCCCCCGAGCTACCTGGGAGCCCCCTTAGCGTAGCTCCCTCCATCACCTGATTTCCCCGTGCACAGGGATCTCATGCTGCTGGTCACCTGCCTGGGACCCCGAAGCGCGATCACCTTGCGGCTCCCTCAGGTAATCGGTTAGGAGACCTGTTCTCACCAACTCAGCAAGTTGATGCCCCAGCGCCAGGCAGGTGTAGAGTGTGTGTCCATAAGCCTGATGGAATTCACACCAGTCATCCTTCCTACTTCCAAGCACCTTGTCAGTTTTCTCTGGTACTCGGAGTCTTGCAGCTACAGCGGGAATTGCAATCAGCTCCGCCAACTCTATCATGAAATCATACCTGGGGGGTGTATTGTTCTCCCTTGCACGCCCCCTGGCCTGATCCTTCCTGGGTGTGTAGGGGCGAGACCTGCCCTGCGCTTTCTTCCCTTCTCTGGCCTCATGCACCCATGCGTGTCGCTGCTGCTTCCCCTGTCCTTCGTGCGGCTTGGGCGGTGCAGCACTGCTTTTCTTCTCAGAGACCTGCGTCTCTGCTACAATATGCGCCACCGCGCGTCGCCGAATCTCAGTGAAGGTGGCAGGGTGGTCTCTGATGAGCGATTCACTGAAAAGACCTGGCAGCACACCTTTCTTGAATGCATGCACCAGCATGTCCTCGTCTTTGCTGGGCAACCTTACTACCTGCGCACCAAAACGGTTGAGGTAGTCCTTCAACGACTCCCCCTGGTACTGGCGCACATCGAACAGGTCGTAGGACACCATCGGTGGCGCTCTGTTGACGATGTACTGCTCTGTGAACAGCTTCGAAAACTGCTGGAAGGAGGTGACGTGGCCCTCTGGCAGGCTCACGAACCACTCCATAGCTACTCCACTCAGCGTACTCATAAACACCTTGCAGTACACAGCGTCTGAGCCTCCAGACAACATCATCTGGGTGTGGAAGGCTATCAGATGCGCTTCTGGATCTTCCTTCCCCGTGAACGACGCCTTCACTCCCACCAGGTTGGGAGGCACCACTGTGTTCATGATCTCAGGGGAGAAAGGCATAGGGAAGGCCCTTGGGGGCGTCAGTGGAGCTTGATCCTCTCCCACGCGACCCCCAGCTTGCTGCATGTGGTGCAGACTTGAGCGCATCTCCTCATTTGCCTTGTGCAACTCCTCATTCCTGGCCTGAGAGGCGGCCAGGTCCTCCTGCATCCGCGCCTGTTGCGCCCTGGACTCTGCCACCGTCTCTTGGAGGACGCGCATCGTTTCCATGATTTGTTGCATGGTAACGCCGTCGGCTCCATTCGGCGGAACAGATCCATGTCTGGTATTCCTCATTCTCTGCGATTTCTACTCTCGTTCTTGTGTATGGGACCTTCGTTTTACTCCGGCCCCACGGTGGGCGCCAAATGTTCTTGCCGGTTGACCCGCCTGTCGGTTGACTCACGACACTCACACGCCTCCTTCCCCACGTTGATACGTGCCTGGTTCTTTCGAAGCAATCTGCACCTGCAAAAGAGAAAGGGGGCGCCCTAGAGGCCGTTTGCACTCCGACGCTCAAGTCAGTGTAAGGCAAGCACACCAAGTGTATAAGTTTCTCTCTGTGTTTAGGTCTAGAAACTGCGTACCTTTCTGAAGTATTTTACTGTCCCTTATATAGTCTTAGCGCCGCTAGCCCTAATTAGGGTTTACTGCGCTGCTAGCCATATTTAGGGTTTACTGGAATACCCCTGCGCCGCTATCACCCAAACTTAGGGTAATCTAGCACATAAGGTTTCCTTCTCTGGAGTGCAAACTCTCACAGGGTGACCACCTGGGTGCCTCCTTGTGCACCTAGTCTCTGGGGCCACCTGTTCTGGGAGTGCCTTCACTGTTTACGTGCCATACATGTAGCTTCACTGGGAAAACCCTAGCTCTGGTGAGTACTCGTCCCCTCAGGACTCTACACCCAACTGTGCTCTCCCTGCTACCCGCATAGGCACTTCGTGATCCAGGCCTCTCCTTACCTCTGGGCATGTTTACTGGTTTACTGATAACTGATCTTCCCCCAAGGCCGATGTCACCTCGTCTCCACCCAAGGCCGATGTCACCTCGCCATACTCTGTTGCCGAGGACTCCTCGACCTGCTGAGTGACGATGACACCTCAGCCCATCCTGGTGGTCTGACGACTACTCACCCTTCCCTGCGGGAAAATGCTGATGACTAATCACCCTTCTCCCAGGGGACACACCGACGACTGATCACCCTACTCTGAGGGGAATGACTGATCACCCTTCTCCAAGGGAACACACCGATGACTGATCACCCTACTCTGAGGGAACACACCGATGACTGATCACCCTTCTCTGAGGGAACACACCGGTGACTGATCACCCTCTAATGGGGTCCATTCCTTACGTGGCTTTGGCCCATGCTGTGGGACCCAGCTGACGTGGTTCGCCCTTTACTACCTGTTCTCGGTGTCCGAGGACTGGTCGGTACAAGAGCATTGAGGAACACAAAGACGTTTTCCTTTAAAAAGAAAGCCATCTTGTATAAAAAAATCTTTGTGTCCTCCCTTAAGACACTCTTGATAGATGAGAGAAAAATCAAGGTCATCATGATAAAGTTCCTTAATGTGATCAAAACCAAGATATTGAGAGCTTAAAAGATTTAGCAAAGTATATCTTCTAGAAAGAGCATCTGCCACAATGTTTACTTTGCCTTGCTTGTGTTTGATCACATAAGGAAATTGCTCAAGGAATTCCACCCACTTAGCATGCCTCTTGTTAAGCTTGTTTTGGCTTTTCAAATACTTAAGAGATTCATGATCACTATGTATCACAAACTCTTTGGGAAAAAGATAGTGTTGCCAAGTGAACAAAGCCCTAATAAGTGCATATAATTCTTTATCATAAGTGGAATAATTGAGATGACTTCCTTTCAATTTCTCACTAAAATAGGCTATGGGGTGGCCCTGTTGAAGGAGAACAGCCCCAATACCTATGCTAGAAGCATCACACTCAATCTCGAATGTCTTAGTGAAATTAGGAAGGGCCAAGATGGGAGCATTAGTCAATTTTTCTTTCAAAGTGTCAAAAGCTTTTTGTTGTGCTTCTCCCCATTGAAAGACCACATCCTTTTTCACTATGTCATTGAGTGGTGCGGCAATGGTACCAAAGTTTGGGACAAATCTTCTATAGAAAGAAGCAAGTCCATGAAAACTTCGGACCTCATTCAAAGATTTCGGTGTAGGCCAATTTTGAATGGCCATCACCTTTGTTTTGTCCACATGGACCCCTTTGCAACTCACAACAAACCCTAGGAATTCTATATGATCAAGAGTGTAACATCCCGCCAAATTCTTTTCATATTTATATAATAAAAATAAAGGTAAACAAATATATTGAAGTGAACATAATTATATATATGTAATGAAGTTTCTCCTCACAGGGAGTTTAATACATAACCGGTCAATTTCCAAAAACTTAAACAAAATACAGCAAAAAGACAAACAGGCGATCTCCTATCAGAAAAAGGGCGATCTCCTATCAGACAACAGAAAAAGGGTGATCGCCTAACAGAGACAGAAACGGGCGATCTCCTTTCGGCGACCACTCACTGAGGAGCTCTACTACCTGCAACCTCGTCTGCTCCCGTGCAAAAATACACGATCATCACAGGTTTAAGAAAGCAATCACAATACCAGATAAAAGGGTAAGCTAGATGTTTTAAAAACTTTAAATCAATAGAAAACATAAATCTTCACACCATTCATAATCCATATCAATTGCAGCCATCAACATTCCCATATTCCACAAACTCGTCAAGTGCCTATCCAATACATTCAATACTCATGGTTCACATGTCAGACTTTCCACTGACTCATAACATATAGACACATGACTCTACTTCCGGAAGACTCGTGCGTTGACTCAGGCTCAGAGATCTGCACCTGTCATACCACACCACTGTGAAATCCACACAGGGTCGCTGTGAAATCCACACAGCCATGCGCATACATAGTCTCAATATCATCACTCTCCCGGTATGACAGGGTTAATCCATATAACAGGTCAAGCTCGATCTCTTTCAAACAACTTACCCATACATATGAACCTCCTTCGACTCTCCACAACTGAATAACTTCATCTATGTGATTCCATTATATTAGCAGAGTCAGGATATCTCCTTCTAGACAAGCCCCTAGTCAATGCACATAACACACGATCTTACACGGTATTTTCTTTCCTGAAAATACTATGCCTTGATCCCACATTCACAACATTCAACACATCATACAACACTGAATGAACGATTCAGTCACAACAACATTCATACCATGGTTCAGATTTTCGAATATCACATGCATTTCACATTTAAATCTCAAACAGTTTCAAACAGCACTAAAACAGGGGAGTTCGAAAAACAACGCCAAAACCGGCGATCTCATTCAAAAGCAGGGGATTTCGAAAACAAAGTTAAAACTGGCGACCACGTCACCCCACACATAAAAACAGAGCATTGTGAAAAGAAATATGAAAACCGGCGACCACGTCGCCCTCACTTCAGAACTTACTCGCTTAACGTTTTTATAAATGTAAAGTGCTAGCTTCCCTTACCTGGACTAGCGCAAAACTCCAAGAGCTCCGAAACCCAACGAAGCTTAAAGATGCTTTCACTCTGTTTTTGCGTCTGGTTTGTAGAACTTGCAGAGAACCTCCCAGGTGCTCTAAGGGCGGTCGTCGCTCGTCGCACTGGTGCTTGAGGTTGTCTGAAACGCAGCGCGAAGGAGAGCAAAGAGAAGAATGAAGGTAAACTCACTCTTGAACCACTGCAACATTCTTTGCCTCTCAGAAGTGGGTTTTTGAATCTAAACCAACTTGTCCACCATTTCCGCTGCCACCACCCACTCTGCAGGAAGGCTTGCGTGCACGCTTCCCTGAACAGTACGGCCACGTGTGTCTCTGCGCATGCCAACTCTCTGATGGCACTATTCTGAACCACCCTTTTTGTCTACGTGTCGCGCGTGCAGGACGTCTCATGCTGTGATGGATATCAAGTAGAAGAGGATTTCACTAATGGAGGAAGAGGTCATCCACCCAAGCATTTAAAATTCTTCTTACTAGTCTTCTTAAAAAGTAGAACATTTTGGGTTCTCTTGAAAATTCAAAAGATAGTAGTATAAATAAATATTTGTAAATAATCTTGTATAAATTTGTAAATAATATAGAAATATCCTTCGGAGTATGCCAAAGAGGAAAACCAAAAGAAACCTCTAAATGTAAGGCATTTTAGGCACTTTCTTTAGGGAAAAGTGGAAAAAGTGACTTTTCTACTCCTTTCTCTCTTAGGCACTAGAAGGAGCTAGAAGAGTGACTCTTCCCACTCCTTCCCCTTTGTAACATGACCAGCCCTCTCCATTATAAATAGGGGTGCTTGGTACTTTGAATAAAAACAAGTTGAAAGTTAGAAGAAAAGAAACTATCTTGAAATTGAGAGAGTGTGAGTTTGTGAGACTTGTCTCTTCTTCTCCTTCATGTCTTATCTTGTGAGCTTTGGAGACTCTCAAGTGGCGGCACCACCCACTCATCTTGGAAGAATAGGAACCTTTGTTTTCTTGAGTAGAAACTCTATTAATTGCTCTTTAGAATTTTGATCCTAATTCTTGAAAGTGTCATGAATACAATGAAATCTATATCAACTCAACCCAAACCAAGAAAGGTTCATAAGAGACTCACATCATGCTGGGAGCCTGGGTCCCACCTTATCTGTGTGAAACACGACATCGCGCGATAACCTTCCGCCGATGACTCATTCTGGAGGACGACCGATCTCTCTCGCCCTGGAAGACGACCGATGTCTCTTTCTGGGAGACGACCGATGTCTATCCCTGGCGACGCCCGCATGTCTCTCGCGCCCTGGCGATGCCCGCATGCCTCGCGCCCTGACGATGCCCGCATGCCTCGCGCCCTGGCGATCATGTGTAGTAGGCGACAGGCGATTATGTACTAACCAGGCGATCTCATAGTCTTCTAAGCTACACTTTCCTTCCTTTTTATTTTAAATAAACACATACTTAGAATTCATTTAAAATATATTCCTTTTATTCCAATTTAATTTTACAGGTCCTTACAAAGAGCAAACATACATTTAGCAATATTAGCATACAAATGTTCCTTCCTAAGGGTTTCTAAAACTTGCCTAACATGCAACCTATGTTCATCCAAAGATAAGCTATAAATGAGAATGTCATCAAAGTAAACAACAACAAACTTACCAATGAATGGTCTAAGAACATGATGCATGAGGCGCATGAAGGTACTTGGTGCATTAGTTAAACCAAAGGGCATAACTAACCGCTCATATAGACCAAAGTTGGTCTTAAAAGCCGTCTTCCATTCATCACCCGGTTTTATACGGATTTGATTGTAGCCGCTTTTAAGATCAATCTTTGAAAAGATTTTTGAACCATGCAATTCATCCAACAAATCATCAAGCCTAGGTATGGGATGCCTATACTTAATTGTAATGTTATTTATGGCCCTACAATCCGAACACATTCGCCATGTGCCATCCTTTTTAGGCACTAAGATGATAGGCATAGCACAAGGACTCATGCTATCTTGAACCCACCCTTTTTCAATCAAAGCCTCAACTTGTTGGCGAATTTCCTTGGTTTCACTTGGATTGGTTCTATATGTTGGACTGTTTGGTAAAGAAGAGCCTGGTATCAAATCAATTTGGTGTTGAATCCCTCTCAAAGGTGGAAGTCCTTTTGGAGGATCTTGAAACACATCTTGAAACTCTTCTACCAAATTTTCCAAGCAATGGGAACTATCAACAAGTGGTTCTAACTTAAGAGTTCTAGGGATGGCTAAGAAAAGAGGATGATGAGCCACTATTTCCCTTTGAATCTCATGCCTAGACACAAGGAGTGTAGGCTTAGAACTCTTATCTTTTTTATCTTTTTTATCTTTTTCACTATCCCTCTTTTTCTTCATAATAACTTGGTCCTCATGGACTTCTCTTGGAGAGAGAGATTTTAAAGTAACCTTGTGACCATGGAATTCAAAAGATAGTTTGTTGGTAAAGCCATCATGTAAAACTTTTCTATCAAATTGCCAAGGCCTTCCCAAAAGAACATGAGTGGCTTCCATGGGCACAACATCATATAATACCTCATCGTTGTATTTTCCAATAGAGAAATGGATGAGGACTTGTTTATTGACAACTATTTCTCCTACTTCACTAAGTCATTATAATTTATAGGGCTTTGTATGAGAGATGGTAGGTAAAGCAAGTTTTTCTACCACTCTTGTACTTGCCACATTTGCACAACTACCCCCATCCACTATCAAAGAAAAAATGTTGTTTTGAATAAGACATCTTGTGTGGAAAATATTTTCCCTTTGACTTTCATCAAAAGGTTGTGAAACTTGTCCAAGAAGTCTTCTCACAACTAACAAATCTCCTTCAAGTGGACACTCACTTTCTTCCTCACTAGATGCATGAGAATGCAATGAATGTGTAGGAGAATCTGAATCATGCTTGTAAGGACCTAGAAACTTTAATTGGAATAAAAGTGTTAGACTTAAATAATTTCAGAGGATGTTATTATTTAAAATACAAAGAGTTGGTAATTGAAGTTTCGTAGTAGTCAGACCTCGGACGTCGCCCAAGGTCTGGGGTCAGCTGGTAGAGGTCGGTCGGCTGACATGTGGATCAAGAAGAGTAAAGGAAGAAAAGTGTAGCTTAGAAGTCTACGAGATCGCCGTTGTTGAAGACGGAGGCGATCTCCGACTTCTCTGGGACATAATCGCCTGTCGCCTAGAGGAGACATGACCGCCAATCGCCTATGGTGTACATGATCGACGGGAGTGCACGTAGTATGTGGTAAAGATGATGGATTAACCATAGTGGGTTCCAAAAACCATGCGTATCAAGGTGTGGGTTAAGCCTTAGATACGCTGGGCATGCGAAGCTCTATGCTTGAGCAAAAGAGATCGCCCTTAGTATTGCATGCATGGGCGCACGAGGAGTGGTGCTGATCTACTCTTGGAAATGTGAAGCTACCGACGTCACCAAGTCATGTGGAGATGATACCTTGGACGTAACATAGTGGGATGAAGAACCTTCAGCAAGGCGTGGCGATGTGTCGTCGGGCATCGCCAGGGCGCGAGGCATGCGGGCATCGCCGAGCGCGAGGCATGCGGGCATCGCCGGGCGCGAGACATCGGTCGTCTTCCAGGGAGAGACATCGGTCGTCTTCCAGTATGAGACCTCAGTGGATAGTCATCGCGCGAGAGGTCATCGGTGGATGGTTATCGCGCGATGTCGAGTTTCACACAGATAAGGTGGGACCCAGACTCCCAGCATGACCCGTCCTGCACGCGCGCCACGTGGACAAAAAGGGTGGTTCAGAATAGTGATATCATAAAGTTGGCATGCGCAAGAGACACTCGCGGTCGTACTGTTCAGGGAAGTGGTTGGCATGCACAAGAGGCAACCGTGGCCGTACTGTTCAGTGAAACGTACACTCTGGTTTTCCTGCAGAGGGGGTGGTGGCAGCAGCATGCGTGGACAAGTAGGCTTGGATTCAAAAACCCACTTCTGAGAGGCAAAGGAGGTTGCTGTGGTTCAAGAGTGACAGAGTGAGTGAGTGAGTTACCTTCATCCTTCTCTTTTCTCTCCTTCACTCTGCCATTCAGGCCTTATCACGTTCCTGCTTAGCTATCGACGACTGCCATAGAGCACCTGAGAGGTTCTCTGCAAGTTCTCCAGATCAGAACGCTTAGGCAGAGTTCGAGCATCCTTAAGTTCGGTGGGTTAGAGCTCGAAGTGAGGTTTTACGCAAGCCCAGGTAAGGGAAGCTAGCTTTATTTTCAATAAAAGCCGTAGATTAGCTGTTTCTGAAGTGAGGGTGACGTGGTCGCCGGTTTCATATTCTTTTTCGTGATGCTCTGTTCTATGTATTTGGGCGACATGGTCGCCGGTTTTAAACCCCTTTTCCATGATGTTCTGTTCTTATGTGTTTGGGCGACGTGATCGCCGGTTTTAAATACAGATTTCGAAATCCCCTGTTTTTGGACGAGATCGCCGGTTTTGGCGTTGTTTTTCGAACTCCCCTGTTTTGTGTTGTTTGAAACTGTTTGAGATTTAAATGTGATATTCGAAAATATGAACCATGGAATGATTGTTGTTGTGATTGGAATCATTCATTTAAGTGTTATATGATATGTGGAATGTCGTGAATGTGGGATCAAGACATAGTATTTTCAGGAAAGGAAATACCGTGTTGAGATTTGGTTATGAAGTGTATTGATCTGTGAGTATCCTGTGAATGAGGCGATCCTGACTCTGCTGAGATAATGGAATCATATAGAGGAAGTTATTCAGTTGGTGAGAGTCGAAGGAGGTTCATATGAATGGGTGAGTCGTGTGAAAAAGAACGAGCTCGGCCTGTTATATGGATTAACCCTGTCATACTGTGAGAGTGGTGAAATTGAGATCGAGATTGTGTTGATGCGCATGGCTGTGGAAACATTACAGCAAATGAAGTATGACAGGTGCATGTCTCTGGATGCTAAGTTCAACGCACGAGTCTTCCGGAAGTGGTGTCAAGTGTCTTGTGTGATGAGTCAGTGGAAGTCTGACGTGAGAAATGAGAAACATTGAAATTGATAGACACTTGATGCATTATGTGAATAGAACGACTTTTGAGGAATTGTGAAATATGTGTTTACTTGATGGTCATGTGAAGGGAATGAGAAAGCTGATGGTTTTACGTGGGTATCTTGAATTTGTTTTATCTCGCTTTTAAAGTTCATATCTAAACTCTCTTTCAAATACCTAGCTTACCCTGTATTTTTGGTGTTGTGTTTGGGTTTTTCTTAAACCTGTGATGATCGTGTATAATTTACACGGGAGCAGATGATGTTGCAGGAAGTAGAGCTCCTCTGTGAGTGGTCGCCGGAAGGAGATCGCCTGTTTCTGTTTCTGTCGGGCGATCACCCCTTTTTCCGTTTTATGATAGGAGATCACCTTGTTCTGTTAGGAGATCGCCTGTCTTTCTATTTTACTGTATTTTGTTTAAGTTTTTGGAAAACTGACCGATTATGTATTAAACTCCCTGTGAGGAGAAACTTCATTACATATATATAATTATGTTCACTTCGATATAATTGTTTCACCTTTATTTTATTACATAAATATGAAAAGAAATTTGGCGGGATGTTACATTAATGGTATCAGAGCAGTTCGTCCTTAGGATGACCTGAGGGCTGTGGATCCATTGTGTTTCTTCTGCTCATAAAATTTATTTGAGTTTTAAATAACAACTATAGTGAAAGGTTTTCAAACGTTTTTGTATTGAGATTTTGTGTGTGCTTTAGTGAATATATGCCCTAACTGAAAATCTTAGTATTAAGAATGAGAGGATCTTGATACAGTAGTGAGGGTGCACACTCATAACTGGATCGAGATGATTCTCAATCTTAATTCCAAAGGTTTGATGTTTAGCATACATTGAATTCTGGTGTGATTTATTTCATTTTATTGATTGTTTTTGTAATTGATTGAAAGTAGTTGTTTGGATTGATGGATTGTATACCAGTAGCTGTTCTGGTGTTTTGCTTGAGATTATAAGTATCATGGTTCTGTTGATAAACTCAAATTCTAAATGTCTTTGAGATGTTGACCTTTGTAAGGTCTAGATGTTACCTCCTGGATGAATCAATTTCTTATCGATCTCATTCTTATAGTTGTGGGGGGGATATAGAAACCAATAGTTTCCTAATCTTCTACAGAGAAGAATGGCTCTTAGACAGCCTACCCCTCCCCAACCTTCTGCTAAAATGGGCCAGATCGCCAGGGCCATTGGGATGATGGCGAGCGCCATCCAGTAGCAGAATACGGCGATGTCTCGGAATCACCAAGCTACAATGCAGCATTAGGAGACCGCCAGATCGGCTGCAGCAGCTCCCAACGTCGGTCAGCCTCAGGAGCAGATGGGACTGACCGAGTTCATGAGGCACAACCCATCCAAGTTCAGTGGGAATGCTACCCCTGATCAAGCAGATCAGTGGGTCAGGGAGTTGGAGAAAATCTTTAGGGCGACCTCCTGCCCTGAAGAGAAGAAATTGGTGTTCACCACATATCTTCTGTCTGGTGAAGCTGAGCTCTGGTGGATGGGAACTCAGCAGATGATGGGGGCCCGAGAGGAAGTGTTGGATTGTGATGGAGATCAAGTAGAAGAGGATTTCACTAATGGAGGAAGAGGTCATCCACCCAAGCATTTAAAATTCTTCTTACTAGTCTTCTTAAAAAGTAGAACATTTTGGGGTCTCTTGAAAATTCAAAAGATAGTAGTATAAATAAATATTTTTAAATAATCTTGTATAAATTTGTAAATAATATAGAAATATCCTTCGGAGTATGCCAAAGAGGAAAACCAAAAGAAACCTCTAAATGTAAGGCATTTTAGGCACTTTCTTTAGGGAAAAGTGGAAAAAGTGACTTTTCTACTCCTTTCTCTCTTAGGCACTAGAAGGAGCTAGAAGAGTGACTCTTCCCACTCCTTCCCCTTTGTAACATGACCAGCCCTCTCCATTATAAATAGGGGTGCTTGGTACTTTGAATAAAAAAAGTTGAAAGTTAGAAGAAAAGAAACTATCTTGAAATTGAGAGAGAGTGAGTTTGTGAGACTTGTCTCTTCTTCTCCTTCATGTCTTATCTTGTGAGCTTTGGAGACTCTCAAGTGGCGGCACCACCCACTCATCTTGGAAGAACCACCCTCCAAGTGGCGTGAATCACATCTCCAAAAGGCTACAACCACATAAGTCATTTCTATTCATCTTCTAAAAATACCCATTTGTGTTTTCTTGTAGTTTTTCCATTTTTAATCGGTTCAATCTTTTCCATGAGTTGTTTCCTTTCATTTGCTGCCATTGTTCTGCACTTTGTTGGTTTATTTCCTTGTTTTCTTGCTGTTTTAATTTCGTCCAAACCATGGGTTTCCATATACATGTGTTGTTCTTGTTTTCCATCCATGGGTTTTTGTTCTTTGATGAATTTCTTTGTGATTTTCTAATTCCTATTGAATTTCAATCAGTATTTTCACTTGTTCTTGGTGTTCTTATGTTGTTCTTGTGTTTCCTTTGAAGTTTGGTACTGTTCTTGAATTACCCATTCATATTCCATTGTTATCTTACACTACAAGTTACCTATTCATGTGTTTTTAGTATGAACCTTTGTTTTCTTGAGTAGAACTCTATTAATTGCTCTTTAGAATTTTGATCCTAATTCTTGAAAGTGTCATGAATACAATGAAACCTATATCAACTCAACCCAAACCAAGAAAGGTTCATAAGAGACTCACATCAGATTGGGAGAGCTTCAGGGTGAGGTTCCTGGAGAAATACTTCCCAGACAGCGCAAGGTTTGCGAAGGAAGCTGAGTCCCTAAGGTTGGAGTAGGGGGATATGTCTATGAACGCCTAGGCTGCTCGGTTTGAGTACCTCGCCCGATTCTATACCCAGGCGACCTCTAAGGCTTGGAGGTGTAGGAAGTTTGAAGAAGGTTTAAAGCATGAGCTGAAGAAGACCATAGCACCCATGTGTATCAGAGAGTTTCATGCCTTAGTAGAGAAGGCAAAGATGGTGGAAACATTGGAAAGGGTAATTCTCGGATGATCAGGTCACACCCAGGGGGTTCTTTCAGTGGGAGGGCCAAGGTGCAGCACCCACAAAGCAAGCCTTATATGCGGGACCTCCACCACATCGGACAAGAGCAGTTTCACCCCAGTTTCAGCAGCAACGAACATGAAGACCCAGATGTTTCACGTGCCAAAAGATGGGGCACATATCTAGAGATTGTCCTAGCAGAAATAGGATGGCTCAATCCAGTGGTTCCCAATAGATGAGGAATGAAGGCAGCAGACCTCAGGCAGCAGGGGGAGTGGTTGCCATGACAGGAGCAGAGGTATCTCAGTCAGGTAACTTGGTGGAAGGTGCTTCGTGAATCCTAGCTCGGTTGGGAATGAAGAATGAAGAGGACGTAAGCAGGATACATGTAGTGAAAGATTTCACGGATGTATTTCCAGAAGAAGTACCTGGATTACCTCCTAAGAGAGAGGGGGAACTCTCTATTGATTTGGTACCTGGAGCTGGACCAGTGTCAATGGCTCCAGCTGAGTTGATGGAATTAAAGAAGGAAGTGTAAGTTAGATTTAGTTGTACCAAGGTTTAGTTTCAGCTACATATAAGTTATGGAGAGTGTATAAGCAGTATGTTGAGGGTTTAAAGACTTAAGCATGTGTATCCATGGGAAGTACCGGGGTTAAGTTCCAAGAATGAAGGAATGAATTTTCTTTTATTTGAAGCTTGGAAGATGTTTATGTCGATGAAACAGCATGAGATGACTCTAGCTTAACCACAAGCTTAAAAGGAAAGAGGAGATATTGTATTTAGGTCTAAAGTTCAATTAGACAGAGAAATTTGCTGAAAAATACTAGGTAGAGAAGTTACTGGGATAAGAGAGAAAGCTTCACGCAGAATGGATGCTGTTTTGTGGATCGTGATTTGGAAGATGAGTATGGAAATGGTGGGTTGAGATTTAAGGCTCCTGATGCAGTAAGTCTCCTGAACTTGGCAAATGAGGATGCAGTTATGCCTGTGAACGTAGAAGGGAAGGAGGTAATGGCTATGGATAGAATAAGGGTAAGCCGTGTTATGATGATGTTGAGTTTTTCTAGCAATGTTAGTAAATTGCAGAAAGTTGGAGGTGGAAGCAGAACTTTCCGTGCCTGGTGTTTCTAATGGGATGGGATTTGCAGCTAATCCTTTAGATGGGCAGTTGTGGTGGTCAGCATTTCGTTTCTGATCTTAGAAACAATGCTACATTGTCAGCTGTATCTGTTCTTCCAGGTCGGTGCTGGTATAGGGGTACTCTGGCATGATGGTGGCGTTACAGAATGCTGATTTAGATGAAAAATCTGGAGTGTGTCTCCAAGGCTGCTGGAGGTCCAGTACGATGGGTTGCTTGATAAAGAGGGACCACAGAAACTAAAGGAATGGGTCTCTTCGTCTAGAGTGGCAGCTACTGATTAATTTGGGTATGCGATGTTCAGACCGCTTAACAGTCAAGCCATGCTCTCCTGAACGCCATTCAGGTCGCCCTCTTGAGTTGAATCAGCATTGTATGCCTGGTGGTATGATGGGTGGTGAGAAGGTGTTGTAACTGCAGCTAATGACAGTGGTAGAGGGATCTTCGTCGGATGGCTCTGCCTTAGAAAGTGAATCATCATCCATCCCCAAAGTTGAAGTTACTAAAAAGGTGAGCATGAATCGTTTGGTTGGGAAACCCCTGTGGATCTGGAAAATATGAAGGGAATAACCTTGAGGGAGCCACCCTATGTCGCTCATGAGGACAAGGGTAACAACTCTAGTGGTGGCTATGAGGACGAAGCTGACAAAGCTGTGAAGACACTTCTGGCCTTAAATGAACACAAGGATAATAACTCTTGAAGAGGCAGTGATGATGTTGACAATGAGGAGAAGACCTTTGGAGTTGTAGTTGGAGATCATGCATTTATGAAAGTGACACCGACCAAGGGTGTAGGACGAGCTATCAGATCAACGGAGCTGTCTCCTAAGTTAGTCGGGCCATATCAGATCTTAAGGAGGATAGGTCTAGTGGCTTATGAAATCGCCCTACCTCCCCAATTAGCAAATCTGCATAATGTCTTTCACGTGTCACAGTTAAGGAAGTATCTTGCAGACCCTAGTCACGTGTTGGAAGTAGACGATGTGCAGATCAGGGATGACTTGTTGTGGGAGCGAAACCAGTCAGGATTGACGATCAGCAGAGTAAGCAGCTCAGAGGCAAGACCATCAACATGGTGAAGGTGGTGTGGGATAACAGATCGGGTGATACAATTTGGGATTTAGAAGAAACCATGAGGGAAGCCTATCCCTACCTCTTTTCCTTGTAATACAATTTTCGAGGACGAAAATTTTTTTCTTGTTGGGGAGAATGTAAGGACCTAGAAACTTTAATTGGAATAAAAGTGTTAGACTTAAATAATTTCAGAGGATGTTATTATTTAAAATACAAAGAGTTGGTAATTGAAGTTTCGTAGTAGTCGGACCTCGGACGTCGCCCAAGGTCTGGGGTCAGCTGGTAGAGGTCGGTCGGCTGACATGTGGATCAAGAAGAGTAAAGGAAGAAAAGTGTAGCTTAGAAGTCTACGAGATCGCCGTTGTTGAAGACGGAGGCGATCTCCGACTTCTCTGGGACATAATCGCCTGTCGCCTAGAGGAGACATGACCGCCAATCGCCTATGGTGTACATGATCGACGGGAGTGCACGTAGTATGTGGTCAAGATGCTGGATTAACCATAGTGGGCTCCAAAAACCACGCGTATCAAGGTGTGGGTTAAGCCTTAGATACGCTGGGCATGCGAAGCTCTATGCTTGAGCAAAAGAGATTGTCCTTAGTATTGCATGCATGGGCGCACGAGGAGTGGTGCTGATCTACTCTTGGAAATGTGAAGCTACCGACGTCACCAAGTCATGTGGAGATGATACCTTGGACGTAACAAAGTGGGATGAAGAACCTTCAGCAAGGCGTGGCGATGTGTCATCGGGCATCGCCAGGGCGCGAGGCATGCGGGCATCGCCGGGCGCGAGGCATGCGGGCATCGCCAGGGCGAGACATCGGTCGTCTTCCAGGGAGAGACATCGGTCGTCTTCCAGTATGAGACCTCAGTGGATAGTCATCGCGCGAGAGGTCATCGGTGGATGGTTATCGCGCGATGTCGAGTTTCACACAGATAAGGTGGGAGCCAGACTCCCAGCATGACCCGTCCTGCACGCGCGCCACGTGGACAAAAAGGGTGGTTCAGAATAGTGACATCATAAAGTTGGCATGCGCAAGAGACACTCGCGGTCGTACTGTTCAGGGAAGTGGTTGGCATGCACAAGAGACAACCGTGGCCATACTGTTCAGTGAAACATACACTCTGGTTTTCCTGCAGAGGGGGTGGTGGCAGCAGCATGCGTGGACAAGTAGGCTTGGATTCAAAAACCCACTTCTGAGAGGCAAAGGAGGTTGCTGTGGTTCAAGAGTGACAGAGTGAGTGAGTGAGTTACCTTCATCCTTCTCTTTTCTCTCCTTCACTCTGCCATTCAGGCCTTATCACGTTCCTGCTTAGCTATCGACGACTGCCATAGAGCACCTGAGAGGTTCTCTGCAAGTTCTCCAGATCAGAACGCTTAGGCAGAGTTCGAGCATCCTTAAGTTCGGTGGGTTAGAGCTCGAAGTGAGGTTTTACGCAAGCCCAGGTAAGGGAAGCTAGCTTTATTTTCAATAAAAGCCGTAGATTAGCTGTTTCTGAAGTGAGGGCGACGTGGTCGCCGGTTTCATATTCTTTTTCTTGATGCTCTGTTCTATGTGTTTGGGCGACGTGGTCGCCGGTTTTAAACCCCTTTTCCATGATGTTCTGTTCTTATGTGTTTGGGCGACGTGATCGCCGGTTTTAAATACAGATTTCGAAATCCCCTGTTTTTGGACGAGATCGCCGGTTTTGGCGTTGTTTTTCGAACTCCCCTGTTTTTGTGTTGTTTGAAACTGTTTGAGATTTAAATGTGATATTCGAAAATATGAACCATGGAATGATTGTTGTTGTGATTGGAATCATTCATTTAAGTGTTATATGATGTGTGGAATGTCGTGAATGTGGGATCAAGACATAGTATTTTCAGGAAAGGAAATACCGTGTTGAGATTTGGTTATGAAGTGTATTGATCTGTGAGTATCCTGTGAATGAGGCGATCCTGACTCTGCTGAGATAATGGAATCATATAGAGGAAGTTATTCAGTTGGTGAGAGTCGAAGGAGGTTCATATGAATGGGTGAGTCGTGTGAAAAAGAACGAGCTCGGCCTGTTATATGGATTAACCCTGTCATACTGTGAGAGTGGTGAAATTGAGATCGAGATTGTGTTGATGCGCATGGCTGTGGAAACATTACAGCAAATGAAGTATGACAGGTGCATGTCTCTGGATGCTAAGTTCAACGCACGAGTCTTCCGGAAGTGGTGTCAAGTGTCTTGTGTGATGAGTCAGTGGAAGTCTGACGTGAGAAATGAGAAACATTGAAATTGATAGACACTTGATGCATTATGTGAATAGAACGACTTTTGAGGAATTGTGAAATATGTGTTTACTTGATGGTCATGTGAAGGGAATGAGAAAGTTGATGGTTTTATGTGGGTATCTTGAATTTGTTTTATCTCGCTTTTAAAGTTCATATCTAAACTCTCTTTCAAATACCTAGCTTACCCTGTGTTTTTGGTGTTGTGTTTGGCTTTTTCTTAAACCTGTGATGATCGTGTATAATTTACACGGCAGCAGATGATGTTGCAGGAAGTAGAGCTCCTCTGTGAGTGGTCGCCGGAAGGAGATCGCCTGTTTCTGTTTCTGTCGGGCGATCACCCATTTTTCCGTTTTATGATAGGAGATCGCCTTGTTCTGTTAGGAGATCACCTGTCTTTCTATTTTACTGTATTTTGTTTAAGTTTTTGGAAAACTGACCGATTATGTATTAAACTCCCTGTGAGGAGAAACTTCATTACATATATATAATTATGTTCACTTCGATATAATTGTTTCACCTTTATTTTATTACATAAATATGAAAAGAAATTTGGCGGGATGTTACAATGCTCACTAACTACAATGCCCTCATGTATGTACATACTTCGTTTAGAAGGACAATTTGCAGCAATATGACCATAACCGAAACATTTAAAGCATTTAGTATTAGATGTTCTAGTGGGAGATTTAGGCCTAGAAGTAGATGGCTTAGTTTCCTTGGGTTTGAAAGAAGAATCTTTGGAAGGAGGTTTAGAAAAAGAATTTTTGTTTCTCCAAGACTTGGAGTAGTATCCATCATTGGAAATGTTTTTGAAAGAGTTTTTCTTAGCAAGTTGGGCTTCCACCTTCATTGCAAGATGAACTAAAGATCCCAATGATGAATACTCTTGTAACTCAACAATGTTTTGAATATCCTTCCTAAGACCACTTACAAACCTAGCAATCATAGCTTCCTCACTTTCTTCTAATTCAAGTTTAAGCACAAGCGTTTCTAACTCTTTGTAATATTCATCCACATTTAGCGTGCCTTGTTGAAACCTTTGGAGTTTCAACATGAGGTCTTTCCTAAAATGTGGGGGCACAAACCTAGCGCGCATTTGATATCTCAAAGAGTTCCAAGAGTCCACGAGAGGACCCTTGTGAAACATAAAGTCCTTTACAACACCATGCCACCATTTCATGGCATAATCTACAAATTCTAACGTGGCTAGCTTATACTTGTGTTGTTCATCTTTGATCTCATGGAGCTCAAATATTTGTTCACACTTAGCCTCCCAATCCAAATACACATTAGGATCACTAGATCCATTGAAAGTAGGAAGTTTGATTGAAGGTAGCCTAGCCTTTGCATCTTGATAGTAGCCATTGCCATAGTGAGGTCTCTCCCCTTGGTTGGGATGTCTACGTCCAAGGAATTGGTGTGGAGTTCTCCTTCTCCTATGCACATCTCCACTGCCAAAATCATTTGAAGAGGCTCTTGTTGAATGTCTATGTGAATGATGCTCGTCATGGATTGAAGGAGATGGTCTATCTTGTTGCACCTCTAGCTGTTGCAATTTCTCTTCCAAACGTCTAATGGTTCTTTGTGCTTCATGTAATTCACCAAGGATTGAAGCTTTGGAAGGAGAATTCTGCTTGTATGAGGCATCACTTGAAAATCCAGCCATTTGTAATTAAAAAACAGCAACACACAAAAACAGCAAACAAGGCAAGAAACAAAAATTAGCAAAACAGTGAGTGTTTTAAGTAAAAAATAAAGCCGAATTGAATTTAGGCAGAAAGATTGGGGTCACTCTCAAAGAAATAAAGTCCTTGCACTAATCTGATCTTGAGGCCTTGTAGTCCTCAAATGAAAGATGTCAAAGCAAACACACCAATCTCAAAGTCAACCACCACAAAACCAATGAACAATAAGGACAAACAAGAAAAGGTATAAGCAAAGAAAAGGTAATTGCAAAAGGAAAACTATATGTAAAAAAAAACTCAAAGAGTAAAGAATGAAAGACAAGCAAGAAAATAAAGAACTCAATGAAGAAAGAAGGCACACCAAAAGAGTCCTAGAGAAAAGTACTAGAGTAGATTTAAGAAACCAAAAACAGAACTACAAGAAAATTGTTGTATGCAAACTGTGCTATTTTTACAGAGTTAACTGGAATGATTGGAAGCGAACTGGAATGTGAAAAATTTATCACAGAAACTTCAAGGTCTCAAATCAAAAATGGCACTGGAATGAGGTAAAAACAGTAAGCCAATTGAGAGAAATAAATTTTTCAAAATTGCTGCCCAATTACCGTCTTTTTTTCGGCAGGAATGTACACTTTTCGTATTTTATTTATCATATTTTGTGTACTTGGAATTTTTTAGTACTTTTTTTTCTATGCTTTTGTAACACTTTGAAGAATGCAAATCTAAATTTCACAAATTTCCAGTGAGCCAATTAATTGCAGTAAATTGAAAACAGTAGCACGTTTGTAAGAAAACAGAGTATCCTATTTAAGAATGAAAAACAGTGTGATGAACTAGCAAAGACATAATGGAAATGGTGTAAAGGAACTTGTATAGGTCTAGAATACAAGCATGAACTCAAATCTAAAAATGAAAATGCACAAAGGATCAAGCAATAAACTCAAAAACAGAATGTAAACCAAAGCAAGAAACAATCAAAGCAATAAAAGTACTACTAGAAGTAATGACAATTATGGAATAACGTGACTAAGACAAAACTTGACATGATTACAAAATTAAAAGACATATCATAAGATATAACAAGTGAAAGGAAGCTTAAGGTCAGCTCTAGGAAGGAGAATGCCATTCCAAAAGAGCAACCATACTCATATGAATAATGAGGGCCATAAACCTTTTCACAAACACTTGGTGTAACAAAAGAAAAACAGCAAGAAAACTCAATGAAGCCTAAAACAGAAACGTAAATTACAAGAAATTAAAAGAGCTCTTGAAATAAAGTGCACACAACTCAACAATTCAACAAGAATGAACCTAAGACTCATGATACCACATGATGTGATTCCACTAGCCACAATAGCATGATTCTTTGATATTCTATGGAATCAACTTAAGTTGGCAAAGGTTAGGCACTTTTATAGAAGAGGATCAATGTTCTATATTTCAAGAACTCACCAAATCTTGCACCACAAACCAAACTCACATGGAAGCTCCATTTACTATCAATTGAATCGATTAAAATAGATGGAAACAGAATTTGAACCGAACAAAAATAGAGAAAAGGAAGAACAGCTGCTGGAAAACATGAAAAATGAACTAAAAACTCAAAAACACAAGCTCAAACAAGAACAACTAAAGAGAATAAAGGAAGGAAAGTAGAAAACTTATGAAGATGGATGTGTGGTGATATGAACACGCCACTAGAAGTGATGGATGCTCCTAGATGAGTGTGCTGCCGCCACTTGAGGACACCATGGATCCTTCAAGATAAGACTAGAGAAGAAGGCTCAAAAGCTCTCCAATGTTCACTCAAAAATTGAGTAGAGTTTCTTTTCTATAAAATTCCAATCTGAAAAATACAAAGAGAGCACATCTATTTATAGCCTAAGGTGCTGAAATGCAAGCTGCACAAATTCAAAAATCTGCCTCCTAAAAGGTTCTATAATTGGCGCCAAAAACAAAGCATGAGGAAGGTGTGATCCAAATTATGGTTGTAGTATCTAAGTGATGATGGTTATAACTAGTAACTAGTTATGGTGGTTATATTTTTACTAGTTATGGTTGTAGTATCTAAGTGAGGAATGTATATCACATTAACTCCCAAAAACTAAAATATAATTTAAATAAAATAAGAAAAAGGAAAAAATGGAAGAAGAATGGGATGAAGCTGGAAATCAAAACCCTTCTCCCTCAAGTCCTCATTCGCCCTCTGTCTTCTCCCTCAAGTTCTCATTCGCCCTTTGTCTTCTCCCTCATCATCGTCCTTCGATCATACCTCGCTGGCGCAAGCGCAGGCACTGCTCCTTCGTGCCTCTAATGGCATGGTTGTTGTCGGCTTCATTACGCAACGGCATGACGATTCGGCGTAGCTCCTTGATTGCGTCATCAGCTCTAACCTCTTTCTGAAAATCTCGATGCCTCGCTCCTTGTCGACGATGAGGAGGCAAGGGAGTGGTTCCAGCGGAGGAGAATCAACAACTTTCACGACCACGAAAGGAGATTTTGTTCCCTCAGTTCTCTTCCACTCGCTTCTTTTGATTGTTAAATATAATTGTTTATTTTAATAATAATAATAATTTTTCCTGAGATAATATGTTATTAGTATGATGGTTATATTTTTACTAGTTGTGGTTGTAGTATCTAAGTGAGGAATGTATATCACATTAACTCCCAAAAACTAAAATATAATTTAAATAATATAAGAAAAAGGAAAAAATGGAAGAAGAATGGGATGAAGCTGGAAATCGAAACCCTTCTCCCTCAAGTCCTCCTTCGCCCTCCGTCTTATCCCTCAAGTTCTCATTCGCCCTCTGTCTTCTCCCTCTTCATCGTCCTTCGATCATACCTTGCTGCCGCAAGCGCAGACACCGCTCCTTCGTGCCTCTGATGGCGTGGTTGTTGTTGGCATCATTGTGCAATGACATGACGATTTGGCGTAGCTCCTTGACCGCGTCATCAACTCCAACATCTTTCTGGAAATCTCAATGCCTCACTCCTTGTCGACGATGAGGAGGCAAGGGAGTGGTTCCAGCAGAGGAGAATCAACAACTTTCACGACCACGAGAGGGGATTTTGTTTCTTCAGTTCTCTTCCACTCGCTGTCCCGCTATTCACACGGCTGAGAACATTGTGCTGCTGAGATTTGATTCCGCCGTGGAGGAGTATGAGTTCGGCAACATCCAGGGAATGCTTTTCATATTCTCTGTAAGTCCTCTTCTTCATTATTCTAAATACCTTACACTATTATTCTCAACAACGGTGACAACCATTGTGTCAACTGCCAGAGCCTCCGCAAAACCTTAATTCCCCTTTCAACTTGTTCCTCGACCCTCCCTCCTATGCTGACACGATCTACTCCTCCTTCAATTCCAACGACCACGACCACGACCACGACCAATAGTGAAGAAAGTAAGATCGTTGATGTGCTTTAGGTCAATTATTTTTTTAATGTCCCTTTTTTTTACTAAAATGTTCATATATTATTTCATGAACTTGTCCCCTTCCAATATCATAACTCATATGGAAGAGATGAGCACCAACTAATTCTATTTGATTTCTTGTTCCTTGTTTTTGCAGCAATACAAACCTGGATATACAGCAGTTCAGAAGAAATCACAAATAGTTGATGCAGCAATGACCATTAGGTATTCTCCCATTACATTACATATTTTTTTCCTTATGGTTGAATATATCTCACATGCTTAAGTTGAATTTAATATGCATGAGATTAATTGCTAAAGAAATGTAATAGGCTTAGGGGTGTGCTTAGCGTGTCCAGGGCTATGATAAGTAAAGTGTTAACTGCAAGGCCCAAGCCAAATAACGTTAGGACAACCCAAGCTAAACTACATGCATGACACATAATAGCATCTGAATGGGAGTGTGTTAGTGGGAGCGCATTTGTATGTGAATGAATGCATGATTGTACTGGGCGAGTCTTTGCGTGGCGCTGGCCTAAGTTGTTTAATGGGCCCGAAACACATAACAAAGTTGCTATGTGCTAATAACCGGTGGCATGCCCTTAAAGATAAATGTATATATGTGGTTGCTCATGTGTTTGTTACGATTACGTATAAAATATATTTGTTGTTATCATGTTAGATATTTTCTGTTGCTGCTTGGCTATTACGTGTACATGTTTGTTGCATGTTGATAGTGGTTGTTAACCCTAAAAAGATAGGGATGTGCATGTAAGACAGAAAGATAAGCCTGCGATTTCGCACCTGAAGATTATTGGTGCCTGTGTTAGGTGGTTTTCTGTTCTCGCCGGTTGACTCGCCTGTCAGTTGACTCCACGACACTCACACGCCTCCTTCCTCACGTTTATATGTGCTTGGTTCTTTCAAAGCAATCTGCACCTGCAAAAAAGAAAGGGGGCGCCCTAAAGGCCGTTTGCACTCCGACGCTCAAGTCAATGTACGGCAAGAAACACCAAGTGTATCGAGTTTCTCTGTGTTTAGGTATAGAAACTGCGTACCTTTGTGAAGTATCTCACTTTCCCTTATATAGTCTAGGGTTTATTGCGCCGCTAGCCCTAATTAGGATTCACTGCGCTGCTAGCCATATTCAGGGTTTACTGGAATACCCTCCCGCCGCTATCACCCAGTCTTAGGGTAATCTAGCACATAAGGTTTCCTTCTCTGGAGTGCAAACTCTAACAGGGTGACCACCTGGGTGCCTCCTTGTGCACCTAGTCTCTAGGGCCACCTGTTCTGGTAGTGCCTTCACTGTTCACGTGCCATGCATGTAGCTTCACTGGGAAACCCTAGTTATGATGAGTACTAGACCCCTCAGGACTCTGCACCTAACTGTGCTCTCCCTGGTACCCGCATAGGCTCTTCGTGATTCAGGCCTCTCCCTACCTCTGGGTACTTAACTGGTCATTGGCCCACTCTGGGAACCAATCTTAGCTATTCTGGTTACGTTGTTCAAATCACGCAAGACTGATGTCACCTCGTCACACTCTGTTGCCGAGGACTGATCACCCTGCGGAGTGACGAGGACACATCAGTCCCTTCTGGCGATCATCACCGCGATGACTAATCACCCTTCTCTCTGGGGACACACCGATGACTGATCACCCTTCTCTAAGGGGACACACCGATGACTGATCACCCTACTCTGAGGGACACACCGATGACTGATCACCCTCTAATCCAAGCTGCATGCGGGGTCCACTCCACGTGGCTTTGGCCCATGCTGTGGGACCCAGCTGACGTGGTTCGCCCTTCACTATCTGTTCTCGGTGTCCGAGGACTGGTCAGTACACAAGCCCCCCAGTCTCAAGCTGTTAACTTGTTTCAGCGAAGAGACTAAGTCATCGGCTCGGGCGACCTATGTGGCTCTGGGCGTAAGGACATGAGTAGCGCGCTGAAGGGACATCTCACCACCTTGTCATCGCCCACATCTCTTAACCCTCTGAGGACTTCATTGGTGAGCTCTCTGCTCGAATTGAGGACTTCTTTCTCGACAAAGAGGTGTTAATCACCCTTCTCCCTGATGCTTTATTACTTCTCGCGCTCTGCTGTCAGGCGCTCATCTAGGCACTGATCTGCTGGTGGTGGTCACTTTAGCAACTGACCACCGATCACCGTTCTGAGTGATCTCCTCTCTGATTCACCTGCTATCTTCTACCACGTGTCACCCTGTGAATGGTCCACGTGGTCATCTGCTGCTGACGTCATCGACTACCGATGACCGACCGGATCACAAGCCCCCCAGTCTCGAGCTGTGAACTCGTTCTCAGCGAAGAGACTAAGTGGTTGATGGCAAGATCATTCCTCCTCCTTGAGCTTCTCCCCTTGCAACTTCTTCTTTTCTATAATTTCTTTGTCTGCCGCATGACTTATGTATAAACCTTTTAGCTGTAAAGGCTCTCTGTGTTGACTTCAGTATGAATGAAATCTATTTGCTTCAGCTACTTGTCTCTCTCCATCTTTAACTCTCTGCATGTGACTAACTGTTAATCTAGCTTAGGCTTTAGTGTAACATCCCGCCAAAATACTATACAAATGTATATAATGAAAATAAAGGTAACAAATAGATTGAAGTGAACAAAATATTATATATATATGAAATGTAGTTTCTCCTCACAGGGAGTTTAATACAAATTCGGTCAAATTTTCCAGAAACATAAACAAAATACAGTAAAAACAAAGCAGGCGATCTCCTATCGGAAGAGACCGATCTCCTATCGGACGAGGCCGATCTCCTATCAGAGGACCCAAAACAGCCGATCTGCTACCAGAACAGAAATCAGGCGATCTCCTTCCGGCGACCACTCACTAAGGAACTCTACTTCCTGGAAAATCATCTGCTCCCGTGTAAGTTATACACGATCATCACAGTTTAAAGAGAAAAACAGCCAACGAGCAAAACACGCAGGGTAAGCTAGATATTTTAAAGAGAGTTTAAATAAGAACATTGAAATCAGGGTAAGCAATTTTCAAGATATTCACGTAAAGCTATAGATTTTCTCAATACCCTTCACCTGATCGCCCAGAAATCACACATTTCACAATATTCTCAAGAGTCATTCTATTTCACAAAACTGCATCAAGTGTCTATAAATTTCAAGTTCCTCATTCCACATGTCAGACCACCACTGACCCAGCACACAAGACACTTGACCTACTTCCGGAAGACTCGTGCATTGACTAGACTCAGAGATTCTGCACCTGTCATACAAAGCTGTTGTAATGTTTCCACAGCTATGCGCATCAACACATTCTCGATCTCAAGTTCACCATTCTCACAGTATGACAGGGTTAATCCATATGACAGGCCGAGCTCGTTCTGTTTCACACGACTCACCCATACATATGAACCTCCTTCAACTCTCAACGCCTGAATAACTTCATCTATATGAATCCATTATCTCAGGAGAGTCAGGATAATCTCATTATAGACATCACCGATCAATGCACATCCTACACGATCTTACACGGTATTTTCTTTCCTGAAAATACTATGCCTCGATCCCACATTCACCACATTCAACACATCACATAACACTTAAGGAATGATTTCAATCACAGCAAAACTCACTCCAAGGTTCTTATTTTCGAATATCACATTTACATCTCAAACAGTTTCAAAGCAACATCAAAAACAGGGGAGTTCGTAAAACAGCGCCAAAACCGGCGATCTAGTTCAAAAACAGAGTATTTCGAAGTCTGCATTTAAAACCGGCGACCACGTCGCCCAAACACATAGAAACAGAGCATTCCCAAAGATGAAACGAAAACCGGCGACCACGTCGCCCTTACTTCAGAAACATCTAATCTATGGCTTGTATTGAAAATGAAGTCTAGCTTCCCTTACCTGGACTTGCGCAAAACACCAGGAGCTCCGAAACCCAACGAAGCTTGAACCACGCCTTGTCTCTGTTTTCAGCGCCTGGTCTGTAGAACTTGCAGAGAACCTCTTAAGTGCTCTAAGGGCAACGTCGCTTGTCGCACTGATGCTGGAGGTTGCCTGAGTCTCAACGCAAGGAAGGGAAGAAGGGAGGGAGGAAGTTTGCACTCACTCTAACACTCTTGAGTCTGTAACGCTCTTTGCCATTCCCGCAGTGGCTTTTGAATCCCAGCTTACCTGTCCACGTATGCTGCTGCTGCCACCCCTTCTGCAGGAAAGCCTGAGAACTACTGCCCTGAACAGTACGACCACTGTTGTCTCTGGTGCATGCCAACCACTGCTCTGAACAGTACGACCACTGTTGTCGCTTGTGCATGCCAACCACTGCTCTGAACAGTACAAACGTGAGTGTCTCCTGCGCATGCCAACATTCTGATGTCACCACTCTGAACCACCCTTTTTGTCTACGTGGCGCGTGTGCAGGACGTTTCATGCTGGGAGTCTGGGTCCCACTTTACTCTGTGTGAAACTCGACGTCGTGCGATAACTTTCCACTGCTGACTCATCCTGGCGAACGACCGATGTCTCCTTCGCCCTGGAAGACGACCGATGTCTCCTTCGCCCTGGAAGACGACCGATGTCTCCTTCGCCCTGGAGGACGACCGATGTCTTCCCTGGCGACGCCCTCATAACCCTCGCGCCCTGGCTTCGTCCACATGCATCGCGCCCTGGCGATGCCCGCATGCCTCTCGCGCCTTGGCCACGTCTACATGCCTCGCGCCCTGGCAATGCCCGCATGCCTCTCGCGCCTTGGCCACGTCCACATGCCTCGCGCCCTGGCAATGCCCGCATGCCTCTCGCGCCTTGGCCACGTCCACATGCCTCGCGCCCTGGCAATGCCCGCATACCTCGCGCCCGCGCGATGCCTGCATGCCTCTCGCGCCCGCACGATGCCTTCATGCCTCGCGCCCTGGCGACGTCCACCTGGCGCTCATGTGTAGCAGGCGACCGGCGATCTCATAGCCTTCTAAACTTAACTTTTCTTCCTTTACTCTTCTTGATCCACACATCATCCGACCGACTTCTACCAGCTGACCCCAGATCTTGGGCGACTTCCGAGGTCCAGCTACTACGAAACTTCATTTACCAGCTCTTTGTATTTTAAATAATAACTTCTTCTGAAATTATTTAAATATACCACTTTTATTCCAATAAAATTTTCTGGGTCCTTACAATCTCCCCAACAAGAAAAATTTTCGTCCCCGAAAATTGAATTATAAGGAAAGGAGGTATGGATGGGCTTCTCTCGTGGTTTCTTCTATTTCCCATGTTGAATCACCCGGTCCGCACGTCGTCCACTTTTTAATACGTGACTAGGTCTGCAAGATACTTCCTTAGCTGTGATACGTGAAATACATTATGCAGGTTTGCTAAATGGGGAGGTGGGGCGATCTCAAGCTACTGGACCGATCCTCCTCAGGATCTGGTATGGCTCAACAAACTTAGGGGGCAGCTTCTTTGATCTGATAGCTCGTCCTACACCCTTGGCTGGTGTCACCCTCATAAAGACATGGTCCCCAGCAGCAAACTCCAAAGGTCTTCTCCTCTGATCTGCATAGGACATCTGTCGACTTTGAGAAGCTTTCATTCTGCTTTGCATCAGTTTCACCTTCTCGGTTGTCTGTTGAACCAACCTTTACTACTCCAATTCTTCATCAAATTCCATTCTCCATCCCTGCATGTGGAATATGCTGCTCCATTGAGCGCCAACTCCAGCACTCACACCCTACTTCCAACTCTGAAGACTTGATCGAGTAAGTCCAGAACTAAGCCCTTAACAGAACTAGGACTAGCCCCCTGTAGAGAAAAAGTGAGCAAGATCCCTTCATCGGAAGGAAAGAGGACCGCTGACTACTGCTCATGTCCCCCAGCCAATTCAACTAGGATCCGAAATATCCTTCTAGGAATCAACTTCCGCATCTTGATCAAAACCATCCATCGACTTCCCAACTGCTGATCTAATTCTCACGCTCCCTAAAGGAACACCTTTGGTTCACCACTATACCACATAATTCTGCACCTTATAAAGACAAAGTTCTTGTTGCTGTTACTTTCTAAATCATCATCATGACTTCTTTTGCCAACTCGGCTTCCTGTTCCCATCATTTCCTCCTTGTTCAATGTATACATTGGATGCATTGATTTGGGTTCAGGTGCCTATCTGAAAAGGTATACAAGAACGAACGCACCATATATCTCAACCACAACCATGCAAGTAGTGGAGCCGATTAGAAAATTTCCTCTGCATCCAGGATTTTCTTTCTTAAGGACAACTCTATTCCTCTTCTCCAAGATACAACAGACTATTGCTACCCACATTCCCTTCCACACCTGATTCTACTTGGATGACATACGTATAAGATAAAAGTTCTCAAGGTGGGACCTCAAATCCTTATGTCGAACAAATAGAACACTTATCCACTTGAAGCACATAGACCAGCCACGTTGCTTTAAAGTTAGAGTTAGTGGCCCACGCACCCTCCTGAAATCTCACATCCCCTCCGCCTCTAACTTTCCAAACAATGACTTTTTGGAACTAACCATCATCTTCACCCTCCTCGCACATCCTACGTACGTCTCTCCACCACCACGATTGATATTTCGAATGAGCTCGGCTTCTCCCAAGTTCCGAGTCATATTTGGATACAAGAATATCTTTCCATTTTCCTTTCTCATCACTCCTCATCCACCATTTCCATACTCATCTTCCAAATCACGATCCACAAAACAGCATCCATTCTGCGTGGAGCTTTCTCTCTTCTCCCAGTAACTTCTCTACTTGGTATTCTTCAGCAACTTCCTCTGGCCAAAAGAACTTTAGACACAAATACAATATCTCCTCTTTCCTTTTAAGCTTGTGGTTAAGCTAACGTCACCTCATGCTGTTTCATCGACACAATACATCTCCCAAGCTTCAAATAGAAGAAAATTCATTCTTTCATTCTTGGAACTTAACTCCGGTACTTCCCCTGGATACACGTGCTTAAGTCCTTAAACCCTCAACATTCTGCTTATATACTCTCCATAACTTATATGTAGCTGGAACTAAACCTTGGTACACTAAATCTAACTTACACTTCCTTCTTTAATTCCATCAACTCAGCTGGAGCCATTGACACTGGTCCAGCTCCAGGTACCAAAACAATAGAGAGTTCCACCTCTCTCTTAGGAGGTAATCCATATATCTCTTCTGGAAATACATCCATGAAATCTTTCACCAAGGTATCTTGCTTACGTCCTCTTCATTCTTCACTCCCAACCGAGCTGGGATCATGAAGCACCTCGCTTCTTTCTCCCAACTCCGACTACCTATGCTGAGCTGATATCACGTCTGCCTCTTGGAGGTCTGGAAACGCTATCTTCTGACTACCGCAGACTACGAGAACGTGATTGGCAGCTAGCCAATCCATTCCCAGGATAACATCCAGATCCTGAAGAGGTAGGCAGATCAAGTTTACTTTGAATCTGCGTCCCTCTACCATCACTGGACATTCAGGGCAAACTGTAGAGGTCAACACCTGTCCTGACGCAGGTGTAGAGACCAACAGTTCAAATGGTAACTCCTTCACTAGAAGGCCCAACTCGGCTACACACAGGCTAGACACAAAGGAGTGTGTCGCTCCAGAATCAAACAAAATTCTAACGCATCTACCAGCTATAGAGCAACACTCTGTACTAAGTTACCTGACTGAGATGCCTCCGCTCCAGGCATGGCAAACACTCTCCCTGCTGCCTGAGGTCTGCTGCCTTTGTTCCTCAACTGCTGGGAACTAACGGGTTGAGTCATCCTTTTTCTGTTAGGACAATCTCTAGAAATGTGCCCCATCTCTTGACATGTGAAACACCCTTTCTCTGAATTCCTCTTGGAGCACACCTTGACGTTATGTAACCCACCACAACGGAAACACCTTGATTTCCACGGTTGTTGCTGCTGAAGCTGGAGAGGAACTGCTCCTGCTCGATGTGGTGGAGGTCTCGCATAAGGCTCGCTTTGTGGGTGCTGCACCTTGGCCTTCCCACTGGAGGGACCCCCTGGGTGTGATCTGATTACCCTGGAACCACCCCTCTCCAGGGTCTCCACTCTCTTTGCCTTCTCTACTAAGGCATGGAACTCCCTGATCCACTGATCTGGTTGGTTCGGAGAAACGTTCCCACCGAACTGGGTTGGGTTGTGCCTCATGAACTCGGTCATCCCCATCTGCTCCCGAGGCTGATTGACAGGGGAAGCTGTTGCAGCCGATCCAGCAGTTTCCAAATGATTCATTACAGCCTGATGAATCTGGGCCATTACCGTATTCTGCTGTTGGATGGCAGTCGCCATCATCTCCATGGCCCTGGCGATCTGACCCATCTCTAAAGAAGGTCGGGGAGGGGTAGGAGGTTTACGCACCATCTTTCCTCGTTTTCAGATTTTGAAACTATGGGTTTCTATATTCCCTACAACTACAAGAATGAGATCGATTAAAAATCAATTCATTCAGGAGGTAACATCTAGACCTTACAAAGGTCAGCATCTCAAAGTCATTAAGAATTTGAGCTCATCAACAGAATCATAATGCTTATAACATCAAGCATAATACCAGAACAACTACTGGTATGCAGTCATCAATCCAATCAACCATTTTCAATCATTACAAAGACACTCAAGAAAATGAAATAGCTCACACCAGAATTCAATATATGCTAAACATCAAACCTTTGGAATTAAGATTGAGACTCATCTCGATCCAGTTATGAGTGTGCACCCTCACTACTTTATCAAGACCTTCTCATTCTTAATACTAAGATTTTCAGTTAGAACATATATTCACCAAAGCACACAAAATCTCAATACAAAAACGTTTGAAAACTTTTCACTATAGTTGTTATTTTAAACTCAAATAAATTTCATGAGCAGAAGAAACACAATGGATCCACAGCCCTCAGGTCATCCTAAGGACGAACTGCTCTGATACCATTAATGTAACATCCCGCCAAAATACTATACAAATGTATATAATGAAAATAAAGGTAACAAATAGATTGAAGTGAACAAAATATTATATATATATGAAATGTAGTTTCTCCTCACAGGGAGTTTAATACAAATTCGGTCAAATTTTCCGGAAACATAAACAAAATACAGTAAAAACAAAGCAGGCGATCTCCTATCGGAAGAGACCGATCTCCTATCGGACGAGGCCGATCTCCTATCAGAGGACCCAAAACAGCCGATCTGCTACCAGAACAGAAATCAGGCGATCTCCTTCCGGTGACCACTCACTAAGGAACTCTACTTCCTGGAAAATCATCTGCTCCCGTGTAAGTTATACAAGATCATCACAGTTTAAAGAGAAAAACAGCCAACGAGCAAAACACGCAGGGTAAGCTAGATATTTTAAAGAGAGTTTAAATAAGAACATTGAAATCAGGGTAAGCAATTTTCAAGATATTCACGTAAAGCTATAGATTTTCTCAATACCCTTCACCTGATCGCCCAGAAATCACACATTTCACAATATTCTCAAGAGTCATTCTATTTCACAAAACTGCATCAAGTGTCTATAAATTTCAAGTTCCTCATTCCACATGTCAGACCACCACTGACCCAGCACACAAGACACTTGACCTACTTCCGGAAGACTCGTGCATTGACTAGACTCAGAGATTCTGCACCTGTCATACAAAGCTGTTGTAATGTTTCCACAGCTATGCGCATCAACACATTCTCGATCTCAAGTTCACCATTCTCACAGTATGACAGGGTTAATCCATATGACAGGCCGAGCTCGTTCTGTTTCACACGACTCACCCATACATATGAACCTCCTTCGACTCTCAACGCCTGAATAACTTCATCTATATGAATCCATTATCTCAGGAGAGTCAGGATAATCTCATTATAGACATCACCGATCAATGCACATCCTACACGATCTTACACGGTATTTTCTTTCCTGAAAATACTATGCCTCGATCCCACATTCACCACATTCAACACATCACATAACACTTAAGGAATGATTTCAATCACAGCAAAACTCACTCCAAGGTTCTTATTTTCGAATATCACATTTACATCTCAAACAGTTTCAAAGCAACATCAAAAACAGGGGAGTTCGTAAAACAGCGCCAAAACCGGCGATCTAGTTCAAAAACAGAGTATTTCGAAGTCTGCATTTAAAACCGGCGACCACGTCGCCCAAACACATAGAAACAGAGCATTCCCAAAGATGAAACGAAAACCGGCGACCACGTCGCCCTTACTTCAGAAACATCTAATCTATGGCTTGTATTGAAAATGAAGTCTAGCTTCCCTTACCTGGACTTGCGCAAAACACCAGGAGCTCCGAAACCCAACGAAGCTTGAACCACGCCTTGTCTCTGTTTTCAGCGCCTGGTCTGTAGAACTTGCAGAGAACCTCTTAAGTGCTCTAAGGGCAACGTCGCTTGTCGCACTGATGCTGGAGGTTGCCTGAGTCTCAACGCAAGGAAGGGAAGAAGGGAGGGAGGAAGTTTGCACTCACTCTAACACTCTTGAGTCTGTAACGCTCTTTGCCATTCCCGCAGTGGCTTTTGAATCCCAGCTTACCTGTCCACGTATGCTGCTGCTGCCACCCCTTCTGCAGGAAAGCCTGAGAACTACTGCCCTGAACAGTACGACCACTGTTGTCTCTGGTGCATGCCAACCACTGCTCTGAACAGTACGACCACTGTTGTCGCTTGTGCATGCCAACCACTGCTCTGAACAGTACAAACGTGAGTGTCTCCTGCGCATGCCAACATTCTGATGTCACCACTCTGAACCACCCTTTTTGTCTACGTGGCGCGTGTGCAGGACGTTTCATGCTGGGAGTCTGGGTCCCACTTTACTCTGTGTGAAACTCGACGTCGTGCGATAACTTTCCACTGCTGACTCATCCTGGCGAACGACCGATGTCTCCTTCGCCCTGGAAGACGACCGATGTCTCCTTCGCCCTGGAAGACGACCGATGTCTCCTTCGCCCTGGAGGACGACCGATGTCTTCCCTGGCGACGCCCTCATAACCCTCGCGCCCTGGCTTCGTCCACATGCATCGCGCCCTGGCGATGCCCGCATGCCTCTCGCGCCTTGGCCACGTCTACATGCCTCGCGCCCTGGCAATGCCCGCATGCCTCTCGCGCCTTGGCCACGTCCACATGCCTCGCGCCCTGGCAATGCCCGCATGCCTCTCGCGCCTTGGCCACGTCCACATGCCTCGCGCCCTGGCAATGCCCGCATACCTCGCGCCCGCGCGATGCCTGCATGCCTCTCGCGCCCGCACGATGCCTTCATGCCTCGCGCCCTGGCGACGTCCACCTGGCGCTCATGTGTAGCAGGCGACCGGCGATCTCATAGCCTTCTAAACTTAACTTTTCTTCCTTTACTCTTCTTGATCCACACATCATCCGACCGACTTCTACCAGCTGACCCCAGATCTTGGGCGACTTCCGAGGTCCAGCTACTACGAAACTTCATTTACCAGCTCTTTGTATTTTAAATAATAACTTCTTCTGAAATTATTTAAATATACCACTTTTATTCCAATAAAATTTTCTGGGTCCTTACATTTAGCGCGATCTCACTGTAACTCTTCAAACTTTATTTCTGACTTGATTGCGACTAACTGTTACCTTAGCATTCTCTTTACCAGTCTTTATGCATAACTTCATGCTGGATGACCGACTTAACGGGGCATAAATGCTTCGGCTTATCGCACAAGAACTTGCCTGGAAAAGCTTTCTTACTCAAAGCTTTTACCACCGACCACCGACTAGCATGTTAGTGCACCACCGATCAGTCATCGCGCTTCAGGCTTTGCTTTACTTCTTTGTCACTCCAGCGCTAAGTGCATAGAGGGCCTGAGCGCTAAAGATGATGCCTTGTTGTGGGGAGGAAGGGTGTTTCTCGATGACCCCTCTTGCCTGCCGATAAGCTTCAGAAGACCTCCTCCTTATACTGGGAGATGGGAGATTCCTCCTGAGTCGACCTTGACTGACAAGCCAAGGAAAGCCTTAACTCGATCGATCTTAACTCATCAAGGAAGACTTCCTGGTGGGTTGACCTCGAGTGCTATATTGAGGTGGACAGTACTATTCTTTCTCGCCTCAGCCTCGCTGTAAGAAGTCGAGGGTGAGGTCTTTTTCTCTCGCCTCAGCCTCGCTGTAAGAAGTCGAGGGTGAGGTCTTCTTCTCTCGCCTCAGCCTCGCTGTAAGAAGTCGAGGGTGAGGACTTTTTTCTCTTGCCTCAGCCTCACTGTAAGAAGTCGAGGGTGAGGACTTCTTCTCTCGCCTCAACCTCGCTGTAAGAAGTCGAGGGTGAGGACTTCTTCTCTCGCCTCAGCCTCTGATGGAGATCAAGTAGAAGAGGATTTTACTAATGGAGGAAGAGGTCATCCACCCAAGCATTTAAAATTCTTCTTACTAGTCTTCTTAAAAAGTAGAACAGTTTGGGTTCTCTTGAAAATTCAAAAGATAGTAGTATAAATAAATCTTTGTAAATACTCTTGTATAAATTTGTAAATAATATAGAAATATCCTTAGGAGTATGCCAAAGAGGAAAACCAAAAGAAACCTCTAAATGTAAGGCATTTTAGGCACTTTCTTTAGGAAAAAGTGAAAAAAGTGACTTTTCTACTCCTTTCTCTCTTAGGCACTAGAAGGAGCTAGAAGAGTGACTCTTCCCACTCCTTCCCCTTTGTAACATGACCAGCCCTCTCCATTATAAATAGGGGTGCTTGGTACTTTGAATAAAAAAAAGTTGAAAGTTAGAAGAAAAGAAACTATCTTGAAATTGAGAGAGAGTGAGTTTGTGAGACTTGTCTCTTCTTCTCCTTCATGTCTTATCTTGTGAGCTTTGGAGACTCTCAAGTGGCGGCCCCACCCACTCATCTTGGAAGAACCACCCTCCAAGTGGCGTGAATCACATCTCCAAAAGGCTACAACCACATAAGTCATTTCTATTCATCTTCTAAAAATACCCATTTGTGTTTTCTTGTAGTTTTTCCATTTTAATCGGTTCAATCTTTTCCATGAGTTGTTTCCTTTCATTTGCTGCCATTGTTCTGCACTTTGTTGGTTTATTTCCTTGTTTTCTTGCTGTTTTAATTTCGTCCAAACCATGGGTTTCCATATACATGTGTTGTTCTTGTTTTCCATCCATGGGTTTTTGTTCTTTGATGAATTTCTTTGTGATTTTCTAATTCCTATTGAATTTCAATCAGTATTTTCACTTGTTCTTGGTGTTCTTATGTTGTTCTTGTGTTTCCTTTGAAGTTTGGTACTGCTCTTGAATTACCCATTCATATTCCATTGTTATCTTACACTACAAGTTACCTATTCATGTGTTTTTAATATGAACCTTTGTTTTCTTGAGTAGAAACTCTATTAATTGTTCTTTAGAATTTTGATCCTAATTCTTGAAAGTGTCATGAATACAATGAAACCTATATCAACTCAACCCAAACCAAGAAATGTAACATCCCGCCAAATACTTTGGAATAATTATAAAATGAAATAAAGGTAAACAAATATATTGAAAAGAACAAAATTATATATATATAAAGAAGTTTCTCCTCACAGGGAGTTTAATACATATTCGGTCAATTTTCCAAAAATGTAAACAAAATATATTAAAATATGAATACAGGCGATCTCCTAACAGCAAAAGGGCGATCTCCTATCAGAGAACGGCGATCTCCTATCAGAAAACAGAAAAAGGGTGATCGCCTAACAGAAAGAGGAACAGGCGATCTCCTTCCGGCGACCACTCACTGAGGAGCTCTACTTCCTGCAACATCATCTGCTCCCGTGTAAATTTTACACGATCATCACAGGTTTAAGAAAAGCCAAACACAACACCAGAAATCACAGGGTAAGCTAGATATTTAAAAGAGAGTATAGATATGAACTTTAAAAAAATCAAGGTAAAACAAATTCAAGATACCCACGTAAAACTATCAATTTTCTCATTCTCTTCACATGACCATCAAGTAAAAACGTATTTCACAATTCCTCAAGAGTCATTCAAATCACATAATGCATCAAGTGTCTATCAAATTCAATGTTCCTCATTTCTCACGTCAGACTTCTACTGACTCATCACACAAGACACTTGACACTACTTCCGGAAGACTCGTGCCTTGAACTTAGCATCCAGAGACCTGCACCTGTCATACTTCATTTGCTGTAATGTTTCCACAGCCATGCGCATCAACACAAACTCGATCTCAATTTATCACTCTCACAGTATGACAGGGTTAATCCATATAACAGGCCGAGCTCGTTCTTTTTCACACGACTCACCCATTCATATGAACCTCCTTCGACTCTCACCAACTGGATAACTTCCTCTATGTGATTCCATTATCTCAGCAGAGTCAGGATCGCCTCATTCACAGGATACTCACAGATCAATACACTTCATAACCAAATCTCAACACGGTATTTCCTTTCCTGAAAATACTATGTCTTGATCCCACATTCACGACATTCCACACATCATATAACACTTAAATGAATAATTCCAATCATAACAACAATCATTTCATAGTTCATATTTTCGAATATCACATTTAAATCTCAAACAGCTTCAAACAACACAAAACAGGGGAGTTCGAAAAACAACGCCAAAACCGGCGATCTCGTTCAAAAACAGAGGATTGTACAATAACAGTTGAAAAACCGGCGACCACGTCGCCCCCATCATCTTAATCATCGAATATAAGGATTTTCGTTGGAAATAAGGCTAGCTTCCCTTACCTGGACTTGCGCAAAACACCAAGAGCTCCAAAACCCACCGAGCTTAAAGGATGCCTTAGCTCTGTTTTAGCGTCTGGTTTGTAGAACTTGCAGAGAACCTCCCAGGTTCTCTAAGGGCAGTCGTCGCTGGTTGCACTGGTGCTTGAGGTTGCCTGAAACGTAGCGCTAAGGAGAGAAAAGAGAGGGATGAAGATGCACTCACTCTTTCACTCTCGAGTCTCTATAACGTTCTTTGCCTCCTCGCAGTGGGTTTTTGAATCCAAGCCTACTAGTCCACGCATGCTGCTGCCACCACCCCCTCTGCAAGAAAGCCAGAGTGTACATTTCACTGAACAGTACGGCCATGGTTGTCTTCTTGTGCATGCCAACCACTTCCCTGAACAGTATGACCGCGAGTGTCTCTTGCGCATGCCAACCTTCTGATGTCACTATTCTGAACCACCCTTTTTGTCCACGTGGCGTGCGTGCAGGACGTGCCATGCTAGGAGTCTGGGTCCCACCTTAACTGTGTGAAACTCGACATCGCGCGATAACCTTCCACCGATGACCGCTCGCGCGATGACTATCCACTGAGGTCTCATACTGGCAAACGACCGATGTCTCTCCCTGGAAGACGATCGATGTCTCTCTCTGGGAGACGACCGATGTCTATCCCTGGTGACGCCCGCATGCCTCTCGCGCCCTGGCGATGCCTGCATGCCTCGCGCCCCGACGACGCCCGTATGCCTCTCGCGCCCCAGCGTTGTTCGCATGCCTCGCGCCCCGGCGTTGCCCGCATGCCTTTCGCGCCCTGGCAACGTCCACATGCCTCGCGCCCTAGTGATGCCCGCATGCCTCTCGCGCCCTGGCAACGTCCACATGCCTCGCGCCCTGGCGATGCCTGCATGCCTCGCGCCCTGGCGATCATGCGTAGTAGGCGACCGGCGATTATGTACTAACCAGGAAATCTTATAGTCTTCTAAACTACACTTTCCTTCCTTTTTATTTTAAATAAAAACATACTTAGAATTTATTTAAAATATATCCCTTTTTATTCCAATTTAATTTTACGGGTCCTTACAAGAAAGGTTCATAAGAGACTCACATCAGCCTCGCTGTAAGAAGTCGAGGGTGAGGACTTCTCTCGCCTCAGCCTCACTGCAAGAAGTCGAGGCTGAGGACTTCTCTCGCCTCAGCCTCGCTGCAAGAAGTCCAGGGTGAGGACTTCTTCTCTCGCCTCAGGCTCGCTGTAAGAAGTCGAGGGTGAGGACTTCTTCTCTCTTGCCTCAGCCTCGCTGTAAGAAGTCGAGGGTGAGGACTTCTTCTCTGGCCTCAGCCTCGCTGTAAGAAGTCGAGGGTGGGGAATTCTCTCCCCTCAGCCTCGCTGTAAGAAGTCGAGGGTGAGGTCTTTTTCCTCTTGCCTCAGCCTCGCTGTAAGAAGTCGAGGGTGAGGACTTCTTCTCTCGCCTCAGCCTCGCTGTAAGAAGTCGAGGGTGAGGTCTTCGCTTGCCTCAGCCTCGCTGTAAGAAGTCGAGGGTGAGGACTTCTCTCGCCTCAGCCTCGCTGTAAGAAGTCGAGGGTGAGGACTTCTTCTCTCGCCTCAGCCTCGCTGTAAGAAGTCGAGGTGTGGACTTTTTCCTCTTGCCTCTGCCTCACTGTACAAAGTCGAGGGAGAGGACTTTTCTCTCGCCTCTGCCTCGCTGTACAAAGTCGAGGGAGAAGACTTTCTTATCTTGCCTCAGCCTCGCTGTTCAAAATCGAGGTGAGGACTTTTTTCTCTTAGTGGGTGCATGCTCCCAGGAGAGCACCAGGTGTGGCTCTCTAAGGGCACTCACCAGGGGCATCCTGCCTGCATGGTCTCACCGCATGCCTTCTGAGTGGGCAACTCTTCTTCTTCTGGTTTGGAATCATGCGAGGTGCATGCGTAACGCTTTCGTTGGGAGCCTAGGTCCCACCTTAACACGTGTTAGCAAGGCCCCGATGACCATGCACCGACCGAGCTCTCTACTTCTGGAATCATGCGAGGTGCACGCATAACGCTCTGGGTCCCAGCTTAACCCGTGTTGGCAAGACCCCGATGACCATGCACCGACCGAGTGCTCGCGCTCTACATCCAGGCGCTCCTCTAGGCACTGATCTGTGGGTGGTGGCCACTCGGTAACTGACCACCGATCACCTGCACTTGCGCCTGGGGCAAGGAGAACTTTAAACTGGGAAACACTTGCACACTTTATGTACTGAAATCTTTTTTATTGGGTGGCCTTGTTAAAAAAGTGCCCCCTGATCTGCTCAACTGTTTGCAGTAGATATACTGAGGGTGTGTACAGCGCGAGAACGCATCTACTTTACAACTTAATTGAAGTAGAAACTTAAGTGTGTAGCGTTCCACATCCTGGGGATAGCTGCTCCATCCAGAGTCTCCAGCCGATAAGCTCCATTCTCCAACGCCTCAACCACTCTGTATGGACCCCTTCCTTTCATAAGCGATGACCGCTCTGGCGACGCCTGATTCATGAGGAGCTTCCTCTTGAGCTACTTGGGAGCCCCCCAGCGTTGCATCCTCCATCACCTCACGTCCCCATGCACAGGGATTTCCTGTTGCTGATCACCTGTCTGAGACCCTGAAGCGCGATCACCTTGCGCCTCCCACAGGTAATCGGTCAGGAATCCTATCTTCACTAACTCAACAAGTTGATGCCCCAATGACAGGCAGGTGTGGAGTGTGTGTCCATAAGCCTGATGGAATTCACACCACTCATCCTTCCTCCCTCCAAGCACCTTGTCGGTTTTCTTTGGTACTCGGAGTCTTGCAGCCACAGCAAGGATGGCGATCAGCTCCGCCAACTCCACCATGAAATCATACCTAGGGGATGCGTTGTTCTCCCTTGCACGCCCCCTGGTCTGGTCCTTCCTGGGTGCATAGGGACGAGGCCTTCCCTGCACCTTCTTCCCTTCCTTGGCCTCAGACACCCACGCCTGCTGCTGCAGCTTCCCCTGACCTCCGCGTGGCATCGACGGTGCAGCGCTGCCTCTCTTCTCAGAGACCTCTATCTCTGCTACTATGTGCGCCACCGCGCGTCGCTGAATCTCAGCAAAGGTGGCAGGGTGGCTCCTGATGAGCGATTCACCGAAAGGACCAGGCAGTACGCCTTTCTTGAATGCGTGCACCAGCATGTTCTCGTCCTTGCTGGGCAATCTCACCACCTACGCACCAAAACGGTTGAGGTAGTCCTTCAGCGACTCCCCCTGATATTGGCGCACGTCAAACAGATCGTAGGACACCACCGGTGGCACTCTGTTGACGATATACTGCTCTGTGAACAGCTTCAAAAATTGATGGAAAGAGGTGATGTGGCCCTCTGGCAGGCTCACGAACCACTCCATAGCTATTCAGCTCAGTGTACTCATAAACATCTTGCAGTACACCGCGTCTGAGCCTCCAGACAGCATCATCTGAGTGTGGATGGCTGCCAGATGCGCTTCTGGATCTTCTTTCCCTGTGAACACAGTCTTTGGCCCCACGAATGTGGCTGGGACCACCGCGTCCATGATTTCTTTGGAAAAAGGCATGCGAAAGGCTCTTGGGGGCGTAGGTGGAGCCTGATCCTCTCCCACGCGATCCCCAGCTTGCTGCATCTGATGCAGATTCAAGCGTAGCTCTTCGTTGGCCTTGTGCAGCTCCTCATTTCTGGCCTGTGAGGCGGCCAGGTCCTCCTGCATACGCGCCTGATGCACTCTGGACTCCGCCACCGTCTCCTGGAGGGCGCGCATCGTTTCCACGAGTTGTTGCATGGTAACGCTTTCGCCTCCATTTGGTGGAACGGACCCGTGTCTTGTATTCCTCATCTTTTGTGGTTTCTACTCTCATTCTCGTGTATGGGACCCTGGTTTACTCGAGCCCCACGGTGGGCGCCAAATGTTCTCGCCGGTTGACTCGCCTGTCAGTTGACTCCATGACACTCACACGCCTCCTTCCTCACGTTGATATGTGCTTGGTTCTTTCGAAGCAATCTGCACCTGCAAAAGAGAAAGGGGGCGCCCTAGAGGCCGTTTGCACTCCGACGCTCAAGTCAATGTAGGGCAAGAAACACCAAGTGTATCGAGTTTCTCTGTGTTTAGGTCTAGAAACTGCGTACCTTTTTGAAGTATCTCAGTTTCCCTTATATAGTCTAGGGTTTACTGCGCCGCTAGCCCTAATTAGGATTCACTGCACTGCTAGCCATATTCAGGGTTTACTGGAATACCCTCGCGCCGCTATCACCCAGTCTTAGGGTAATCTAGCACATAAGGTTTCCTTCTCTGGAGTGCAAACTCTAATAGGGTGACCACCTGGGTGCCTCCTTGTGCACCTAGTCTCTGGGGCCACCTGTTCTGGGAGTGCCTTCACTGTTCACGTGCCATGCATGTAGCTTCACTGAGAAACCCTAGTTCTGATGAGTACTCGACCCCTCAGGACTCTGCACCTAACTGTGCTCTCCCTGGTACCCGCATAGGCTCTTCGTGATTCAGGCCTCTCCCTACCTCTGGGTACTTAACTGGTCATTGGCCCACTCTGGGAACGAATCTTAGCTGTTCTGGTTACGTTGTTCAAATCACCCAAGACTAATGTCACCTCGTCACACTTTGTTGCCGAGGACTGATCACCCTGCGGAGTGACGAGGACACATCAGTCCCTTCTGGCGATCATCACCGCGATGACTAATCACCCTTCTCTCTGGGGACCCACCGATGAATGATCACCCTTCTCTTAGGGGACACACCGATGACTGATCACCCTACTCTGAGGGACACACCGATGACTGATCACCCTCTGATCCAAGCTGCCTACGGGGTCCACTCCACGTGGCTTTGGCCCATGCTGTGGGACCCAGCTGACGTGGTTCGCCCTTTACTATCTGTTCTCGGTGTCCGAGGACTGGTCGGTACACTTCTATTAGAGATATAAGATAATGTGCTTATTTTCAATTAATATTTGATTATCTCAAGTACAGTTGAGGGATGACATGCTATAAAAGAGGTTGAATGTCCCAGGTGAAGGTACGCAATTCTACATACACTTTTTGAATACTGAAACTACTTTTGTTTCTTATTCTTCTTAAAGCCCTTACTAACTTGATCGTCGGAGTGTGACCAGCCGTAAGGGCGCCCTCTGTTTCATAGGAATAGTATCCAAACAACCAAGGAAGGCACAGTTTACAGCGGAGATAGAAGGAGTCAGAACCAGTTATCGGAGTCAACCAACAAGAACATAATACAATTTCAATTTTCTTGGTTGCAACGTGTCTCAACCTTTCTTTCCGCGTGTGATTGAATCAAAGGGAACTTATGTGTCTTTCAATTAATTACTTAGCCATAATCGTATCAAATTTATAAAAAATGTGGTTCCTGGACTAAGCTAAGTTGGCATAGTTTTTCTCTCAAACCCAATTTTGTATATCTTTTGAGTGCAGAAAACTTTTGACTTAATGATTTGTTGGAGTACTTAAGAAATACTAAATGTTAGTTTGAGTTGTTTGTTTAATGTTGTTTCTGGTGTATTACATTACAGGGATAGCCTGCAAATATCAATGACTGAACGAGAGCCGTTAAACACAAGAATAATAAAGGGAATTAATAATTACTCTGAATGCACATATGCTGCGGATAGAAGCGCAACTTGTTGTCGATCCCTGGCTTTAGCTGTAAGCATTATCTAATCTCATCTAAATTTTTCATAGTAATTGAAAAAAAAAATTTAAGGCAATAAATATTTAGATTATAAATATTTATTGGTGAGGAGGTTTGATCAACCAAAGAAGTACAAGCCATTTGCGAGTAGATATGTTGTAAGGGGAAACCTTGAGATTGAGAGACTGAGAAAATTCGATTTTAAGTCACGGCTTCTCCTCAATGACAATGAGCATACTCTTAACATCCTGCAATATCCAAGTTTTTGTGCAGTAGCTCCAAACTGTTGTAAAGGTAAATAACTTATCTTATGGCTTAAAAATTTATTAAAAACCTAGTATATAATTTGGTGAGATAAGCCCAAAGTGTTGTTATGTGAATTCTTAAAAGATAATAATTTATTATTATATTATTCTAATCTTTAAATTTAATACTTATTATCACTTTAATTTTTAAAAATGTGTTTTGATATTTTGCATGTTTATTGTTCGTGTACATACATTTAAGTTAAACTATTTTTTTTAACTATTAAATATTAAAGTGTATTAGCCAGACCTCGGGCCTCGATTCTGGTAGACATCGGCTGTAATGGACATCGGCACTGGTAGACATCGACTCCAGTGGACATCGGCACCGACAGACATCGGCACCAGTGATTTGATCAATATGATGGGCCACATAAGTGGGGCCCTAGAGAACACACGTATGTTATCCTATGTGAATAAAGGCCTATTTCGTGGAGATTCCATGCGTGTGGTGTGTATAGTACATTCAGGTCTAACACGAGTAAGGTATTTCCTGGAGGCACCAAAGCCCGAGAGTGATAGGGTTTCTAGGGAAGGCTGCATGCATGGCAAGTGGAAAATTAGGGCACCCATAGAATAGATGGATTCTGCAGAAAGTGGAGCACAAGTTGTTGCCCTAGCGGTCATACTATTAAGACTACGCACTCCATAAGAGGAAAGTCCCATGCGACGGCTGCGCTAAGTTTGTGCAACATGCACAGGATGCCTTGATAGGTAACTCTAATTCCACTTAAGGAAAGATTCTAGTGGGGCAGAGGTGTTGACCTAGACACATCCTATAAAAAAGGTGGTAAGAACCCTTGAAAGGTACACTGTTCTAAGCTTGAACTATTTTACTTACTTATCATTCTTTAGCCCAATATTGACTTCACCGTTGGAGGGCAATCTACAGGTAGGGCCCCCTCTGTTTCAACGGAGTCGCTTCCCAGAATCTGAGAGCGATCAGCAGAACCACCAAGAAATAAGGGGAGCAACCACCTTCCTTGAACACAACGGCGGCTAGGTCAACCAGCGAGAACATTTGGCGCCCACCGTGGGGCCTGTTAAAACTAGGTCCCATCCACAGTTGTTATCTGAGCTACCAGACGATATGATGAATACTAGGCAAGGCGCTACTGGAAGGGAGGAGGACGACCACATCACCATGCAGGAACTCATGGAAACTATCCGCAACCTTCAACAGGCATTTGCGGCATCCAGGGCTAACTAGGAAAAGGTTTTGGCTGAGGTTCGAGCCGAGCAGACCATCAGACAGGATCAATTTAGGGTTGAACTGGATGCATCATTGGTAACCAATGAAGAATTGCGCAGGGCCAACGAGGAGCTGTGAAGAGGGATGGGGGAACATGCAATAGGGGAGCCAAGGTCGCCCACCCCAATTAGGGCTCGCTCCATGCCTTTCTCCCAAGCGATCATGGAGGCGGTAATACCAACAACATTCATGGTCCCAAAAATCACCTTTACAGGTATAGAGGATCCAGAGGCCCACATCACGGCCTTCCACACACAGATGATGATCTCGGGAGGAACTGACGCCATGCACTGTAATTTGTTTATGGGAACATTTTTAGGAACGGCGTTGGATTGGTTCATTAGCCTCCCCAACAGACACATCACATTGTTTAATTAGTTTTCAACACTGTTCAAAGAGCAGTTCATCGTCAACCAGAGTCTCCCTCCCATTTCCTTCGATCTTTTCGATGTGAAGCAATACCAGGGAGAACCATTGAAGGACTTCCTAAACCGATTTGGGGCGCTCGTGGTGAAGCTGCAAACCAAAGACGAGGCCATGATGGAACACACGTTCGGGAAAGGGATTTTGCCGGGATCCTTTAGCGATTCCTTGATCAGATGTCGTCCAAAGACGTTCAACGAGATCCGTCGCCGAGCCGTGGCCCACATCAGCGTAGAAGAGGAGGTGACAGAAAAGCGCGCGAGGGTTAATCCGAAAAAACCTCGTGGAGCAGGTCGTACTCAACCCATGAGGATGCATGAGGCCACGACAGAAAAGAAGGCTAAATCGGCACTGTATGAGCCAAAGAAGCCTCAGACCATGGCAAGAACGAGGGAAGGTGCACCCGCTAGACACAACTTCAAGGTAAACCTTAAGGAGCTGATTGCTATTCTCGACGTGGCAAACAAACTGAAGGCACCCCCAAAGACTGACAGAAGACTGGGGCCCGACAAGGACACTTGGTGCAAATTCCACAAGGCGTTTGGCCACAGCCTGCGCAACTGCTTAGCGCTAGGAGACCAGTTAGACGAATTGGTGCGGAATGGTTTTCTACAGGAGTACCTACAGGAAAGGCAAGGGGCCCTAACGTCAAAAGCCCCAGCAGGAGACCAGGGGCATGAGATACCAATCCACGAGGAAATCAACACCATCTCCGGGGGATTCTCAGGAGGAGGATGTACAACCTCCCAGCGAAAGAGATATGCCAGAGGAGTGATGATCGTAGAAGAAGGGGAGTCTAACCAGTTTCCTGAGCCCGATCTCACCTTTACGAGGGCTGATCGGCTAGATGTGGCCCCTCATGATAACGACCTGATGGTAATCTCAATGGTAATGGTGGGAAGGAAGGTGCACCGAGTCCTCGTTGACCAGGGAAGCTCGGCAGATGTGATGTTCTGGTCAACTTTCAATAAGTTACAATTGTCGCCCGACAAGTTGAGACCTTATGACAGCTGCTTATATGGTTTCGCAGGGGATCAGGTGGAGGGGCCATGTGGAGTTGAGGACAACCTTTACATATGGCACTGCCTCCTGCACCGTCAATATCAGGTATCTCGTAGTCAACGCTCCCTTAGCTTACAATATTCTTTTGGGCAGACCTGCCCTAAACAGATTGGGAGCAGTGGCCTCATCGAGGCATATGAAGATGAAGCTGCCCTCCTTCGAGGGAATTGTGATCACCATCAAGTACGATCAGAAGACGGCCAAGAAGTGCTATGAAGATAGCCTCAAGACAAAGAGAGGGATGTGCACTGTCACTTGCCAGCCTCAAAGGGGAGAAGGGATCGTCCGTGCCGAGATCGCCCGGGAAAAATGACCAGAGCTTGCAGAAGAAGTCATAGAAAGGGAAATTGGGGGAAGGAAGTTCAAACTCAACAGATCTTTGAGCCAGGAAACATAGGACCAGGTTGTCGAGGTGTTGGCACGGCATCTGGATGCCTTTGCTGCCTCAGACATGCTAGGTATCAACCCCAATTTCTTGTGCCATCGTCTTACCATGGACTGCAAGTCCGACCTGTCCGTCAGAGGCGAAGAAAGTTTAATGTTGAGAGACGACTGGTCATCAGGCAGGAAACCCAGAAGTTATTGGACGCCGACCACATAAGGGAGATACAATACCCCGAGTGGTTAGCCAATGTGGTGCTAGTGAAGAAGGCCAATGGCAAGTGGAGGATGTGCGTCAACTTCATAGATTTAAACAAAGCCTGCCTAAAGGACTCATACCCACTGCCCAACATCGATGCTCTAGTGGACAGCACGTCAGGATGCAAACTCCTCAATTTTTCGGATGCCTTTTCTGGATACCACCAGATCCGAATGCATCCCAGAGATGAATGCAAGACGACATTCATGACAGAGCTCTTCAGTTACTGCTACAAGGTAATGCCCTTTAGGCTCAAGAATGCTGGCACAACCTATCAAAGTTTAATGGACAGGATACTCGCCCCTATGACAGGTCGAAATGTATAGGCGTATGTGGATGGCATGGTCATCAGCTCCCAGGAGAAGGACCGACACGTTGCTGATTTAGAGGAGCTGTTCACCACAATAGCCAAGTATAGGTTGAAGCTGAACCTCGAAAAATGTGTTTGGGGTAGAGGTAGGGAAATTCTTGGGTTTCTTGCTTACTGAACGTGGGATAGAAGCAAACCCCGAGAAGTGTGTGACCATTATAGCCATGCGAAGCCCAACCTCGGTTAAAGAAGTGGAGCAGCTGACAGGTTGGATGGCCGCCCTCTCCCGATTTATGTCTGCAAGAGGAAATAGAGGGTATCCCTACTTCCAGTGCTTAAAGAGGAACAACAGGTTCGTGTGGACCAATGAGTGTGAAGAATCGTTCCTCAAGCTGAAAAAGTATCTAGCTAGTCTCCCAGTGTTGTGCAATTCGTTGCCAGGTACTCCGCTCCGCCTATACTTCGCCATCACGGAGCGGACGATCAGCTCGGTCCTCGTCCTGGAGCAGGATCACGTACAAAAACCCATATACTTCGTCAGCAAAGTCCTGTAGGGACCCGGGGTGCGTTACTAGGCTATCGAGAAGGCGGCGCTAGTAGTAGTGTTTGCGGCACGAAGACTCCGCCATTACATCCAGAGTTTCACTATCATCGTGATGACAGACCTTCCCAATTGCAAGGTCTTACAAAAGCCTGATGTAGCGGGGCGGATGGTATGCTGAGCAATTGAATTATCTGAGTTTGACGTGCAGTATGAACCTAGAGGACCAATCAAGGGCCAGGTTTATGCTGACTTCGAGGTAGAACTCTCCTCAGCAGCCGCACCCCAAAGAGAGGCAGACTTCAGGTGGGTCGTCTCCGTAGACGGATCATCAAACCAGCAGGGAAGTGGGGCTGGCGTCATACTAGAAGGACCAGATGGGTTACTGATCGAGCAAGCCCTGCGATTTGCCTTCAAAGCTAGTAACAACTAAGTAGAGTATGAGGCCTTGGTCGCAGGAATGCTGCTAGCTAAGGAGATGGGTGCTACACGTCTACTAGCAAAGAGTGATTCGCTATTGATAAAGGGTAGGTCAAGGGTGAGTACCAGGCCAAGGACCCCCAGATGGCCACTTACTTAGAGTATGTCGGGATCCTGAAAGAGGCTTTTGTGGAGTTCGAGTTGCTACGCGTTCCCAGAGAACAGAAGGCCAGAGCTGACTTGCTGGAAAAGCTCACCAGTTCAGACAAGGAGGGCAGACAGATGACAGTCATACAGGAGACTTTGAGCACACCTCAAACAACCACAAATTGCACAGTAGAAGTCCATATGGTGAGCGTTTCAGAGGGAGAAAAAAGAAGTCGCCAGTCGTTGACCCATAAAACGTTAAAAACACCTCGTATAAGCGCATATGGTTCGCTAGGAGGAGAGTCCCTGCATGTTTACCTGGTTGATGAGGGTGAAACCTGGATGATGCCTTACAGACGCTATCTGGCTAAAGGAGTGCTCCCCTTGGACCTAGTAGAAGCCAGGATCGTCAAGAAAAACGCAGGACGATACACCCTGATTGATGGCAATTTATTCAGGCATGGCTACACCCATCCCATCCTGACCTATGTAAGTGGGGTGCAGTGTATGTAAGGACCTATAAAATTTTATTGGAATAAAATGGGTTATATTTTAAATGAATTCTATGTATGTTCTATTTAAAATAAAAAGGAAGGAAAGTTAAGTTTAGAAGGCTATGAGGTCGCCGGTCGCCTGCTACACATGGTCGCCAGGGCGCGAGGCATGCGGGCATCGCGCGGGCGCGCGAGGCATGCAGGCATCGCGCGGGCGCGAGGCATGCGGGCATCGCGCGGGCGCGAGAGGCATGCGGGCATCGCCAGGGCGCGAGGCATGCGGGCATTGCTAGGGCGCGAGAGGCATGCGGGCATCGCCAGGGCGCGAGGCATGCGGGCATTGCCAGGGCGCGAGAGGCATGCGGGCATCGCCAGGGCACGAGAGGCATGCGGGCATCGCTAGGGCGCGAGGCATGCGGGCATTGCCAGGGTGCGAGAGGCATGCGGGCATTCGCCAGGGCGCGAGGCATGAGGGCGTCGCCAGGGATAGGCATCGGTCGTCCCCCAGAGGGAGACATCGGTCGTCTTCCAGGGCGAGGGAGACATCGGTCGTTCGCCAGGATGAGTCAGCGGTGGAAAGTTATCGCGCGACGTCGAGTTTCACACAGAGTAAGGTGGGACCCAGGCTCCCAGCATGAAACGTCCTGCATGCGCGACACGTAGACAAAAAGAGTGGTTCAGGCTAGTGACCTCAGAGTGTTAGCCTGCGCAGAGGCACGCTTAGTCGTACTGTTCAGTGAAGCGTACACGCAAACTTCCCTGCAGAGTGGGTGGTGGCAGCGGTTTTTGTGGAGAAGTCAGCTTAAGATGCAAAAACCCATTTCTGAGAGAGAAAGAAAGAAACGTCGCAGTTGTTCAAGAGCGAAAGAGTGAGTTTACCTCCCTTCTCCTCCATTCTCTCCTTCGCACTGCGATTCTAGCACCTTCACACAAGAGTACGACGAACGACGACCACCATTAGAGCACCTGGGAGGTTCTCTGCAAGTCCTTCAAACCAGACGCAAAAACAGAGCCAAGTCATTCTTTAAGCTTCGTTGGGTTTCGGAGCTCCTGGTGTTTTGCGCAAGTCCAGGTAAGGGAAGCTAGCCTTCGTTTTCAATACAAGCCATAGTTTTGCTGTTTCTGAAGTGAGGGCGACGTGGTCGCCGGTTCTCTGTTTCTTTCGAAATGCTCTGTTCTATGTGGTTGGGCGACGTGGTCGCCGGTTTTAAATACGGGTTTCGAACTCCCCTGTGTTTGACGTTGTTTGAAGCTGTTTGGGATTTAAATACAATATATATGTGATATTCGAAAGTTTGAAACGTTGAAATGATTGTTGCTGTGATTTGAAATATTCCTTTGCATGGTATGATGTCTTGAATGCTGTGAATGTGGGATCGAGGCATAGTATTTTCAGGAAAGGAAATACCGTGTAAGATCTGTATAGGTGTATTGACTAGGGGCTTGTCTAGAAGGAGATATCCTGACTCTGCTGATATAATGGAATCACGTAGATGAAGTTATTCAGTTGTGGAGAGTCGGAGGAGGTTCATATGAATGGGTGACTCGTGTGAAAAAGAACGAGCTCGGCCTGTTATATGAATTAACCTTGTCATACCGGGAGAGTGATGATATAAGACTATATATGCGCATGGCTGTGTGGATTCACAGCGACCCTGTGTGGATTTCACAGTGGTATGGTATGACAGGTGCAGATCTCTGAGCCTGAGTCAACGCACGAGTCAATCCGGAAGTAGTGTCATGTGTCTATGCATTGTGAGTCAGTGGAAAGTCTGACGTGTGAACCATGAATACTGAAATTAGAAATAGACACTTGACGAGTTATGGAATATGAGTATGTTGATGGTTGAAAATTGATATGGATCATGAATGGTGTGAAGTTTTATGTTTACTATTGATTTAAAAGTTTTTAAACCATCTAGCTTACCCCTTTTCTTTTGTATTGCTCTGTGGTTATTTTCTCTTAAACTGTGATGATCGTGTATTTTTACACGGGAGCAGATGATCTTCCAGGGAGTAGAGCTCTTTAGAGAGTGGTCGCCGGAAGGAGATCGCCTGTATCCGTCTCTATCGGGTGATCGCCTGTTTCTGCCTTTATCGGGTGATCGCCTGTTTTTCTGTTCTGGTAGCAGATCGGCTGTTTTGGGTCCCCTGATAGGAGATCGCCGGTTTTCAATTTAGTTGGCTGTATTTTGTTTAAATTTTAGAAAAATATACCGGTTATGTATTTATCTCCCTGTGAGGAGAAACTTTATTTACATATATATGATCTTGTTCATTTCAATCTATTTGTTACTTTTATTTATATTATATGAACATGTATGGTATTTTGGCGGGATGTTACATTAATGGTATCAGAGCAGTTCGTCCTTAGGATGACCTGAGGGCTGTGGATCCATTGTGTTTCTTCTGCTCATAAAGTTTATTTGATTTTAAAATAACAACTATAGTGAACGGTTTTCAAACGTTTTTGTATTGAAATTTTGTGTGTGCTTTGGTGAATATATGCTCTAACTGAAAATCTTAGTATTAAGAATGAGAAGGTCTTGATAAAGTAGTGAGGGTGCACACTCATAACTGGATCGAGATGATTCTCAATCTTAATTCTAAAGGTTTGATGTTTAGCACATATTGAATTCTGGTGTGAGCTATTTCATTCCCTTGAGTGTCTTTGTAATTGATTGAAAATGGTTGATTGGATTGATGACTGCATACCAGTAGCTGTTCTGGTGTTTTGCTTGAGATTATAAGTATCACGATTCTGTTGATGAGCTCAAATTCTTAATGAATTTGAGATGCTGACCTTTGTAAGGTCTAAATGTTACCTCTAGAATGAATTGATTTCTTATCGATCTCATTCTTGTGGTTGTAGGGAATATAGAAGCCAATAGTTTCAGAATCAAAAACGAAGAAGATGGCGCGTAGACCTTCTACCCCTCCCCAACCTTCTTCAGAAATGAGCCAGATTGCCAAGGCCATCGAGATGATGGCAACTGCCATCCAGCAGCAGAATGCAGCGATGGCTCAGAACCATCAAGCTACAATGCACCACTGGGAGACTGCTCGGTCGGCTGAGACAAATTCCCACGTTGGTCAGCCTCAGGAACAGATGGGACTGACCGAGTTCATGAGGCACAACCCACCCAAGTTCAGTGGGAATGCCACCCCTGATCAAGCAGATCAGTGGGTCAGAGAGTTGGAGAAAATCTTTAGGGCGACCTCCTGCCCTGAAGAGAAGAAGTTGGTGTTCGCCACCTTTTTGCTGTCTGGAGAAGCTGAGTTCTGGTGGATGGGAGCTCAGCAGATGATGGAGGCCCGAGAGGATGTGTTGGACTGGGAAAGCTTCAGGGTGAGGTTCTTGGAGAAATACTTCCCAGACAGCGCAAGGTTTGCGAGGGAAGCTGAGTTCCTAAAGTTGGAGCAGGGGGATATGTCTGTGAACGCCTATGCTGCTCGGTTTGAGTACCTCGCCCGATTTTATACCCAGGCGACCTCCGAGGCCTGGAGGTGTAGGAAGTTCGAAGAGGGGCTGAAGCATGGGCTGAAGAGGACCATAGCCCCGATGTGCATCAGGGAATTTCACGCCTTGGTAGAGAAGGCGAAGATGGTGGAGACCCTGGAAAAGGGTGATTCTCGGGTGATCAGGTCACACCCAGGGAGTTCTTCCAGTGGGAAGGCTAAGGTACAGCACCCACACAGCAAGCCTTATGCGAGACCTCCACCACCTCGGGTAGGAACAACGTCATCCCAGTTTCAGCAGCAGCAACCTTGGAAACCCAAGTGTTACCATTGTGGTGGACCACACACCTCTAACGCGTGCTTCAAGAGGAGTTCAGAGAAAAGGTGCTACACCTGCCAAAAGACGGGGCACGTTGCTAGAGAGTGCCCTAACCGGAATGGGGCGACCCAACCCAGTGGCTCTCAACAGACGAGAAACGAAGGCAGCAGACCTCAGGCATCAGGGAGAGTGTTTGCCATGTCTGGAGCAGAAGCATCTCAGTCAGGTAACCTCATGCAAGGTGTTTGTTTTATAGCTGGTAGAGGTGTAAAAGCTTTGTTTGATTCTGGAGCGACACACTCCTTTGTGTCAAGCCTGTGTGTAGCCGAGTTGGGCCTTCTAGTGAAGGAGTTACCTTTCGAACTGTTGGTCTCTACACCTGCGTCAGGACAGGTGTTGACCTCTACAGTTTGCCCTGAATGTCCAGTGATAGTAGAGGGGCGCAGATTCAAAGTGAACTTGATCTGCCTACCTCTTCAGGACCTGGATGTTATCCTGGGAATGGATTGGCTAGCTGCCAATCACGTTCTCATTGACTGCGGTAGTCAGAAGATAACGTTTCCAGACCTCCAAGGATCAGATGTGATATCTGCTCAGCAAGGGCAGTCGGAGTTGGAAGAAGGGGCGAGGTGCTTCGTGATGTTGGCTCGGTTGGAAGTGAAGAATGTAGGGGACGTAGGCAGAATCCATGTGGTGAAAGATTTCGGGGATGTATTTCCAGAAGAAGTACCTGGGTTACCCCCTAAGAGAGAAGTGGAATTCTCTATTGATTTAGTACCTGGGGCTGGACCAGTGTGAATGGCGCCCTACAGGATGGCACCAGCCGAGTTGGTGGAATTAAAGAAGCAAGTGGAAGAGTTGCTGGAGAAACAATTCATCAGACCCAGTGTATCTCCATGGGGGGCTCCAGTACTTCTAGTTAAGAAGAAGGATGGAGGGTCTCGGCTGTGTATAGATTACAGGCAGTTGAACAAGCTGACCATCAAGAACAAGTACCCTCTACCCAGAATTGACGATTTGATGGATCAAATACATGGGGCCTCGGTGTTCTCCAAGATTGACCTGAGATCGGGGTACCACCAGATTTTGGTAAAAGCTGAAGATGTTCAAAAGACAGCTTTTAGGTCTTGGTATGGGCACTATGAGTATGTGGTGATGCCGTTTGGAGTAACCAATGCTCCAGCTCTGTTCATGGACTACATGAATAGGATTTTTCGCCCTTTCTTGGATAAGTTTGTGGTGGTCTTCATTGACGACATACTCATTTATTCAAGGACCGAGGAAGAGCATGAAGAACACCTGAGGACAGTATTGGAAATACTGAGGGAGAAGCAACTCTATGCCAAGTTCTCTAAGTGCGAGTTTTGGCTGAAGGAAGTCAACTTCTTGGGACACGTAATATCTGCTCGGGGGATCTCAGTGGATCCAGCCAAGGTAGAGGCAGTGCTGCAGTGGGAACGCCCTAAGACCGTCACTGAGATAAGGAGCTTTGTAGGTTTGGCGGGCTACTATCGGAGGTTTATTGAGGACTTTTCCAAGGTAGTGGCTCCTTTAACACAGCTGACCCGCAAGGATCAACCTTTTGCTTGGACCGACCGATGTGAGCAGAGCTTCAAGGAACTAAAGGAAAGGTTGACTAGTGCTCCAGTACTAGTGATCCCCGAGGTAGGAAGACCTTTTGATGTCTACTGTGACGCTTCACATCAGGGTCTGGGATGTGTTTTAATGCAAGAGAAAAGAGTGGTTGCATATGCTTCAAGGCAACTCAAGGTTCATGAGAGAAACTACCCTACGCATGATTTGGAGTTGGCGGCTGTGGTATTTGCCTTGAAGATCTGGAGGCACTATTTATATGGAGCTCGGTTCCAGGTGTTCAGTGACCATAAGAGCCTGAAATACCTGTTCGATCAGAAGGAACTAAACATGAGACAAAGAAGGTGGATGGAGTTTCTAAAGGACTACGATTTTCAACTCATGTATCATCCAGGGAAGGCCAATGTAGTGGCAGATGCTTTGAGTAGAAAATCAGTACAAGTAGCCACCATGATGATGGAGGAGCAGAAACTGATCGAGCAGTTCAGAGACTTAAACCTTGGAGTAGAATTCCACGCAAATCACATTAGTTGTAGTAGGCTAACTATAACTAATGACTTCCTTGGGATGTTAAGGGATGAGCAGTTGAAGGACCCTAGCCTGAAGCGTACTGTGGAGTCACTAGGGACAGATCAGGCTAGAGACTTTGTGATGGGTGATGATGGGATCTTGAGATTTAATGGCAGGATTTGCATCCCTGCAAATGGAGAATTGAAGAAGATGATCCTAGATGAAGGTCACAAGAGTCGCCTTAACCTACATCCAGGCATGAACAAGATGTACCATGACCTGAAGGAGTCATTTTGGTGGTCGGGCATGAAGAGAGACATCGCCCAGTATGTTACTACCTGTTTGACGTGTCAGAAGGCAAAGGTAGAACATCAAAGGCCTGGCGGGTTGTTACAGCCATTGGATATCCCTGAATGGAAATGGGACAGCATCGCCATGGATTTTGTTACCCATTTACCCAGATCGGTAAAGGGCCATGATGCAATCTGGGTCATCACTGATCGGCTGACGAAGAGTGCTCACTTTCTCCCAGTGAACATGAGGATGCCTATGACCAAGTTGGCACAGTTGTACATCAAAGAGATAGTAAGGTTGCATGGGGTGCCTTCCAGCATCGTTTCAGATAGAGATCCCAGGTTCACTTCACGGTTTTGGCAGACCTTACAAAATTGCTTGGGAACTAAGTTGAGGATGAGCTCTGCATATCATCCCCAAACAGATGGTCAGTCAGAGAGAACGATCCAGTCCTTGGAAGATCTGCTGAGGACGTGTGTCTTGGATCAATTGGGGATTTGGGACGAGGTGTTGCCACTGGTGGAATTTACCTATAATAACAGTTATCACGCTAGTATTGGGATGGCACCATATGAAGCCCTGTATGGGAGGAAATGCAGAACTCCCTTATGTTGGTACCAGGAGGGCGAAGCAGTCTTGGTTGGACCAGAGTTGATTCAGCAGACGACCGAGAAGGTGCAACAGATACAAAGCAGAATGAAGGCTTCTCAAAGTAGGCAGAAGTCATATGCAGACCAGAGGAGAAAGCCTTTGGAGTTTGCTGCTGGAGACCATGTGTTCATGAAAGTGACGCCAACCAAGGGTGTAGGACGGGCGATCAGACCAAAGAAGTTGTCCCCTAAGTTCGTGGGACCATATCAGATCTTAAGGAGGATTGGCCCAGTAGCTTATGAGATCGCCCTGCCTCCCCATTTAGCGAATCTGCACAATGTCTTTCACGTTTCACAGCTAAGGAAGTACATGGCAGACCCTAGTCATGTGCTGGAGGTGGACAACGTGCAGATCAGGGATGACTTGTCCTTTGAAGCGAGACCAGTCAGGATTGTCGATCGTCAAAGTAAACAGCTCAGAGGCAAGACCATCAACATGGTGAAAGTGGTGTGGGATGAGCGATCGGGTGATTCAACTTGGGAGGTAGAAGAACCTATGAGAGAAGCTTATCCATACCTCTTTTCCTTGTAATTCAATTTTCGAGGACGAAAATTTTTCTTGTTGGGGAGAATGTAAGGACCTGTAAAATTTTATTGGAATAAAATGGGTTATATTTTAAATGAATTCTATGTATGTTCTATTTAAAATAAAAAGGAAGGAAAGTTAAGTTTAGAAGGCTATGAGGTCGCCGGTCGCCTGCTACACATGGTCGCCAGGGCGCGAGGCATGCGGGCATCGCGCGGCGCGCGAGGCATGCAGGCATCGCGCGGGCGCGAGGCATGCGGGCATCGCGCGGGCGCGAGAGGCATGCGGGCATCGCCAGGGCGCGAGGCATGCGGGCATTGCCAGGGCGCGAGAGGCATGCGGGCATCGCCAGGGCGCGAGGCATGCGGGCATTGCCAGGGCGCGAGAGGCATGCGGGCATCGCCAGGGCACGAGAGGCATGCGGGCATCGCCAGGGCGCGAGGCATGCGGGCATTGCCAGGGCGCGAGAGGCATGCGGGCATTCGCCAGGGCGCGAGGCATGAGGGCGTCGCCAGGGATAGGCATCGGTCGTCCCCCAGAGGGAGACATCGGTCGTCTTCCAGGGCGAGGGAGACATCGGTCGTCTTCCAGGGCGAGGGAGACATCGGTCGTTCGCCAGGATGAGTCAGCGGTGGAAAGTTATCGCGCGACGTCGAGTTTCACACAGAGTAAGGTGGGACCCAGGCTCCCAGCATGAAACGTCCTGCATGCGCGACACGTAGACAAAAAGAGTGGTTCAGGCTAGTGACCTCAGAGTGTTAGCCTGCGCAGAGGCACGCTTAGTCGTACTGTTCAGTGAAGCGTACACGCAAACTTCCCTGCAGAGTGGGTGGTGGCAGCGGTTTTTGTGGAGAAGTCAGCTTAAGATGCAAAAACCCATTTCTGAGAGAGAAAGAAAGAAACGTCGCAGTTGTTCAAGAGCGAAAGAGTGAGTTTACCTCCCTTCTCCTCCATTCTCTCCTTCGCACTGCGATTCTAGCACCTTCACACAAGAGTACGACGAACGACGACCACCATTAGAGCACCTGGGAGGTTCTCTGCAAGTCCTTCAAACCAGACGCAAAAACAGAGCCAAGTCATTCTTTAAGCTTCGTTGGGTTTCGGAGCTCCTGGTGTTTTGCGCAAGTCCAGGTAAGGGAAGCTAGCCTTCGTTTTCAATACAAGCCATAGTTTTGCTGTTTCTGAAGTGAGGGCGACGTGGTCGCCGGTTCTCTGTTTCTTTCGAAATGCTCTGTTCTATGTGGTTGGGCGACGTGGTCGCCGGTTTTAAATACGGGTTTCGAACTCCCCTGTGTTTGACGTTGTTTGAAGCTGTTTGGGATTTAAATACAATATATATGTGATATTCGAAAGTTTGAAACGTTGAAATGATTGTTGCTGTGATTTGAAATATTCCTTTGCATGGTATGATGTCTTGAATGCTGTGAATGTGGGATCGAGGCATAGTATTTTCAGGAAAGGAAATACCGTGTAAGATCTGTATAGGTGTATTGACTAGGGGCTTGTCTAGAAGGAGATATCCTGACTCTGCTGATATAATGGAATCACGTAGATGAAGTTATTCAGTTGTGGAGAGTCGGAAGAGGTTCATATGAATGGGTGACTCGTGTGAAAAAGAACGAGCTCGGCCTGTTATATGAATTAACCTTGTCATACCGGGAGAGTGATGATATGAGACTATATATGCGCATGGCTGTGTGGATTCACAGCGACCCTGTGTGGATTTCACAGTGGTATGGTATGACAGGTGCAGATCTCTGAGCCTGAGTCAACGCACGAGTCAATCCGGAAGTAGTGTCATGTGTCTATGCATTGTGAGTCAGTGGAAAGTCTGACGTGTGAACCATGAATACTGAAATTAGAAATAGACACTTGACGAGTTATGGAATATGAGTATGTTGATGGTTGAAAATTGATATGGATCATGAATGGTGTGAAGTTTTATGTTTACTATTGATTTAAAAGTTTTTAAACCATCTAGCTTACCCCTTTTCTTTTGTATTGCTCTGTGGTTATTTTCTCTTAAACTGTGATGATCGTGTATTTTTACACGGGAGCATATGATCTTCCAGGGAGTAGAGCTCCTTAGAGAGTGGTCGCCGGAAGGAGATCGCCTGTTTCCGTCTCTATCGGGTGATCGCCTGTTTCTGCCTCTATCGGGTGATCGCCTGTTTTTCTGTTCTGGTAGCAGATCGGCTGTTTTGGGTCCCCTGATAGGAGATCGCCGGTTTTCAATTTAGTTGGCTGTATTTTGTTTAAATTTTAGAAAAATATACCGGTTATGTATTTATCTCCCTGTGAGGAGAAACTTTATTTACATATATATGATCTTGTTCATTTCAATCTATTTGTTACTTTTATTTTCATTATATGAACATGTATGGTATTTTGGCGGGATGTTACAGTGTACCTGTATCATGTCAGAACTCCATGAAGGCATATGCGAGAGTCACATCGGCGGCTGAGTCCTTTCTTCAAAGGTCATTCGAGCTGGGTACTACTGGCCAACCATGAGGGAAGACTGCACAAGGTACGCATAGCGGTGTAAGCAGTGCCAACAGCACACCAACTGGCATCATGCGCCTCCAGAGGAGTTGAGGTCGATCCATAGTCCATGGCCTTTCCACACCTAGGGGATCAATATCCTGGGACCATTTCCCCTAGCGATTCGACAGATGAAGTACCTTGTGGTTGCCATCGAGTACTTTACCAAATGGATAGAGGCTGAGCCCGTGGCGCAGATCACAACTTGCAAAGTCCAACACTTCGTGTGGAAAAACATAGTTTGCCGCTTTGGAATCCCAAAGCGTTTGGTGTCTGACAATGGCACCCAGTTCGCGAGTTAGCAGTTAGGTAAACTATGCACGGAGCTCGCCATCAAGCAGGTGTTCGCATCAGTAGAGCACCCCCAAACTAATGGACAGGTTGAATCCACCAGCCGAGTCTTGCTCAGGGGCCTGAAAAGAAGGTTGGAGAAAGCCAAAGGGACTTAGGCAGAAGAGGTCCCCAGAATTATGTGGGCTTATCACACCACTTCCCAGTCCACCACCAAGGAGACACCTTTTAGCCTGGTGTATGGTTCAGATGTCGTGATCCCCGTTGATATCCAAAAAAGTTCACCTTGTTTCCAGGGAACTTTGTGGCCGAGGAGTCTAATGAGGAAAGAAGTGTGAACCTAGATCTGCTGGACGAAGTCAGGGAGGAAGCACGCATTAAAGCCGAAGCCTTGAAAAGAAGAATGGAGCACAAGTACAAGTCCAAGTTAAGACCATGGCAGCTCCAGGTGGCCAACCTGGTAATGCGGAAGGCTCATCCCTACCAGCTGGAGAACAAGTTGTCTCCCAAGTGGAGTGGTCCATTCCGTGTGACAGAGGCACTTGGGAATGGAGCGTACAGACTGGAGACCCTAGAAGGTGGGGCTATCCCCCGAACGTGGAATGGAGCCAACCTTAAGTTCTATTTCAGTTAGTTACACTATTGTATGCAGTTAAACTTCATTTCATTCAGTTATACTATTGTACACAGTTAACGGGACAATCTTTTTTCCTTACGAGGGTTTTTTAATGAGGTCACCCAATAAAAGAAAAAGTTAGTTGAAATAGATGTATTTTCAATGTGTCGTACAAAGTAAGCGGACCTCTCCCTCGCCTTCATACGCCGAGGTCGAGAATAGTATGGTCCCTCAATAAACTTTTCCCTTGCCTTTATACGCCAAAGCCGAGAACAGTAAGCGAACCTCTCCCTCGCTTTCATACGCTGAGGTCGAGAACAGTATGGTCCCTTAGTAAGACCTCTCCCTTGCCTTTATACGCCAAGGTTGAGAACAGTAAGACCTCTCTCTTGCCTTTATACGCCAAGTACGAGGCCAGTTCTCCCTTGCCTTTATACGCCAAGGTCAAGAACAACAAGTGAACCTCTCCCTTGTCTTCATACACCAAGGTCGAGAATAGTATGGTTCCCCAGTAAAACTCTTCCTTGCCTTTATATGCCGAGGTCGAGAACAACAAGTGAAACTCTCCCTTGTCTTCATACGTTAAGGTCGAGAATAGTATGGTTCCCAGTAAAACTCTTCCTTGCCTTTATACACCAAGGTCGAGAACAGTAAATAAACCTCTCCGCTTACATGTGATAAGACCGGAAACAAGCAAAACGAGGATCGCGCTACTTAAGTAAAGGCAGTCATTTATGCGTTTTAAGTTAATGGAGATCAAGTAGAAGAGGATTTCACTAATGGAGGAAGAGGCCATCCACCCAAGCATTTAAAATTCTTCTTACTAGTCTTCTTAAAAAGTAGAACATTTTGGGTTCTCTTGAAAATCAAAAGATAGTAGTATAAATAAATCTTTGTAAATACTCTTGTATAAATTTGTAAATAATATAGAAATAGCCTTAGGAGTATGCCAAAGAGGAAAACCAAAAGAAACCTCTAAATATAAGGCATTTTAGGCACTTTCTTTAGGAAAAAGTGGAAAAAGTGTCTCTTCTACTCCTTTCTCTCTTAGGCACTAGAAGGAGCTAGAAGAGTGACTCTTCCCACTCCTTCCCCTTTGTAACATGTCCAGCCCTCCTTATTATAAATAGGAGTGCTTGGTTCTTAATAATAAAAAAGTTGAAAGTTAGAAGTAAAGAAACTATCTTGAAATTGAGAGAGTGAGTTTATGAGACTTGTCTCTTCTTCTCCTCCATGTCTTATCTAGTGAGCTTTGGAGACTCTCAAGTGGCGGCACCACCCACTCATCTTGGAATAACCACCCTCCAAGTGGTGTGAATCACATCTCCAAAAGGCTACAACCACATAAGTCATTTCTATTCATCTTCTAAAAATACCCATTTGTGTTTTCTTGTAGTTTTTCCATTTTTAATCGGTTCAATCTTTTCCATGAGTTGTTTCCGTTCATTTGCTGCCATTGTTGTGCAATTTTTTTGGTTTATTTCCTTGTTTTCTTGCTGTTTTAAATTCGTCCAAACCATGGGTTTCCATATACATGTGTCGTTCTTGTTTTCCATCCATGGGTTTTTGTTCTTTGATGAGTTTCTTTGTGATTTTCTAATTCCTATTGAATTTCAATCAGTATTTTCACTTGTTCTTGGTGCTCTTATGTTGTTCTTGTGTTTCCTTTGAAGTTTGGTACTGTTCTTGAATTACCCATTCATATTCCATTGTTATCTTACACTACAAGTTACCTATTCATGTGTTTTTAGAATGAACCTTTGTTTTCTTGAGTAGAAACTCTATTAATTTTTCTTTAGAATTTTGATCCTAATTCTTGAAAGTTTCATGAATACAATGAAACCTATGTCAACTCAACCCAAACCAAGAAAGGTTCATGAGAGACTCACATCATGTTGGCAAAAGTGTTCCAAAAACAGGCAAGATAGCAAAAGCAGACACAGAATAAAGAAAAAAGATTCCACAGATAAATACAGATTCATTAATTACAGGATAAATAAAAATTCATCAAGGTTCACAAAGTACAGAGATAAAATCAACCAAGGAGGAGTCATGGCCGCTACTCAGCATCCACCAACTGCCCATCGACAATGGTCTTGTTCAGGCCGGTTTGGGAAAGGTCCACCCCAGGATGCACACAGGCAACCTGGGCCATGGCATCCCCAAACCCTGCTCCGTATGCCTCAGTGGCCTCACTGGTGAGCTCGTCCCTCATCTGTTGGAAGACCTCGTCCTTGTGGGCCACCTCCTCCTTCAGCTTAGCCAATTTCTCCCTCGTTTGGGCCATCTCTTTATCCTTGCTGCCAAGCTCCTTCTTCAGATCGTCCACCTCAGTGTGAAGGTCACCATTTCTCGCATATAACCCCTCAGGGTCTCTTGAGATTTTTCAAACAAAAGGCCCTTAGTTTCTCGGTCATCCTTGCGGAGTTTGTCCACCTCCAGGGTAAGCCTTGTCACTTGGCGTTTCAGATCAACGGTCTTAAAGGCTTCTTAGTCAGCTAACTCCTTTGCCTCCCACACCTTGGTAAGAAGGAGGTTGGACCCAACAAGGGCTTCCCCAAGGTGTCATGACACCTGCTCCACCAGGGGGTCCACCTCCAAGCTTCCCAATCTTTCCCTGACTTGGGCGGATCACAACACTTTCTAAAGGTAGGAAGACAGATCGACAGTAGGGTCCCACAGGTCACCCTCCGAAGCACTCTCCCCCCCACCTTCCTGCACCACGACATTGTGAGGGGAGGAGGTGCTAGGAAGGCACTCTCTGTAGGAGGGAGTTTAGCCTTCAGAGTCTGAAGGTACAGGGATGGTGGCGTCGACTTTGCGTTTCCTTGAGAAAATGAGGCGTGAATAAGTGTCCTCATCTTCAGAAGGAGAAACCTTAGTACCCTCCGCTACACCTTTGGACCCTTTACCCTTTGCAGAAGGGCCTGGCACGGAAGGGCCTGGAGCAGTCTTCTTTTGCAGGGCCAAGGCGGCCAGTTGCCTCCTTTTCTTAGCGTCCAGCACCATGCCTGCGAAGGAAGGGAGAAAATAGTAAGTAATCAAGCAAACAACACACGCAGTCAAAGCGACACCAACATATATAAGGGGAAGGGGGTACCAATGTAGGCCTTAAGGGAGGAGGGGTTGTATTCGTGCTTAATCAGCTCGGCAGAGCTGAACACTACTCGAAGACTGGAAAGGAAGTTGCACACCTCCCATTCCCGTGGGGGTAAGTCCTCGAGGCATCTAGGTTTCTTGAGCCCAGGCTTCTCTATCCAATAAAGATGAAACCCATCCAAGAGTTTGGGGTCGTTCTTGTTGCAGCGAATCTTGAAGAATACCTCCATGGATGGCAGGTGCCCGAAGTGCTGGCATAGAATGGAGAACGCCCAACTGTTAGGGTATAGCTGGGCGGGGGCTACATTGATCTCAGTCAAGAGGGCTCGTTCAAAACTGGTGAAGGGCAAGCGGAGGAGGAGTTTTTTGAAGATGGTGGAATAGATGAAGCAAAAGGGCCCTTCAAAGTCTGACGACTCATCACAGCAGACATGTTCATCTACCCTACAAGGCGCTACCCACACAAATTTGTCGTGTTCTTTCCCAAAGATACAGGATTTGTGGTGGGACTCGCTCTTCCTATAGGTTACTATGCTCGTGGAAGTGGTGAAATCAGAGGATTCTTCTATAAGGCCACTGGGAGCCCAAGGGTATAACCGCTTGTAGTTGGGGGAAGGTTGAGGTAGGGGTGTTTGATCCATCTTATAAAGAAGGGCTAAAACAAAGGAAGAGAAAAGCGCAAACTCAGAAGAGGAAATGTGTGCATTTCGTGAAAGTAGAAAAACAGAGAACGATTCGCAATCACAAGAGGCGAGAAATATAAACAAACCCAACGCAGTTAAAGCAGATTATGAGCATCAAAATAGTAAGGCGATGACAGTTACGAGATAAAGGACGTACCTTTAAATAAATGCACTTCGGGAGGATGAGGTATGGAGATGAAGAAGGCGTAGAGAGTTTGAAGGGAGGCGCAGAGATTTTGTGAAGAGTAATGAAATAGTGGGAAACACTTGAGTTTTCGAAATGTTATTGTATTAGGGAAGCACAAGCGGCAACGTTTTTCAGCCATTAATCTGGCCACGTGTACATCCCAGAAAGAGTATGGTGAGATGTCACCTCGAGGTACTGTGCACGTCCCATCAGACATTGCCACGTAGGTTGCTAAGGCAAACGGTTAGGCTATTTGCTGAAGCTAGCTCCAGCTCAAGCCTACGGGGCTTGTGTACTGGCCAGACCTCAGGCCTCAGCTCTGGTAGACATCGGCTGTAGTGGACATCGGCACCGGTAGACAGCGGCTCCAGTGGACATCGGCACTGGTAGACATCGGTTACAGTGGACATCGGCACTGGCAGACATCGGCACTAGTGATTTGATCGGTATGATGGGTAACATAAGTGGGGCCCTAAAGAACATACGTATGTTATCCTATGTGAATAAAGGCCTATTTCACGGAGAGTCCATGCGTGTGGTGTGTATAGTACCTTCAGGTCTAACATGAGTAAGGTATTTCCTGGAGGCGCCAAAGCCCAAGAGTGCTAGGGTTTCCAAGGAAGGCTGCATGCATGGCATGTGGAAAATTAGGGCACCCATAGAACAGATGGATTTCGTAGCAAGTGAAGCACGATTTGTTGCCCTAGCGGCCATACTGTTAAGACTACACACTCCATAAGAGGAAAGTCCTGTGTGGCGGCTACGCTAAGTTTTTGCAACACGCATAGGATGCCTTGATAGGTAACCCTAATTCCACTTAAGGAAAGATTCTCGTGGGGCAGAGGTGTTGACCTAGATACAGTCTATAAAAAGGGTGGTAAGAACCCTAGAAAGGTACACCGTTCTAAGCTTGAACTATTTTACTTACTCATTGTTCTTTAGCCCAGTATTAACTTGACCGTCAGAGTGCAGTCTACAGGTAGGGCCCCCTCTGTTTCAACGGAGCCGCTTCCCAGAATCTGAGAGAGATCAGCAGAACCACCAAGAAATAAGGAGAGCAATCATCTGCCTTGAAGTCAATGGCGACTAGGTCAACCGGTAAGAACATAAAGTAACAACATATCACACTTCTAAGAACTAAATAGAGTATATTCAGCAAAATATATACATATACATACATATATATATATATATACATCTATATATACATACATATATATATATATATATATATATATATTTATAATTAATGATAATCTGATAAACGAGGAAGTCTTTAATGTAAGAAGTATTACTACATAATACCAATGGTTCTATATATTATCCTGAGATGGATTAATTATAGTTTTTCATGTAAAATTGTTTTTGAAACTTAGTTGGTTCTAGCATTCTCCAAGTTATTATTGTTGTTTAATTTTTTTATGTGCTTATTTATATAACCTTTGCTAGTGTAGTTAAGGTTAAGAGTAGATCAGCACTACTCCTCGTGCGCCCATGCATGCAACACTAAGGACGATTTCTTATGCTCAAGCATAGAGCTTCACATGAACAGCGTATCTAAAGCTTAACCCACACCTTGATACGCGTGGTTTTTGGAACCCACTATGGTTGATCCAGTATCCTGACCACATACTGAGTGCACTTTCGGCGATCATGTGCACCATAGGCGATTGGCGATCATGCACACTACAGGCGATTGGCGTTCATGTGTAATCTAGGCGACAGGCGATTATGTACTAACCAGGCGATCTCATAGTCTTCTAAGCTACACTTTCCTTCCTTTTTATTTTAAATAAAAACATACTTAGAATTCATTTAAAATATATTCCTTTTATTCCAATTTAATTTTACAGGTCCTTACATTCTCCCCAACAAGAAAAATTTTCGTCCTCAAAAATTGAATTACAATGAAAAGAGGTATGGATAGGCTTCTCTCATGGGTTCTTCTAACTCCCAAGTTGAATCACCCAATCTCTCATCCCACACCACTTTCACCATGTTGATGGTCTTGCCTCTGAGCTGTTTACTTTGCCGATCGTCAATCCTGACTGGTTTCGCTTCAAAGGACAAGTCATCCCTGATCTGCACATCGTCCACTTCCAGCACATGACTAGGGTCTGCCATGTACTTCCTCAGCTGTGATACATGAAAGACATTATGCAGATTCGCTAAATGGGGAGGTAGGGCGATCTCATAAGCCACTGGACCAATCCTTCTTAAGATCTGATATGGTCCCACGAACTTAGGGGACAACTTCTTTGATCTGATCGCCCGTCCTACACCCTTGGTTGGTGTCACTCTCATGAACACATGGTCTCCAGCAGCAAACTCCAAAGGTTTTCTCCTCTGATCTGCATAGGATTTCTGCCTACTTTGAGATGCTCTCATTCTGTCTTTTATCTGTTGCACCTTCTCGGTCGTCTGCTGAATCAACTCTGGTCCAACCAATACTGTTTCGCCCTCCTGGTACCAGAACAATGGAGTTCTGCATTTCCTTCCATACAAGGCTTCGTATGGCGCTATCCCTATTATTATAGGTAAACTCCACCAGCGGCAACACCTCATCCCAACTTCCCAATTGATCCAAGACACACGTCCTCAGTAGATCTTCCAAGGACTGGACCGTTCTCTCTGACTGTCCATCTGTTTGAGGATGATATGCCGAGCTCATTCTCAACTTAGTTCCCAAGCAATCTTGTAAAGTCTGCCAAAACCGTGAAGTGAACCTGGGATCTCTATCTGAAACAATGCTGGAAGGAACTCCATGCAGCCTCACTATTTCTTTGATGTACAACTGTGCCAACTTGGCCATAGGCATCCTCATATTCACTGGGAGAAAGTGGGCACTCTTCGTCAGCCGATCAATGATGACCCAGATTGCATCATGACCCTTTATCGATCTGGGTAAATGGGTAACAAAATCCATGGCAATGCTGTCCCATTTCCACTCAGGGATATCCAGTTGCTGTAACAACCCGCCAGGTCTTTGATGCTCTATCTTCGCCTTCTGACATGTTAAGCAGGTTGTAACATACTGGGTGATGTCTTTCTTCATGCCCGACCACCAAAATGACTCCTTCAAGTCATGGTACATCTTGTTCATGCCTGGATGTAGGCTAAGGCGACTCTTGTGACCTTCCTCTAGGATCATCTTCTTCAACTCTTCATTTGCAGGTATGCAAATTCTGCCATTAAATCTCAGGATCCCATCATCGCCCATCACAAAGTCTTTAGCCTGGTCGGTCCCTAGTGACTCCACAGTACGCTTCAGACTAGGGTCCTCCAACTGCTTATCCTTTATCACTCCAAGGAAGTCATTAGTTATAGCTAGCTTACTACAACTAATGTGATTTACATGAAATTCTACCCCAAGGTTTAAGTCTCTGAATTGCTCGATCAGTTTCTGCTCTTCCATCATCATGGTGGCTACTTGTATTGATTTTCTACTCAAAGCATCTGCCACTACGTTGGCCTTCCCTGGATGATACATGAGTTGAAAATCATAGTCCTTTAGAAACTCCATCCACCTTCTTTGCCTCATGTTTAGTTCCTTCTGATCAAACAGGTATTTCAGGCTCTTATGGTCACTGAACACCTGGAACCGAGCTCCATATAAATAGTGCCTCCAAATCTTCAAGGCGAACACCACAGCCGCCAACTCCAAATCATGAGTAGGATAGTTTCTCTCATGAACCTTGAGTTGCCTTGAAGCATATGCAACCACTCTTTTCTCTTGCATCAAAACACATCCCAAACCCTGATGTGAAGCATCACAGTAGACATCAAAAGGTCTTCCTACCTCTGGGATCACCAGCACTGGAGCACTAGTCAACCTTTCCTTTAGTTCCATGAAGCTCTGCTCACATCGGTCGGTCCAAGCAAAAGGTTGATCCTTGCGGGTCAACTGTGTTAAAGGGGCCACTACCTTGGAAAAGTCCTCAATGAACCTCCGATAGTAGCCTGCTAAGCCCACAAAACTCCTTATCTCAGTAACTATCTTAGGACGTTCCCACTGAAGCACTGCCTCCACTTTGGCTGGATCCACCGAGATCCCCTGGGCAGATATTACATGTCCTAAGAAGTTGACTTCTTTCAACCAGAACTCACACTTAGAGAACTTGGCATATAATTGCTTCTCCCTCAGGATCTCCAATACTGTCTTCAGATGTTCTTCATGTTCTTCCTCGGTCCTTGAATAAATGAGTATGTCGTCTATGAAGACTACCACAAACTTATCCAAGAAAGGGCGAAAAATCTGATTCATGTAGTCCATGAACAGAGCTAGAGCATTTGTTACTCCAAACGGCATCACCACATACTCATAGTGCCCATAACGAGATCTAAATGCTGTCTTTTGAACATCTTCAGCTTTTACCAAAATTTGGTGGTACCCCGATCTCAGATCAATCTTTGAGAACACCGAGGCCCCATGTATTTGATCCATCAAATCGTCAATTCTAGGTAGGGGGTACTTGTTCTTGATGGTCAACTTGTTCAACTGCCTGTAATCTATACACAACCGAGACCCTCCATCCTTTTTCTTAACTAGGAGCACTGGAGCCCCCCATGGAGATACACTGGGTCTGATGAATTGTTTCTCCAACAACTCCTCCACTTGCTTCTTTAATTCTACCAACTCGGCTGGAGCCATCCTGTAAGGTGCCATTAACACTGGTCCAGCTCTAGGTACCAAATCAATAGAGAATTCCACTTCTCTCTTAGGAGGTAATCCAGGTATTTCTTCTGGAAATACATCCATGAAATCTTTCACCACATGTATCCTACTTACGTCCTCTTCATTCTTCACTTCCAACCGAGCTAGGATCACGAAGTACCTCGCCCCTTTTTCCAACTCCGACCACGCATGCTGAGCAGATATCACATCTGACTCTTGGAGGTCTGGAAACGCTATTTTCTGACTACCGCAGTCTATGAGAACGTGATTGGCAGATAGCCAATCCATTCCCAGGATAACATCCAGGTCCTGAAGAGGTAGGCAGATCAAGTTTACTTTGAACCTGCGTACCTCTACTATCACTGGACATTCAGGGCAAATTGTAGAGGTCAACACCTGTCCTGATGCAGGTGTAGAGACCAACAGTTCAAACGGTAACTCCTTCACTAGAAGGCCCAACTCGGCTACACACAGGCTTGACACAAAGGAGTGTGTCGCTCCAGAATCAAATAAGGCTTTTACACCTCTACCAGCTATAAAACAAACACCTTGCACTAGGTTACCTGACTGAGACGCTTCTGCTCCTGTCATGGCAAACACTCTCCCTGCTGCCTGAGGTCTGCTGCCTTCATTCCTCAACTGCTGAGAACCACTGGGTTGAGTCGCCCCATTCCTGTTAGGGCACTCTCTAGCAATGTGCCCCGTCTTTTGGCAGGTGTAACACCTTCTCTCTGAATTCCTCTTGAGGCACACATTGGATGTGTGTGGTCCACCACAATGGAAACATTTGGGTTTCCAAGGTTGTTGCTGCTGCAACTGGGATGACGCTGTTCCTGCCCGATGTGGTGGAGGTCTCGCATAGGGCTTGCTTTGTGGGTGCTGCACCTTGGCCTTCCCACTGGAAGGACCCCCTGGGTGTGACCTGATCACCCGGGAATCACCCTTTTCCAGAGTCTCCACCATCTTCGCCTTCTCTACTAAGGCGTGAAATTCCCTGATGCACATAGGGGCTATGGTCCTCTTCAGCCCATGCTTCAGTCCCTCTTCAAACTTCCTGCACCTCCAAGCCTCGGAGGTCGCCTGGGTATAGAATCGGGCGAGGTACTCAAACCGAGCAGCATAAGCATTCACTGACATCTCCCCCTGCTCCAATCCGAGGAATTCTGCTTCCCTCGCAAATCTTGCACTATCTAGGAAGTATTTTTCCAGAAATTTCACCCTAAAGCTCTCCCAGTCTAACACTTCAGCTCTGGCCTCCATCATCTGCTGAGCTCCCTTCCACCAGAACTCGGCTTCTCTAGATAGCAGATAGGTGGCGAACACCAATTTCTTCTCTTCAGGGCAGGAGGTCGCCCTAAAGATTTTCTCCAACTCCCTGACCCACTGATCTGCTTGATCAGGGGTAGCATTCCCACTGAACTTGGGTGGGTTGTGCCTCATGAACTCGGTCAGTCCCATCTGTTCCTGAGGCTGACCGACGTGGGAATTTGTTTCAGCCGACCGAGCAGTTTCCCAATGGTGCATTGCAGCTTGATGATTCTGAGCCATTGCTGCATTCTGTTGTTGGATGGCAGTTGCCATCATCTCAATAGCCTTGGCAATCTGGCTCATTTTCGAAGAAGGCTGGGGAGGGGTAGGAGGTCTACGTGCCATCTTTCTTCGTTTCATATTTTGAAACTATTGGTTTCTATATTCCCTACAACTACAAGAATGAGATCGATAAGAAATCAATTCATTCAGGAGGTAACATCTAGACCTTACAAAGGTCAGCATCTCAAAGTCATTAAGAATTTGAGTTCATCAACAGAATCATAATGCTAAAAAAAAAAGGCATAACACTGAACAGTCATGGGTACAAACTACCAATCAAATATCACTACACTTAATAATTGGGATAAAACACACCAGAAGTGGATATATGCTCAACATCAAACTTTTAGAATTAAGATTGAGAACATCTTGATTCAGTTATGAGTGTGCACCCTCACGACTTTATCAAGATCCTTTCACTCTTAATACTAAAATTTTTCATTTAGAGCCTATATCTACTGTTCTTGCCGGTTGACTCGCCTGTCGGTTGACTCACGACACTCACACGCCTCCTTCCTCACGTTGATATGTGCTTGGTTCTTTCGAAACAATCTGCACCTGCAAAAGAGAAAGGGGGCGCCCTAGAGGCCGTTTGCACTCCGACGCTCAAGTCAGTGCAGGGCAAGGAACACCAAGTGTATTGAGTTTCTCTCTGTGTTTAGGTCTAGAAACTGCGTACCTTTGTGAAGTATTTTACTGTCCCTTATATAGTCTAGGGTTTACAGCGACTCTAACCCTAATTAGGGTTCACTGCGCTACTAGCCATATTTAGGATTTACTGGAATACCCTTGCGCCGCTATCACCCAATCTTAGGGTAATCTAGCACATAAGGTTTCCTTCTCTGGAGTGCAAACTTTAACAGGGTGACCACCTGGATGCCTCCTTGTGCACCTAGTCTCTGGGGCCACCTGTTCTGGGAGTGCCTCCACTTTTCACGTGCCATGCATGTAGCTTTACTGGGAAAACCCTAGTTCTGGTGTGTACTCGTCCCCTCAGGACTCTACACCTAACTGTGCTCTCCCTGCTACCCGCATGGGCTCTTCGTGATTCAGGCCTCTCCCTACCTCTGGGTATTTAACTGGTCTTCCCCCAAGGCCGATGTCACCTCGTCTTCACCCAAGGCCGATGTCACCTCGCCATACTCTGAGTGGCGATGACACCTCAGTCCATCCTGGTGGTCTGACGACTACTCACCCTTCCCTGTGGGGACGCGCTGATGACTAATCACCCTTCTCTGTGGGAACATGCTGATGACTAATCACCCTTCTCTGTGGGAACATGCTGATGACTAATCACCCTTCTCTGTGGGAACATGCTGATGACTGATCACCCTACTCTGAGGGGAATGACTGATCACCCTTCTCTTAGGGAACACACCGATGACTGATCACCCTTTAATCCAAGCTGCCTGCGGGGTCCACCCCACGTGGCTTTGGCCCATGCTGTGGGACCCAGCTGACGTGGTTCGCCCTTTACTACCTGTTCTCGGTGTCCGAGGACTGGTCGGTACACAAGCCCCCCAATCTCAAGCTGTTAACTTGTTTCAGCGAAGAGACTAAGTCATTGGCCCGGGCGACCTACGTGGCTCTGCGCGTATGGACATAAGTAGCGCGCTGAAGGGCCATCTCACCACCTTGTCATCGCCCACATCTCTTACCCTCTGAGGACTTTATTGGTGAGCTCTCTGCTCGAATTGAGGACCTCTTTCTCGACAAAGAGGTGTAAATTAAGCTTCTCGCCGATGACCATGCACCGATGACTGATCGGTGCTTTATTACCTCTCGCGCTCTGCTGCCAGGCGCTCATCTAGGCACTGATCTACTGGTGGTGGTCACTTTAGCACTGACCACCGATCACCGTTCTGAGTGATCTCCCCTCTGATTCACCTGCTATCTTCTACCACGTGTCACCCTGTGAATGGTCCACGTGGTCATCTGCTGCTGACGTCATCGACTAGCTGACCGACCGGATCACAAGCCCCCCAGTCTCGAGCTGTGAACTCGTTCTCAGCGAAGAGACTAAGTGGTCAATGGCAAGATCGTTCCTCCTCCTTGAGCTTCTCCCTTTGCAACTTGTATAAACCTTTTAGCTGTAAAGGCTCACTGCATTGACTTCAATATGAATGAAATCTTTGCTCCAGCTGCATGTCCCTTTCCATTTTTAACTCTCAGCATTGTCTTTAACTTCATGCTGGACGACTGACTTGACGGGACTAAATGCTTCGGCTTCTCGCAGCAGAACTTGATTCTACCACCGACCACCGACTAGCACGTTTTTGCACCACCGATCAGTCATCGCGCTTCAGGCTCTGCTTTACTTCTCTGTTACTCCAGCGCTAAGCACATAGAGGGCCTGAACGCCAAAGATGACGTCTGTGTTTTGGGGAATGCTTCTCGATGACCCCTCTTGCCTCAGCCTCGCTGTAAGAAGTCGAGGGAGAGGACTTTCTCTCGCCTGCACCTCGCTGTAAAAGTCGAGGTGAGAACTTTTTTCACTCGCCTCCACCTTGCTGTAAAAAGCAGAGGAAGAGGACTTTCTCTGCCTGCACCTCGCTGTACAAAGTCGAAGGTGAGGACTTTCTTCTCTGGCCCGTGCCTTGCTGTACAAAGTCGAGGGAGAGGACTTTCTCTCGCCTGCACCTCGCTGTACAAAGTCGAGGGTGAGGACTTTCTTCTCTGGTGAACCTTGTTGTACACGTTGGGTGTTCTCACTCGAAGGGTAGGTGTTCTCGACGAACCTACCTTCCCGCTTACGAGACCTCTAACCCCAAGTGACAGGTTCAATCTTGCCTCGCATCGCTCACAGGCGAGGGAGGACTTAACTGGTGAACCTGGCTGTTCACGTTGGAAGTTGTCACTCGAAATGGAGGTGTTCTCTACGAACCTACCTCTCCACTCACGAGACCTCTAACTCCAAGTGACAGATTCTAACTGACCTCACATCGCTCACAGGCGAGGAGGATTTCCCTGGGCGAACCCTTCTTTCACATTGGAAGTTCTCACTCGAAATGGAGGTGTTCTCTGCGAACCTACCTCTCCACTTACGAGACCTCTAACTCCAAGTGACAGATTCTAACTGACCTCACATCGCTCACAGGCGAGGAGGATTTCTCTGGGCGAACCCTTCTTTCACATTGGAAGTTCTCACTCGAAGTGGAGGTGTTCTCTGCGAACCTACCTCTCCACTTACGAGACCTCTAACCCCAAGTGACAGGTTCTATCTGACCTCACATCGCTCACAGGCGAGGAGGATTTCTCTGGGCGAACCCTTCTTTCACATTGGAAGTTCTCACTCGAAGTGGAGGTGTTCTCTGCGAACCTACCTCTCCACTTACGAGACCTCTAACCCCAAGTGACAGGTTCTATCTGACCTCACATCGCTCACAGGCGAGGAGGATTTCTCTGGGCGAACCCTTCTTTCACATTGGAAGTTCTCACTCGAAGTGGAGGTGTTCTCTGCGAACCTACCTCTCCACTTACGAGACCTCTAACCCCAAGTGACAGGTTCTATCTGACCTCACATCGCTCACAGGCGAGGAGGATTTCTCTGGGCAAACCCTTCTTTCACATTGGAAGTTCTCACTCGAAGTGGAGGTGTTCTCTGCGAACCTACCTCTCCACTTACGAGACCTCTAACCCCAAGTGACAGGTTCTATCTGACCTCACATCGCTCACAAGCGAGGAGGATTTCTCTGGGCGAACCCTTCTTTCACATTGGAAGTTCTCACTCGAAGTGGAGGTGTTCTCTGTGAACCTACCTCTCCACTTACGAGACCTCTAACCCCAAGTGACAGGTTCTATCTCGCCTCAGCCTCGCTGTAAGAGTCGAGGGAAGAGGACTTTTCTCTCGCCTCAACCTTGCTGTAAGAAGCAGAGGAAAAGGACTTTTCTCTGAGTGGGTTCATGCTCCCAGGAGAGCACCTGGCGTGGCTGGTCTGAACGCACTCGCCAGGCGCATCCTGCCTGCATGGCCTCATCGCACGGTTCCATGCACGTTCCCACCGACGAGGAGCTCTTCTTCTGGAATCATGCGAGCTGCATGCGTAACACTCTCGCTGGGAGCTTGGGTCCCAGCTTAACATGTGTTGGAAAGACCCCGATGACCATGCGCCGATGAGTGATCGTGCTCTGTATGTGGCGGCGAGAGATCGCGCCCTCATGCGGCGATGTCCGATCGTGTTTGCTCGCGGCGATGACTAATCGCGCGATGAATAACCACCGATGACTTCTCGCACTCTGCTCTCATTCGCTTGTCCAGGCGCTGATCTGTGGGTGGTGGTCACTTGGTACTGACCACCTATCACCTGCATGCGCTTGAGGCAAGGGGAACTTTAAACTGGAAAACACACATTTTATGTACTGAAGTCTTTTTTATTGGGTGGCCTCGTTAAAAACCCTCCTTAGGGAAAAGAGTGCCCCCTGGTGTATTCAACTGCTTACAGTGTATAGCGCGAGAACGCATCTACTTTACATCTTAACTGGGTGTATATATGCTGGGTCTCCTTTCATTGGCGATGACCGACCTCACGAGTAGCGATCATGTCCTCTGCTTCAGCTTCCCCCCGAGCTACCTGGGAGCCCCCCTAGCGTAGCTCCCTCCATCACCTGATTTCCCCGTGCACAGGGATCTCATGCTGCTGGTCACCTGCCGGGGACCCCGAAGCGCAATCACCTTGCGGCTCCCTCAGGTAATCGGTTAGGAAACCTGTTTCCACCAACTCAGCAAGTTGATGCCCCAGCGCCAGACAGGTGTAGAGTGTGTGTCCATAAGCCTGATGGAATTCACACCAGTCATCCTTCCTATTTCCAAGCACCTTGTCAGTTTTCTCTGGTACTCGGAGTCTTGCAGCTACAGCGGGAATTGCAATCAGCTCCGCCAACTCTATCATGAAATCATACCTGGGGGGTGCATTGTTCTCCCTTGCACGCCCCCTGGCCTGATCCTTCCTGGGTGTGTAGGGGCGAGACCTGCCCTGCGCTTTCTTCCCCTCTCTGGCCTCATGCACCCAGGCGTGTCGCTGCTACTTCCCCTGTCCTTCGCGCCTTGGCGGTGCAGCACTGCTTTTCTTTTCAGAGACCTGCGTCTCTGCTACAATATGCGCCACCGCGCGTCGCCGAATCTCAGCGAAGGTGGCAGGGTGGTCTCTGATGAGCGATTCACTGAAAAGACCAGGCAGCACACCTTTCTTGAATGCATGCACCAGCATGTCCTCGTCCTTGCTGGGCAACCTCACTACCTGCGCACCAAAACGGTTGAGGTAGTCCTTCAACGACTCCCCCTGGTACTGGCGCACGTCGAACAGGTCGTAGGACACCATTGGTAGCGCTCTGTTGACGATGTACTGCTCTGTGAACAGCTTCGAAAACTGCTGGAAGGAGGTGACGTGGCCCTCTGGCAGGCTCACGAACCACTCCATAGCTACTCCACTCAGTGTACTCATAAACACCTTGCAGTACACAGCGTCTGAGCCTCCAGACAACATCATCTGGGTGTGGAAGGCTATCAGATGCGCTTCTGGATCTTCCTTCCCCGTGAACGACGCCTTCACTCCCACCAGATTGGGAGGCACCACTGTGTTCATGATCTCAGGGGAGAAAGGCATAGGGAAAGCCCTTGGGGGCGTTAGTGGAGCCTGATCCTCTCCCACGCGACCCCCAGCTTGCTGCATGTGGTGCAGACTCGAGCGCATCTCCTCGTTTGCCTTGCACAACTCCTCATTCCTGGCCTGAGAGGCGGCCAGGTCTTCCTGCATTCGCGCCTGTTGCGCCCTGGACTCTGCCACCGTCTCTTGGAGGGCGCGCATCGTTTCCATGATTTGTTGCATGGTAACGCCGTCGGCTCCATTCGGCGGAACAGATCCATGTCTGGTATTCCTCATTCTCTGCGATTTCTGCTCTCGTTCTTGTGTATGGGACCTTCGTTTTACTCCGGCCCCACGGTGGGCGCCAAATGTTCTTGCTGGTTGACCCGCCTGTCGGTTGACTCCACGACACTCACACGCCTCCTTCCTCACGTTGATATGTGCTTGGTTCTTTCGAAACAATCTGCACCTGCAAAAGAGAAAGGGGGCGCCCTAGAGGCCGTTTGCACTCCGACGCTCAAGTCAGTGTAGGGCAAGGAACACCAAGTGTATTGAGTTTCTCTCTGTGTTTAGGTCTAGAAACTGCATACCTTTGTGAAGTATTTTACTGTCCCTTATATAGTCTAGGGTTTACAGCGCCGCTAACCCTAATTAGGGTTCACTGCGCTACTAGCCATATTTAGGATTTACTGGAATACCCTTGCGCCGCTATCACCCAATCTTAGGGTAATCTAGCACATAAGGTTTCCTTCTCTGGAGTGCAAACTTTAACAGGGTGACCACCTGGATGCCTCCTTGTGCACCTAGTCTCTGGGGCCACCTGTTTTGGGAGTGCCTCCACTTTTCACGTGCCATGCATGTAGCTTTACTGGGAAAACCCTAGTTCTGGTGTGTACTCGTCCCCTCAGGACTCTACACCTAACTGTGCTCTCCCTGCTACCCGCATGGGCTCTTCGTGATTCAGGCCTCTCCCTACCTCTGGGTATTTAACTGGTCTTCCCCCAAGGCCGATGTCACCTCGTCTTCACCCAAGGCCGATGTCACCTCGCCATACTCTGAGTGGCGATGACACCTCAGCCCATCCTGGTGGTCTGACGACTACTCACCCTTCCCTGTGGGGACGCGCTGATGACTAATCACCCTTCTCTGTGGGAACATGCTGATGACTAATCACCCTTCTCTGTGGGAACATGCTGATGACTAATCACCCTTCTCTGTGGGAACATGCTGATGACTGATCACCCTACTCTGAGGGGAATGACTGATCACCCTTCTCTTAGGGAACACACCGATGACTGATCACCCTTTAATCCAAGCTGCCTGAGGGGTCCACCCCACGTGGCTTTGGCCCATGCTGTGGGACCCAGCTGACGTGGTTCGCCCTTTACTACCTGTTCTCGGTGTCCGAGGACTGGTCGGTACATCTACTAAAGCACAGACAAGATTTCAATCAGAAAACATTTGAAAACCTTTCACTATAGCTTTGATTAAGACTCAAATAGCAGAAGAAACACAATGAACCCACTCTCCTCAGGTCATCCTGAGGACGAACTGCTCTGATACCATTAATGTAACATCCCGCCAAAAGCTTTTCATATTTATGTAATAAAATAAAGGTGAAACAATAATATCAAAATTGAACATAGATATATACATAATATAATTCATCCATTAGTACAAATGTGCCTCAAAATAATATCCTTTTTTTTTTTTTGGGGGAAGTTTTAATACATCTCCATACAGGAGTTTCCAAAATAAAATAAAAACCACAGCATTCAAAACCGGCGATCCCCTAACAGAAAACAGAAAACGGGCGATCTCCTATCAGAAACAGGAAACAGGCGATCACCTAACAAAACAGAAACAGGCGATCTCCTTCCGGCGACCACTCACAGAGGAGCTCTACTACCTTCAACCTCGTCTGCTCCCGTGCAAATATACACGATCATCACAGGTTTAAGAAAAACAACCACGATACAAGATAAAAGGGTAAGCTAGATATTTTCAAAAACTTTAAATATGAAACTTTATATCAATAGAAAACATAAATCTTCACACCATTCGTAATCTATATCAATTTCAACCATCAACATCCCCATATTCCACAAACTCGTCAAGTGTCTATTTACTACATTCAATATTCATGGTTCACACGTCAGACTTTCCACTGACTCATAACATATAGACACATGACTCTACTTCCGGAAGACTCGTGCGTTGACTCAGACTCAGAGATCTGCACCTGTCATACCATACCACTGTGAAATCCACACAGGGTCGCTGTGAAATCCACACAGCCATGCGCATACATAATCTCAATATCATCACTCTCCCGGTATGACAGGGTTAATTCATATAGCAGGTCAAGTCAGTTATCTTTCAAACAACTTACCCATACATATGAACCTCCTTCGACTCTCCACAACTGAATAACTTCATCTATGTGATTCCATTATATCAGCAGAGTCAGGATATCTCCTTCCAGACAAGTCCCTAGTCAATGCACATTACACACGATCTTACACGGTATTTTCTTTCCTGAAAATACTATGCCTTGATCCCACATTCACAACATTCAATGCATCATACAACACGTAAAAGCACAATTCCATCATATAATATTTTGAATCTTTTCTTAAACAATCCCAATCACAGAAACAATCATTCCAAGGTTCAGATTTTCGAATATTACATGCATTTCACATTTCAATCTCAAACAGTTTCAAACGACACTAAAACAGGGGACTTCGAAAACAGCATTAAAACCGACGATCATGTCGCCCCACACATAAAAACAGAGCATCGTGAAAAGCATATGAAAACCGGCGACCACGTCCCCCTCACTTCAGAACCTACTCGCCTAACGTTTTTATAAACGAAAATGCTAGCTTCCCTTACCTGGACTAGCGCAAAACACCAAGAGCTCCAAAACCCGCTGAAGCTTAAGGATGCCTTAACTCTGTTCTAGCGTCCTGACGGAAAACTCGCAGAGAACTCCCCAGGTATCCAAGTGCAGTCGTCGCTCGTCGCACTGGTGCTTGAGGATGTCTGAATCGCAACGCGAAGGAGAGAAAAGAGAAGGATGAAGGTGAACTCACTCTGTCACTCTTGAACCACAGCAACGTTCTCCCTCTCAGAAGTGAGTTTTTTGAATCTAAACCAACTTGTCCACAAAAGCCGCTGCCACCACCCACTCTGCAGGGAAGCTTGCGTGCACGCTTCCCTGAACAGTACGACCACGCGTGTCTCTGCGCATGCCAACTCTCTGATGTCACTATTCTCAACCACCCTTTTTGTCTACGTGTCGCGCGTGCAGGACGTCTCATGCTGGGAGCCTGGGTCCCACCTTATCTGTGTGAAACTCGACATCGCGCGATAACTTTCCACTGCTGACTCATCCTGGCGAACGACCGATGACTCATCCTGGCGAACGACCAATGTCTTGCCCTGGAAGACGACCGATGTCTCTCTCTGGGAGACGACCGATGTCTATCCCTGGCGACGCCCGCAAGTCTCGCGCCCTGGCAATGCCCGCATGTCTCTCGCGCCCTGGCGATGCCCGCATGCCTCGCGCCTTGGCGATGCCCGCATGCCTCGCGCCCTGGCGATGCCTGCATGCCTCGCGCCCTGGCGATGTCCGCATGCCTCGCGCCCTGGCGATGCCCGACGACATCGCCACGCCTTGCTGAAGGTTCTTCATCCCACTATGTTACGTCCAAGGTATCATCTCCACATGACTTGGTGACGTCGGTAGCTCCACATTTCCAAGAGTAGATCAGCACTACTCCTCGTGCGCCCATGCATGCAACACTAAGGACGATTTCTTATGCTCAAGCATAGAGCTTCGCATGCACAACGTATCTAAGGCTTAACCCACACCTTGATACGCGTGGTTTTTGGAACCCACTATGGTTGATCCAGTATCCTGACCACATACTGAGTGCACTTTCGGCGATCATGTGCACCATAGGCGATTGGCGATCATGCACACTACAGGCGATTGGCGATCATGTGTAATCTAGGCGACAGGCGATTATGTACTAACCAGGCGATCTCATAGTCTTCTAAGCTACACTTTCCTTCCTTTTTATTTTAAATAAAAACATACTTAGAATTCATTTAAAATATATTCCTTTTATTCCAATTTAATTTTACAAGTCCTTACAATCACCATTCTGAGTGATCGCCTCCCTGATTCACCTGCTATCCTCTACCACGTGTCATCCCGTGAACGGTCCACGTGGTCAACTGCTGCTAACGTCATCGACTACCGATGACCGACCGGATCAGTATTGATATAATTTTAGGGTGGACGCCTCATAGCTACAGAGTTCCATGTACAGTAGATGGCTATCTAACAAGGCTTTGTAGGAACAACCAGACAAAGCCATCTACTATGTTGGCAAGTACTAAGCATGACAAGCCTCATGGTAGATTTATCACTGTCAACCAAATGAAAATAGTTTGTATCTTTCTAAAAGATAACGTGCAAGAAGATGTTCATTTCTGAAAGAAAATCTACTAAGGTGTGCAGTTGAGATTAGAAGATGGGGAAGGTTAAATTTTTATTTATTTAATTATTTATATACAATTAGTGAGAAGTGTTCGGTTGAGAGATGGAAGCTTAGGCTTGATTTATTATGGTTTCTGTTGGCTTTGGCTTACACAATACAAGCTATTATTTGATTATTTGATGGATACATTTGTTTTGGTTTATTCCAACTAAATAGATCATATTTTAATTTAATATTTTTTTTCTTTAACATGTTTTATTCTGAGTGCATGTGTTAATTTGGAAGACCATTTAAATTAGAATGCAAAGAGAGGAGATTTGCATTCTCTTCACTTTTTGAATTATATATTTTATATAAAAAAATCTTATATTTTCATATAAATTATCTGTATAGCTAAAATATCTTTACAAGAAATAATGAATTTAGCTGAAAAAAAAATATCGGCTGCATATAGACACTAAATAGTGTCCATTAAGTTTTCACTAGGTCTTTACTATAAAAAAGTTCAATTAAAGTGTGGAAAAAATAAAATAAAATGGTTGCGTTGGTGAAACGACCCATACTAAACATATAAAAATAATAAAAATTTAAACTTTTGAAGTTTAAACCCATGCTATACATTTTAAAATTAAATTTAAATAAATAATAAAAATGTGAAGGTTAAGCTCCCGCAAATTACATGCAAATAATTAATTTTTATTTATTTGAAAACTTAGTCATTAGGATTCGAAATGACTTTTACTGGTTAAGGCTTTTCAGAGTATAACCCACTTTTCAAACTTTTCACACAGATTCCTTAGCATTTTCCCAATGAGTATTTTCCAGTGAGCATTTTCTAGGCGTTTTCGAGCGAGTGCTAAGCATTTCAGCAGTGTGACCGGAGTAGTCGTGAACGTGAGTCGTGCCACCTTGAGAACACCGTTTCGCATATGTAAGTGAGTTTCGTATTTCCTTTCATTTTCAATCTTTGCGAGCCATCTCGATTGTGCCCTAACACTATGTTCTTGATTCTCATTGGTTTGAATCATAGTAATTTTAATAGTTTGAATTGATGATAGCTTTTTGGTGATTAATAGTTTTGGTAGTTGTGATCAATAGAGTCTATTTTTCTTTGTTGCATTGTGATTTATAATGAGGGGTTTAAAGGCTGGTCCTATGGAGTTAGTGGTTTTGTTGGTTTTGGCTTTCTCAGGTTCTGTTCTACTACTATAGAGGGGAGTCCTTTTGCTATAAATGCTGAAGCTGGTTTTATGCATTATAATGCATCTTTTTACGCCGCTCATGTGCCTCTTTTGTTGTATTTCTGGTTGCTGCCTTATCAGGTTTAGTCACTGGTTATGCCTTCTTTTAGGCATTTTCAATGCTGTTTGGTCTTTGGTATCTTGTGTGGTTTGATTGGTCTGAGTTAATCAGTTTTGCATTTTATACTCTAAAACATACCAAAATGAACTTCTTACTCTTAATTGGTTATGTTTGAGGATCAAGAATGTTATTTATAAACTCTGTTTTGTATGGTTAACTTGTTAAAGGTATTGTAGACAACCAGAACTTACAACAATGATTTTACACTGATTTTGATATGGTGCAGTATCTTGTGCTATTGCAGACTAAAATCATTCCGGTTTACATTTCTAATTCGGTTATGAGGATGACTCAGGTTCGCAAATGCAGATAGGTTTTACAATGATTGTGACTGCACCTACAGAACACTCAGGTAACTGCTTCATTACTGCATATATTAATGTAGACACCAATTGCTTTCTTTCCAGTTTTCCAATCTGTTTTTATCTCAAGACAAGTAAGCTAGTTGAACAACATCAATTCCAATTCCTATTCTGATCTCCTTCTCAAAGAAGTGAACTCATTAGTTCTGAAAGTTATGGCAGCCAATACGGAACCAAAAAAGATCATAATTGATACCGACCATGGCATCGGTAACGTAATTTTTTAACTTTGTTATTTCTTTTGCTAATCCAAATCAATTTGAAGCTGTAAGTTTCTGCTTCTCCACTTCTGATCTCAGAAGAAATTTTGACTGTTTTCTTTTATCAATTAGACACTTTGTCTGCTTGTTTTTTTGAGAATTGCCACTGGTTTCTGTAGATGATGCCATGGCAATATTTGTTGCTCTACAATCACCAGAGGTTGAAGTTATTGGACTCAACCATCTATGGAAATGTTTACACCAGTCTGGCAACCAGAAATTCCTTGCATTTGGTAAGAATATTGGTACTGTTTACCAAAAGGGTTTGTTTTCTATGGCGAATGAAGTTAACCCTTGACTTATTAATGATAAAAGCCTCCTGCTTTACTTGATTATGCAGTTGGAGGTTGCTGGAAGAACATATATTCCAGTGTCAGAAGGATCACATCTGACATCAACTGTAAGTCGGTCATACTTTGATCTTTATCGCCTTTACTTTTTCGTTTTTGTTTTGGGAATTGCTGTGAATGTTATATGAGCATTTAGAACTATTAAGTATATTTGATCTTTGATTGAATGCCTATACAATAATCATATAATTTTGGTACTTTATACTATTTGTATTTTATTGTCTGCACACTTGAAGTTTTCAGTGAAGAACAAATGCGTATTAGTAATCATATAATCTTTGAAATCTTTTTTTTTTCTTTTTCTTTTAGAATGAATTGTATTTGATCACCTAACTGAAAAAGTTGAATCGAGTTAGCAGTATGAAATTTAAAATTCTGCTTCTGTTGTATTTCATTGTATTTGAATCTGCTAATTATTGTCATCCTTGTCTCTTTGTGCAGAAAGGAACAAAACTTCGTATTGCAGATTTTGTCCACGATGCAGATGGACTTGGCAACCAAAATTTTCCTCCAGCAAAGGGGAAGCCCATTGAAGAATCAGCTGCTTCTTTTTTGGTTCGTCAACCAAAACTTAATCCTAGGAAAGTCACTGTGGTGGCATTGGGCCCGCTTACATATATTGCTTTGGTATGATATATCTACAATTTCTCAGTAAGGCATTTTCATGTTACTCTTCATTCTGTGTTTCATTTCATGACAATAATATTATATTTTTGCAGGCTATACAGCTGGATCCAGAATTTGTAAAGAACATTGGGCAGATTGTTATTCTTCGGGGGCTTTCGCAGTAAATGGCAATGTGAATCCAGCTGCTGAAGCAAATGTCAGTATTGCCATCCTGGATTCAAATTCTTAATAACTTCCATAAAAATATCATATCATTCACAACTCAATTTGCCTAACTCATTGATTGGATTTGGTTCTAGATATTTGGTGATCCAGATGCTGCAGACGTTGTATTTACAGGTGGGGGCAAATATACTTGCAGTGGGGATAAATGCTACCATCAAGTTACATTGACAAATATGTGACGATTAGGGTTTAGGATTTATATAAATATTTATTGTAAAATAATTAGTTAGCGAGATTTGAAATGTTCTATATAAAAATGATTTGAAATAATTAGTTAGCCAGAACCAAGTTGTAGGAACTTTGTTGGGAACATTTTGCAGGTTCTATCAATAAGGAAAACCAAAGGAAGGCAATAGGAAGAAAAATCTGCAGTACAATGAATTTAGTGTTGGGGAGGAAGTTTGACAAGGACAACTCATATGAATATATAATACTGGCAAAGTGAAAACTAAAGTCATATGTTATCATGATTTAGTAAGGGAGTATCTATTGGTTTAATGTATGATTTTCCTAATTAATATATGTTTTTCCTTATTTCTATTAAAAAATATTTTTTCTTATTCATAGAAAAAAATATTGAATTTTCAAGACAAGTAAAAGTATAAAGAAAAGTTATAAATAAAACTTTTAGTAAGAGAAACATTTCTTCATCATATTGCTCCCTAAAATAATTGTATTTTTAATAATTATATTGAAAAAAATTAAACATGTAAAAAATAGGATAAAGTGAGAAATAGAGTAATTTTAAAATTGATTTCACATTAGTTAATGTAATTTTAAAATCGATTTATTTCAATATATAATTTTAAAATTGATTTATTTCAAAAAAAAATTATTACTTTTTAATTATAATAGATGAAACTAGAATTGGATTGTTACGCTCGTTATTTGAAAACGCATCTTTGTGTGCCAAATTTGTAGACTAAGCCTACACTTCTTCAAATAAATAATATAAAATATATTTTGAAGGCTTAGTCCACGCTAATTTGTGGCCTTAGTGTGGCCAACATGAAGGCTTAACCTACGTTTATTTCTGGCCAAGCCCACCCTTATTTAAAGATTGTGTGCCTCTCTTGTTGGTTAAACTCACGCTTCCTTAAAAATGTGTGGACATCTTGAAGGCTAAGCCCACGCTTTTTTAAATGTAATATAATTTTGTGGGGGCGAAGCGTACATCAAACCCATGCTTTTTTTAAAATTTGTCAACTCTTTGTAGGCTAAGCCCATGCATGACCTACGCAAAAAACACCAGCCATGTGTCGCCTGCACTCGCCAATATCTTTACGTCGACTACATTAGCTTCGAAATTCCCATTGACGCAAAGCACACGAGAATTACCCTTTTGCGTTGGCTTTTCATAATTAAGGTTCGTTTTTGGCCCATCCTAATAATCATTTTTTTTTGTAGTGTATTTATCAGATTTTGAATTTACATTGAGAATAAGTTAAAATTCTACCTCTAATATAACTCAAGTCATGTTTAAAATTTTCATTTTTATAATTTTCGTAACTAGATAGATGTTAAGAGAGACTAAATTGGTTGAGTTTTATTAGAATAGTTTATTTAACTGGGTTAGTGAGTTGAAAATTCACTTTAAAAATACTTTTAATCTAATTCATCTTTAGTTATTAAAAGTACGTTAGTTACTGTTCTAGAAAAAAAAGTTAGATTAGGTTGAACTAATTTAATAAAAATAAATTCAATCACCAAAATAAAATCAGTCACTATAGGGGTATCTATTTAGCCACCAAAATCAAATCGGTTGCTATAGGAGTCTCCATTTAGTCACCGAATTAGTCACTATAAGCTTCTTTTTTTAATTAATTATTTTAATCCATTAGTGACCGAAAATAGTGGTTGCTATCACCTTCTATTTCAGCCACCGATTTAGCCATCGAAAATAGTGGTCGCTAATTTGGTTACTAAATTTGGTGACCAAATTTTTTGTGACCGATTCAGCCACCGAAAATGGTGGTCGCTAATTTAGTCACTAAATTTTTGTGACCAAATTTTCTGCGACCGATTCATCCACTGAAATTTTTGTCGCAAATTTGCGACCAATTTATAATTCATTCGCTAAATGCTTTGCGACTAGGGTTTTCGCTTCCATCTTTATTTGGTGGTTGTTTCGGTTGCAGATATGTTCAACGATTGATTTTAGGGCTTTTAGCGACTAAAATTGGTGGTCGCTAAAAGTGATTTTTTTTGTATTGTAATCCACTCTTAGTGATGATCCAACGTTGTTTGAATCAAGTTCTTTCGAAAAAAAGAGTGTTTTATAAAGAAGTGGAAAATCAACTAGTTGTTTTGTCGTTTCAACCGATTGTTTTACACTTAGTGGTTTTTGAAAATATTTGAAAAAAGTTGAAATTGGTTGACCTTGCTGTCAAGCCAATTCAACCGATTGTTTTGTGTTTTCAATCAACCATTTTTTGAAAATCCTTAACAAAATTTGTTAAGTTTGTTAAATCTGTTTTAACTAATTTAAAATTGATTTGGTTCTTGCATTAAATGTTTTTAACAACTAATTGGTGTATATATAATCTATTTTACGCTCCTGGTTGTTAGTGATTTCAAGAGAACACTTTCAAATAAAGTTTTCCAACATTGGTTCAAGCTTTGGATTCTTTCAAAGAGTGGAATAGGATTACTTTGTAACTTTTGCTATTCAATATATGATTGTATTCGGTGTGATCTGTAAGGACCTGAAAAATTAAATTGGAATAAAAGAGTTATATTTTAAATGAATTCTAAGTATGTTTTTATTTAGAATAGAAAGGGAGGAAAAAGTTAAGTTTAGAAGGCTACGAGGTCGCCGGTCGTCTGCTACACATGAGCGCCAGGTGGACATCGCGCGGGCGCGAGAGGCATGCAGGCATCGCGCGGGCGTGAGAGGCATGCAGGCATCGCGCGGGCGCGAGAGGCATGCAGGTATCGCGCGGGCGTGAGAGGCATGCAGGCATCGCGCGGGCGCGAGAGGCATGCAGGTATCGCGCGGGCGCGAGAGGCATGCAGGCATCGCGCGGGCGCGAGGCACGCGGGCATTGCCAGGGCGCGAGGCATGTGGACGTGGCCAAGGCGCGAGAGTTATGAGGGCGTCGCCAGGGAAGACATCGGTTGTCTCCCAGAGGAAGACATCGGTCGTCTTCCAGAGGAAGACATCGGTCGTCTTCCAGGGCGAAGGAGACATCGGTCGTTCGCCAGGATGAGTCAGCAGTGGAAAGTTATCGCGCGACGTCGAGTTTCACACCGAGAAGGTAAGACCCAGACTCCCAGCATGAAGCGTAGTGCACGCACGCCACGTAGACAAAAAGGGTGGTTCAGAATAGTGACATCAGAATGTTGGCATGCGCGGGAGACACTCGCGGTCGTACTGTTCAGAGCAGTGGCTGGCATGCACAAGCGACAACAGTGGCAGTACTGTTCAGAGCAGTGGTTGGCATGCACCAGAGACAACAGTGGTCGTACTGTTCAGGGCAGTGGTTCTCAGACTTCTCTGCAGAGTGGGTGGTGGCAGCTGTTTTTGGTGGATAAGTTGGTTTAAGATGCAGAAAACCCACTGCTGAGAAAAAGAAACGTTGCAGCCTTCAAAGAGAGAAAGAGTGAGTTACCTCCCTTCTCCTCCAGTTGCCTCCTTCGCGCTGCAATTCTAGCACCTTCACACGAGAGTACGACGAGCGACAGCCACCATTAGAGCACCCGGGCAGTCCTCTGCAAGTCCTTCAACCAGACACAAAAACAGAGCCAAGGCGTCCTTCAAGCTTTGTTGGGTTTCGGAACTCTAGGTGTTTGCGCAAGTCCAGGTAAGGGAAGCTAGACTTCATTTTCAATACAAGCCATAGTTTAGCTATTTTCTGAAGTGAGGGCGACGTGGTCGCCGGTTTTCGTTTCATCCTTGTAAAATGCTTTGTGCCATGTGTTGGGCGACGTGGTCGCCGGTTTTAAATACAGACCTCGAAATACCCTGTTTTTGAACTAGATCGCCGGTTTTGGCGTTGTTTGCGAACTCTCTGTTTTCAGTGTTACTTTGAACTGTTGAAGCTTAAATGTGATCTTCGAACATCTGAATCTTTGAAACGATCGTTGCTGTGACTTGAATCATTCCTTTAAGTGTTATGTGATGTGTTGAATGTGGTGAATGTGGGATCGAGGCATAGTATTTTCAGGAAAGAAAATACCGTGTAAGATCGTGTAGGATGTGCATTGACCGGTGATTCGTCATGATATCCTGACTCTCCTGAGATAATGAATTCATATAGATGAAGTTATTCAGGTGTTGAGAGTCGAAGGAGGTTCATACGTATGGGTGAGTCGTGTGAAACAGAACGAGCTCGGCCTGTTGTGTGGATTAACCCTGTCATGCTTGGATGGTGATGATATTGAGATTCATTATACGCTTGTGAATGTGTGTGATTTCACGGCGACCCTGTGAATGTGTGTGATTTCACAGTGGGCAGTATGACAGGTGCGAATCTATGAGTCTAGTCAATGCATGAGTCTTCCGGAAGTAGTGTCTTGTGTGATGAGTCAGTGGAAGTCTGACGTGAGAAATGAGAAACATTGAATTGATAGACACTTGATGCAGTTTTGTGAAATAGAATGACTCTTGAGAATATTGTGAAATGTGTGATTTCTGGGTGATCAGGTGAAGAGTATGAGAAAACTTGATAACTTACGTGAATATCTTGAAATTGTTTACCTTGATTTTATTTTAAGTATCCTTATTTAAACTCTTTTTAAATGTCTAGCTTACCCTGTGTTTTCGTTTGTGTTGTGGCCTTTTCTTAAACCTGTAATGATCGTGTATAATTTACACGGGAGCAGATGATGTTGCAGGAAGTAGAGCTCTTTAGAAAATTGTCGCTGGAAGGAGATCGCCTGTTTTTCTGTTGGGTGATCGCCCCTCTTGCTGCTTTATAATAGGAGATCGCCTTTATGAAAGGAGATCGCCCTTCTTATAGGAGATCGCCTATATGAAAGGAGATCGCCCTTCTTATAGGAGATCGCCCTTTTTGCCAGGAGATCGCCTATCTGTCTTTTGTATTGTATTTCGTTTACGTTTTTAATGGAGAAGTGATCGTTTGTATTAAACTCCCTGTGAGGAGAAACTTATTTATTTTATATAAAGATTTTGCTCACTTCAATCTATTTGTCACCTTTATTTTCGTTTTATATTTATTTTCAAAGAAATTTGGCGGGATGTTACATGATCATTCCTTTTCTCTCTTGACAATTGTATTTCTGTGAGAACAAGTGTTGTATAGATTTAAAGGGTGTTATGATCTGTGGCGTGTTGTTTTCCAAAGGAAGTGTGTGTTCTTGAAGGGGTTAAGATCACCTCTTTGGTGTGTGTGGTTTGTAATCAAGGTTTTTTATTGCTTAGTGGAATACCCAGTGGTTTTTGGGGATTGGATGTAGCTCTTGGTATAGAGTGAACTAGTATAAACTTGTTGTGTGATCTTTCTATCCCTTATCTCCTCTAAATATGTCTTTGGTTTTGTTTTTGTAAACTACTGATAAAAACAACCGGTTAATTCGCATAAACAACCGATTGATTTTCTGGAAACATATTAAAATAAGTTTGTTTCTTGGCTGAACTGGTTTCTTGTTCTTTGATTCTTCACTGGCTTTCATTTCACCTTCAATATTTTTGAAAATCTTGTAAGAACAATTCACCCTCCCTCTTGTTTATGGCCTACAATTCTAACAATTGGTATCAAGAGTTAGGTTCTTGAAAGTCATTCAAGTTTTATCCTAAAAATATTTGTTCATGGCTTATAAACTACCCTTTGGGGAGGGTGCATCTATTAATAGACCCACCTTTGTTTTGTGGTGTCAATTACCAGTTTTGGAAGGTGTTCTTGCCGGTTGACTCACCTGTCAGTTGACTCCACGACACTCACACGCCTCCTTCCTCACGTTGATACGTGCTTGATTCTTGTGAAACAATCTGCACCTGCAAAAGAGAAAGGGGCGCCCTAGAGGCCGTTTGCACTCCGACGCTCAAGTCAATAGTGGGCAAGAAACACCAAGTGTATTGAGTCTCTCTGTGTTTAGGTCTAGAAACTGCATACCTTTGTGAAGTATTTTACTGTCCCTTATATAGTCTAGGGTTTACTGCGCCGTTAGCCCTAATTAGGGTTCGCTGCGCTGCTAGCCATATTCAGGGTTTACTGGAATACCCTTGCGCCGCTATCACCCAATCTAAGGGTAATCTAGCACATAAGGTTTCCTTCTCTGGAGTGCAAACTCTAACAGGGTGACCACTTGGATGCCTCCTTGTGCACCTAGTCTCTGGGGCCACCTGTTCTGGGAGTACCCTTGCTGTTCACGTGCCATGCATGTAGCCTTTACTGGGAAACCCTAGTTCTGATGAGTACTCGACCCCTCAGGACTCTGCACCTAACTGTGCTCTCCCTGCTACCCGCATAGGCTCTTCATGATTCAGGCCTCTCCCTACCTCTGGGTATTTAACTGGTCATTGGCCCCCTCTGGGAACCAATCTTAGCTGTTCTGGTTACGCTGTTCAAATCATCCAAGACTGATGTCACCTCGTCACACTCTGTTGTTGAGGACTCCTCAACCTGCTGAGTGACGAAGACACATCAGCCCTTTCTGGTGATCGTCACGCTGATCACCCTCTCTGTGGGTGATGACTAATCACCCTTCTCTGTGGGAACATGCTGATGACTAATCACCCTCCCCTGTGGGTGATGACTAATCACCCTTCTCTGTGGGAACATGCTGATGACTAATCACCCTCTAATCAATACCACCTGCGGGGTCCATTCCACGTGGCTTTGGCCCATGCTGTGGGACCCATCTGACGTGGTTCACCCCTTTACAATCTGTCCTCAGCGTCCGAGGACTGGTCGGTACAGGTTTCCTGAGGCAGGGACTTACCCAACTTAAACATCCTACCTCCGATCTCCTTCTCTACCACCTCCTCTGCCGGTTCAAGTCTCTTCGCCCGGGCGACCTCTGTTCGTGTAACCCTGACGTCACCTCGGGGCATATCTGCTTCATCGTCACCCCCACTTGGTGGTTAGGTGGTCACCATGCAGACTCCCCTTTTCTTCTTGAGGCTATTCTCGTAGCACCTTTTAGCCTCTTTTTGATCTAATTTGATGGTTATCACCATCCCCTCCATCGAAGGCAACTTCATTTTCATGTGCCTTGTGGACACCACGGCCCCTAACCTGTTTAAGGCTGGTCTGCCCAGCAGTATGTTGTAGGCAGATGGGGCGTTTACCACGAGGTACCTGATGTTCTCTGTGCGGGAGGCCACTCCATCAGTGAAAGTGGTCCTCAGCTCGATGTATCCCCGCACTTCCACTTGGTCTCCTGTGAACCCATACAAGCAGCCAACATAGGGTCGCAGCTGATCAGGAGACAACTGCAACTTGTTGAATGTCGACCAGAACATCACATCGGCCGAACTTCCTTGATCTACTAGCACTCGGTGCACCTTGCGTGCGACAGTGACAACCGAAATTACCACCGGATCGTTATCGTGGGGGATAACATCTCGGCGATCAGCCTTTGTGAAAACGAGGTCGATGTCTGGGAAGTGATCTTCCTCGCAGGTCTCCACTGCCATCACAGAACGTGCATACTTTTTGCGTTGCGAAGATGTGCACCCTCCTCCTGAGAACCCACCTGATATAGTGTGGATCTCACCATGTATGGGCACTTCGTGCCCCTGGTCTGTCCTTGGTACAACTACCGCCTTGCCCTCTTGTGCCTCCTTCAGGTAGTCACTCAAGAACCCACTCTTCACTAACTCGTCCAATTGGTGGCCCAAGGCCAGACAGTTGCGAATGGGGTGAAGATCTTTGTAGAATCAATTGATAAAGGAATTTGGGATGGAAACCAAAATTGTCCTTTTGTTCCTATGCTTGAAAATGATAAAACGATTTCTGAAAAAACTTGGTCCCAATGGACTGAGCATGAAAGCAAAAAAGGCTTAATATGATTGTATTGCAAATAATATAATTACATCTGCATTAAGTTCTGATGAGTTTTTCGAGGTATCACATTGTGCCTCCACAAAGGAAATGTGGGATACACTTGAAGTGACTCATGAAGGAACAAGTGATGTGAAGAGAGAAAGGAAGCATGCTCTTAACAAGAATATGAGATGTTTAGAATGCATAAAGGGGAGACAATAGTACAAAAGAGGTTTACTCATATTGTCAACCACCTCATGTCAAAGTTTCTTTAGATAATTTTCACTAGTTTTCCTTCGAAGAAACTTCAAAACAAATTTTTTTCTAATTGTGTGTGTGCTAAAGAGTCCTAGATAACCAAAAGAAGGTCAACTAATGATTTTAGAAAGACTTCCCAAGTGTCACAGAGACTTGCAAAGAAATAATAAAGAAACGAAAGAATAAAAGTTGCAATAAAAGCAAAGTAAACTAGTTGAAAATTCTAAGTGAAAGTGAAAATGACACTTGGGGCCATCTACTATTACAAAAGTTTAATGGGATTGCTCCAAAGACATTTTCCTAAAAAACAAAGAAGGAAATTAACACAAATACACAAAGGTTTTGTGACACAAAACAAATAAATTTCGTAGTTATGTAGCAGAAATGATGCTATTTTTGTGCTTGTTGTCAATTTACTCCAGCTCTCTTTTGCTTCAAAGTCACTTGGTTTTCCTCTCAATGTGAGCTTATCTATCTTGGTCTTTGCCTTAGTGCATCAGTTATAAAAATTAACCCCAACTCAACAAGATCATTTCCACAAATTAGTTTCACTTCAGTAGGTCAAGCAAGTAAAACAACAAAAGTTTAATTTCAAAAGCTAAACTCAAATGGAGTAAAGATTGACAAACTCAAGGATTTAAAAGAAATCTGACTGTACTAACCAGTCCTCGGACGTCAGCTGGGTCCCACAGCATGGGCCAAAGTCACGTGGAATGGACCCCACAGGTGGTATTGATGAGAGGGGTGATTAGTCATCAGCCTACAGAGTGGGGTGATTAGTCATCAGCCTACAGAGTGGGTTGATTAGTCATCAGCCTATAGAGTGGGGTGATTAGTCATCAGCCTACAGAGTAGGGTGATTAGTCATCAGCCGACAAAGTGGGGTGATTAGTCATCAGCCTACAGAGTGGGGTGATTAGTCATCAGCCTACAGAGTGGGGTGATTAGTCATCAGCCTACAGAGTGGGGTGATTAGTCGTCAACCTACAGAGAGAGCGTGACGATCACCAGAAAGGGCTGATGTGTCTTCGTCACTCCACAGGTTGAGGAGTCCTCGGCAACAGAGTGTGGCGAGGTGACATCGGTCTCGGGTGATTTCAACAGCGAAACCAGCACAGCTAAGATTGGTTCCCAGAGGGGGCCAATGACCAGTTAAATACCCAGAGGTAGGGAGAGGCCTGAATCACGAAGAGCCTATGCGGGTAGCAAGGAGAGCACAGTGAGGTGCAGGATCCCGAGGGGTCGAGTACTCATAAGACCTAGGGTTTCCCAATGAAGCTACATGCATGGCACGTGAACAGGGAAGGCACTCCCAGAACAGGTGGCCCCAGAGACTAGGTGCACAAGGAGGCACTCAGGTGGTCACCCTATGAGAGTTTGCACTCCAGAGAAGGAAACCTTATGTGCTAGATTACCCTAAGATTGGGTGATAGCGGCGCAAGGGTATTCCAGTAAACCCTAAATATGGCTAGTAGCGCAGTGAACCCTAATTAGGGCTAGCGGCGCAGTAAACCCTAGACTATATAAGGGACAGTAAAATACTTCACAAAGGTACGCAGTTTCTAGACCTAAACACAGAGAGACTCAATACAGTTGGTGTTACTTGCCCCCTATTGACTTGAGCGTCGGAGTGCAAACGGCTTCTAGGGCGCCCCTTTCTCTTTTGCAGGTGCAGATTGTTTCGAAAGAACCAAGCACGTATCAACGTGAGGAAGGAGGCGCGTGAGTGTCGTGGAGTCAACTGACAGGCGAGTCAACCGGCAAGAACATTTGGCGCCCACCGTGGGGCCCAAAATAAAACAAGGTCCCATACACGAGAGTGAGAGCAGAAAACTATGAAGATGAGGAATACAAGAGACGGGTCCGTTCCACCAAACGGAGGCGAAAGCGTTACCATGCAACAACTCGTGGAAACGATGCGCGCCCTCCAGGAGACGGTGGCGGAGTGCAGAGCGCATCAGGCGCGTATGCAGGAAGACCTGCCCACCTCACAGGCCAGAAATGAGGAGCTGCACAGAGCCAACGAAGAGCTACGCTTGAATCTGCATCACATGCAACAAGCTGGGGATCGCGTTGGAGAGGATCAGGCTCCACCTACGCCCCCAAGAGCCTTTCCCATGCCTTTTTCCAAAGAAATCATGGACGCGGTGGTCCCAGCCACATTCGTGGGGCCAAAGACTGTGTTCACAGGGAAAGAAGATCCAGAAGCGCATCTGACAGCCTTCCACACTCAGATGATGTTGTCCGGAGGCTCAGACGCGGTGTACTGCAAGATGTTTATGAGTACACTGAGCGGAATAGCTATGGAGTGGTTCGTGAGCCTGCCAGAGGGCCACATCACCTCTTTCCATCAGTTTTTGAAGCTGTTCACAGAGCAGTATATCGTCAACAGAGTGCCACCGGTGGTGTCCTACGACCTTTTCGATGTAAGGCAGCATTAGAGGGAGTCCCTTCGAGATTACCTCAACAGGTTTGGGGCAATGGTGGTGAGGTTGCACACCAAGGATGAAGATATGGTGGTACACGCCTTCAGGAAAGGCGTATTGCCAGGGCCTTTCAGCGAGTCAACCGGCAAGAACAGTGACAAACTAAAAAATTAAGGCACACAACAAAAATTAGACACGCAAATTCTTAATCCGAAAGAACAGCATAATAAAAGAATTCAAAATAGAAAAATTAAAAATTATTTGAGCATTGGTGATTAGGGATGATAATGTGGGCCAACCTGCCCTGCATTTGGCATGCAAAATGTGGGCTAGGTTTGCCTGCCCCATGTAAAAAATGTGGGTTGATTTGATTGCCCATCCCCATGCGGGCTAGCCTGCAAGCCTACTCACCAACCTGCACAGGAGATTTTTTTTTTAAATTAATAGAAAATAAAATTTTAAATGTAAATTTTGAATAAATTTAGTTTTTTTATTAAGTTAAATTTTTTTATTATTTGGATGAATTAGGTAAATGATCTCATAATATTATTCTCATGACACATACGTAATAAGATATGGATAAAAAAATTATAATGATTTTTTTTTATGAAATTTGAATTTCAATCATACTAATAACTTGACTAATAAAATATTTAATTAAATATATACACATTTTTAAGGTAATATATGTAGACACGTGATTATTATTCTAATTTGAAAAATAATATAAAATTTTATATATATATATATATAGAATAATACTATATTTAAATTTTATTATAAAAAGGACTAAGGTTTGTTGGTGCTGAAAAGCTTAAAAACGAAGGCTATTTTAATGGTAAAAGGGCGACTTTTTAGCCATCTTTGATCAATGTGTAGTCTTATGTCCTAAAGCAAAGAAATCGGCTATTTAGCCGCCTTCTTAGATTCAAACAAAGAGGACGACTATGTAAAAGTCGCCCTTTTACACCTCCCTATATTAATTATTCATTTATAATTAATATATGCATTATTATTAAATTATATTATGTTAGTTGTTAGGTTAGAATAAAAGTTTATGAAGAGGTAATGGTGGTGGTGAAGAGCAGTGGCAGTGAAGAACCAAATGGAGGAACAACAAAAACCTAAAGAACAGTGTGCAAGGCAATGAAAGTAGGAATGGTGAAGAATGTTCACAACAATGGGAGAAAAGAAACAAATAAGAGAAACAAAAAAAAAAAAAAAACAAAAAGCAATGATGAAGAAGAAGAAGAGAGCTCGAAAGAAATTTACACAATGGCTCAAAGAAGACAATGGCTCGAGGAAAACGAAGAAGAAGCACAGAGCAGAAGAGAAAATGAAGTGCTAGAGACAAAGGAAGTATGAAAGCGTAACTGACACGCTCTGAGCTAGAAAAATAAAAAGAGTCTAAGAGGGCGACTATTTGGTTAAGCCTCATTCTTACAACAAAGCGCTTGGTATAAGAAGGCGGCTATGAGGTAAATTCGCCCTCTTAGACAAAACATTTTTTTCTAAAAGCGTGGCTTTACCTCATAGCTGCCTTCTTACACCAAGCACTTTGTTATATGAAGGCGAATTTTCCAAATAGTCGCCCTCTTAGAGAAATTTAATTTAAAAAATGTAACCGCATTTTGAAGGACAACGTCTGGCCGTAAAAGCATCTTAAATATAGTGTCGAAATAAGTCTTTTTTGCACTAGTGGACTGACTAGTGCATTTAGCATTTTATAAGTATTGAAACTTAAACAATACGCATTTTAGAAAGACAAAAAAATACTATTAAATATTAAAAAATCATTATCAAATTTTGTGAAAAGTCACTATCACATTATGAATTAGGGACTAAGGGTAGTTTCTTCCTGCACCTCCATGTCATTCTTCTTGTACCCCAATACTTAAAAAAAAAAAAAACTCAAATTACCCTTTGATAATTTTCATTAATTTCGAAATGAGGAATTCAAAGAGTTCCTGGATTATATAATTTGGAAGTTAAAATTTGTGTTTTGAATTGTACAATATTCTAGATTCCACGATTCATAATACAAATTTGTATTTAAGATTGTAGAATTTAAAATGGATAATTTTAGAATTTTTTAGAATATCAGGTTGCAAGAAAAAATTATGGAGGTGCAAAAAGAAAATTTCAAAATATGAAACTAGTTTGCACGACCAGCCCCACTTTGTCATCCCTATTGGTGCTTGTCTAATTTGTTTCCTTTGATTCAAATTGATTCAGCCTTGAAATATATGCACAAGATAAGATCAACCAGAAAATAGGCGTAAAAAAAATCTCATCAAATTGGAAACTATATCTAAAAAAATAAATGACACATTGGACGCTAGTGTTTTGTGTTAGGTTCTTTCAGTTTGAGCATTTGACTTTACCAAATTTATGGTTTTTTTTCTTTTCAAAATTTAATGCGCCTTTTTAGCATAATCTTCCTAACACATTAATGTTTCTAGATCCAAATTCCCGTGTCGAAATTCACAATATTCAATTCACAATAAATTTTCTAGCCAGTACCAAAATTTCAACCGCAAGCAAAAAAAAAAGGAAACCTATAGAATTGAATGAATATTATGATAAACTCAAGACATAATGGAAATCTAACTCTAAGGAACTTGTAAATAGTCTAATAAAAAGTATATAAACTCAAATACAAAAATTATAAAGCACACAAGAGCATAAACACATTGGAGTAATTCAATTATTTTTCTGAATTTTTCTTTGCTGGACAAAACAAAGCAAGAAAATATAATTGAACAAAGTACTATAAGAAGTTTATGACATTTATAATAAGTAGTTAAAACTTTATTAACTAATGTTTGATAATAATTTATAAATTATTTTATAAATTTTTATTATTATTAATAAAAATTACTTTAAATACTAAACAATTCTTTAATTTATAAAATAGTGTGTAACTTAATGAATATAATAATTATTTATTTTTGTTTTCTACATTAGTTATTATTTAATAATTGGAGACTAAACGTAAAACTTAGAAACAAGTACTTGCAAAAGGAGCTCAAATACTATATTAGAAAAAAAAAGAAAAAGGCTTAGAACAAAGAGGATGATAAAAAATTTGTTATATTCTATTGTACCGACCAGTCCTCAGACACCAAGGACAGGTAGTGAAGGGTGAACCACATCAGCTAGGTCCTACAGCATGGGCCAAAAGCCACGTGGAATGGACCTCGCAGGTGGTATTGATTAGAGGGTGATTAGTCATCAGCATGTTCCCACAGAGAAGGGTGATTAGTCATCAGCATGTTCCTACAGAGACGGGTGATTAGTCATCAGCATGTTCCCACAAAGAAGGGTGATTAGTCATCAGCATGTTCCTACAGAGACGGGTGATTAGTCATCAGCATGTTCCCACAGAGAAGGGTGATTAGACATCAGCGTGATGATCACCAGAAAGGGCTGAAGCGTCCTCGTCACTCCGCAGGGTGATTAGTCCTCGGCAACAGAGTGTGAAGAGGTGACATCGGTCTTGGGTGATTTGAACAGCATAGACAAAACAGTTAAGATTGGTTCCCAGTGTGGGCCAATGACCAGTTAATTACCCAGAGGTAGGGAGAGGCCTGAATCACGAAGTGCCCATACGGGGAGCAGGGAGAGCAGAGTTAGGTGTAGAGTCCTGAGGGGTCGAGTACTCATCGGAACTAGGGTTTCCCAGTGAAGCTACATGCATGGCATGTGAACAATGAAGGCACTCCCAGAACAGGTGGCCCTAGAGACTAGGTGCACAAGGAGGCACCCAGGTGGTCACCCTGTTAGAGTTTGCACTCCAGAGAAGGAAACCTTATGTGCTAGATTACCCTAAGGTTGGGTAATAGCGACGCAAGGGTATTCCAGTAAACCCTGAATATGGCTAGCAGCGCAGTGAACCCTAATTAGGGCCAGCGGCGCTGTAAACCCTAGACTATATAAGGGTCAGTAAAATACTTCACAAAGGTACGCAGTTTCTAGACCTAAACACAAAGAGACTCAATACACTTGGTGTTGCTTGCCCAATATTGACTTGAGCATCAGAGTGCAAACGACCTCTAGGGCGCCCCTTTCTCTTTTGCAGGTGCAGATTGTTTCGCAAGAATCAAGCACGTATCAATGTGAGGAAGGAGGCGTGTGAGTGTCGCGGAGTCAACTGATAGGCGAGTCAACCGGCAAGAACATCTATTATAAAAAAAGGCTCAAAATATATATAGTTCATTTTCATTAAAAGAAAATTATAAAAAAGAATAGTTGAAAAGTATAATTTATAGAGAGTGACCTCGTTCCTTCTCTAAAAAATTATATATATATTTATTATATATATTTACTATTAACATTATGATTTGGAAAATAATAGTTTGATAATTTTAAAAATTGTTGTAGTGGCCAGACCTTGGACATCGGCACATGAGTTAGAGGTCGGCACAGGAGAGGTCAGTATGGTAGTGCCCACAGAGGGCCCCACAGAATTACACGTCTCAAGATGAAAAATCAGATTCACAAATACGCCATGCATGCAGGATGTGTACAAGACGTAAGGCTATGACACAATAGAATTATCCTTAGAATTGCATGTAAGGCACGTGAAGGTTTGAGGGCGCGTGAGATATTAAGTTATTAGACAAGTTTAGGTTGGCGGCGCTGGGACAGGCACTGAAACCCTAACGGCCACACCTTAGGTTATGCACTCTCGGAAAGGAATGTCTGCACGAGAGTTGCACTCTATGAAAGGAATCTTGCCACGGGATCGCACTAAGATTGTGTGTTAGAATCCCAAAAGGGTAACCCTAAATTCGCTAGAGGCAACGCTTGGACAAGAGCATGTATGCGGCAAGTAGCCTAAAACAGCTATATAATGGGGTAACGCCCAAGGTAAACACAAGTTCCCATAGACACATTCTTTTGCAAGCTTAGAGTTTCTTACACACTCTTAGCCTGAGATACTCTAGTTATTTGATGTTTCTTGACCTGTACTGACTTGAGCGTCGGAATGCAATTATAGGTAGGGCCCCTTCTATTTCAGCGGAGCCACATTTGGGAGAACCACCGCGAAGATAGGAGGAGCCATCATTTGCCTCAGAGTCAACGACGACCGAGTCAACCAGCAAGAACATTTGGTGCCCACCGTGGGGCTCGATAAAACTAGGTCCCATCCACAGTCGTGATCAGTCAAATCAGGCGATATGAGGAATACAAGGCAAGGCGGCGCTTGAAGGGATAAGCATGGAGACCATCTGCTGCCTTCAGCAGGCGTTTGCGGCGTCTAATGCCAATTAAGATCAGTTTAGGACAAACCTAAACACATCGTTGGCGGCTAATGAAGAATTATGCAGGGCCAACGAGGAATTGAGAAGAGGGATAGGAGAACGCGTAGCGGCGGATCTAGGGGTGCCACCCCTAGCTAGGGTTCGACCTATGCCTTCCTCCCAAGATATCATGGAGACAGTCATACCAGCGTCCTTCGTGATCCCAAAGATCACCTTCACAGGGTCGAGGACCTAGAGGCCCACATAACGGCCTTCCACATAGAATAGATGAATAAAACCAAAACAGCACTACAAAAATTTTTTTGTGTAAATTTTTCACAACTTTCCAATTTTATGCTGGACAAGATACTTCAAATTTGAGCTTGAAATTTTAACCACAGAAACTTCAATGTTTTAGCTCAAAATAGGCGTTGGAATTTCACCAAAAAAGTGAGCCAAATAATTTTAATAATTTTTCCGAAATCACTGCTGCGTCAGCGTTTTTTCAGAGTCAGGATTTTTGCACTCTGTTCGTATTTCCTGTATAATTTTTTTTGTATTTTGAATTTTGATGTGCTTCTTTTTTTCAATTTTTCTTAACACATCAAACTACTCAAATCCAAAATTTCAGAATTTTTCACCAACAAATTTAATTTCTGGGAACGAGTCCAGCCAGCACACTAGCAGTGAAAACAGAGAAATCCTAACTTAGAATTAGAAAATGGTAAAGAAACTTCAAAAACACAATGGAAATGATTGGAAACGAACTTGTATGGAACTAACACACAAGTATGAACTCAAATATGAAAATATAAAAGGCACCAAAGCTTCAAAAACAGAAATATAAACTGCACTCAAAATAAAATCAAGCAATCAAATCAACAATAAAAGGCACCACTTGGAATTTATGACATTATAGGATGAACATGACTTTGACAAAACTTGGCGGTGTTGAACACTGCGTCGAGGCCAGACAGAAATTCACACACCTCCCTATCTTGCGGGTGCAAGTCCGTCAGGGCCCTGGACTTGGCTAGGTTGGGCTTCTCCACCCAGTAGAGCGAAAACCCATCCAGGAGGGTGGGGTCAGTGGGAAGGCAGCGGATCTTCAGGAGTTTGCCCTTAAATCCCTTATAAGATTGCTAGAAGAGGGTCAGGAGTGCTCTCCCAGCAACCCCGTTAAGGTTGACCCAGAGGTTCTTCCCAGGGCTCTTGGCTTCGAAAAAATAAAGAAAAGAATCCACTGAGGGCAGGCGCCCAAAGTAGTTGCAAAGGATTGCGTAGGCACGCACGAAGGCCCAGCCATTTGGGTAAAGCTGGGCTGGAGCCACATTCATCTCCGTCAGCAACACCCTCTCGAAGCCACTGAGGGGTAAGCGAAGGCAGACTCTTTTGAAAATGGTAGAGTAAATGAAACAGAAGGGGCCCTCCTGCCCCGAGGTCTCGTCGCAGCACATGGGCTTGCTTATTGTGCAAGGAACCACCCCAACGTATCTATCATCGTCTTTCCCAAAGACGCGATTGGCGTGGCTGCTTCTGCTTCACACCTCAGCCTTCCTGTAGGTGACAATGGACTCAGAGGTGGTGAAATCAGAAGATTCCTTGAGAAGCCCTTCAGGGGCCCAGGGGTATAGAAGTTGGTAGTAGTCCGAGTGGAGCCCTAGAACTACTGGACAGGCAGAAGATTGGGAGGAGTCCGACTTAGACCCCTAATGGGAGAAGGAAGACTGATCCATTTCGAAGACTAAAACACAAGGGCAGACAAAAAAGACAAGTTCAGAAAGAAGGAAAGGATAGCGCATTCCAGGTGAATGCAGTGGAACAGTAAGGTAGGGCAAAGCAAACGAAAACGAGAATAAAAAACAATCCCAGGCAGTTACAGGTAAACAAAGAACATCGCAGTAGCAAAACGAAAGTAAAGGAAGCCGAAAGAACGTACCTTTGTTTGACGAAGGGATGAAAGATTGAAGTTTGAGAGGAGTGGTAGGCGCTCGAAGAACAGTTTGAGGGGAAGAGGCTTTGAAATGGAGAAATGAGAGGGAATTAAACAGTAGGTGTAAGGACCTAGAAAATTTTATTGGAATGAAAGTGATATATTTTAAGTGAATTCTAAGTATGTTTTTATTTAAAATAAAAAGGAAGGAAAGTGTAGCTTAGAGGTCTACAAGATCGCCGTTGTTGAAGACAGAGGCGACCTCCGACTTCTCTGGTACATAATCGCTTGTCGCCTAGAGTACACATGATCGCCAATCGCCTATGGTGTACATGATCGCCGAAAGTGCACTTAGTATGTGGTCAAGATGCTGGATCAACCATAGTGGGTTCCAAAAACCACGTGTATCAAGGTGTGGGTTAAGCCTTAGATACGCTGTGCATGCGAAGCTCCATACTTGAGCATAAGAAATCGTCCTTAGTGTTGCATGCATGGGCGCACGAGGAGTAGTGCTGATCTATTCTTGGAAATGTGAAGCTACCGACGTCACCAAGTCATGTGGAGGTGATACCTTGGACATAACATAGTGGGATGAAGAACCTTCAGCAAGGCGTGGCGATGTGTCATCAGTCATCGCCAGGGCGAGAGACATGCGGGCATCGCCAGGGCGAGAGACATGCGGTCATCGCTAGGGATAGACATCGGTCGTCTTCCAGAGAGAGACATCGGTCGTCTTCCAGAGAGAGACATCGGTCGTCTTCCAGGGAGAGACATCGGTCGTCTTCCAGGGAGAGACATCGGTCGTCCGCCAGGATGAGTCATCGGTGGAAGGTTATCGCGCGATGTCATGTTTCACACAGATAAGGTGGGACCCAGGCTCCCAGCATGAGACGTCCTGCACGCGCGACACGTAGACAGAAAAGGGTGTTTCAAAATAGTTGGCATCAGAGAGTTGGTATGCGCAGAGACACACGTGGCCATACTGTTCAAGGAAGTGTGCACGCAAGCTTTCCTGCAGAGTGGGTAGTGGCAGCGGCAATTGTGGACAAGTTGGTTTAGATTCAAAAACTCACTTCTGAGAGGCAAAGAACGTTGCTGTGGTTCAAGAGTGACAGAGTGAGTTTACCTTCATCCTTCTCTTTTCTCTCCTTCGCGCTGCAATTCAGGCATCCTCAAGCACCAGTACGACGAGCGACGACTGCCCTTGGACTCCTGGGAAGTTCTCTGCAAGTTCTCCAAACCGGACGCTAAAACAGAGTAAGTTGTTTTGCTCTGTTCTTCGAGTCGATCCTGCACTTGAGAGGGTTGCCTCTGCATAGGCGTTGCATGCAGCTCTCTTGGCTTCAGGAATCGTCTCTGTTAACGTAGAAATGAGTGGTATAGCTAGTTTTGTGACTAAGGCTCCATGGTGCAGGTTAAGGCATCTTTAAGCTTCGATGGGTTTTGGAGCTCTTGGTGTTTTTGCGCAAGTTCAGGTAAGGGAAGCTAGCATTTTCGTTTATAAAAACGTTAGGCGAGTAGGTTCTGAAGTGAGGGCGACGTGGTCGCCGGTTTTCATATTCCTTTTCACAATGCTCTGTTTTTATGTGTGGGGCGACGTGATTGCCGGTTTTAATGTTGATTTCAAACTTCCCTGTTTTAGTGTCGTTTGAAACTGTTTGAGATTGAAATGTGAAATGCATGTGATATTTGAAAATCTGAACCGTGGAATGATTGTTGCTGTGATTGGAATCGTTCATTTAAGTGTTGTATGATGTGTTGAATGTTGTGAATGTGGGATCAAGGCATAGTATTTTCAGGAAAGAAAATACCGTGTAAGATCGTGTAGGATATGCATTGATCGGTGATTTCTATAATGAGATATCCTGACTCTCCTGATATAATGTGTACCGACCAGTCCTCGGACGTCAGCTGGGTCCCACAGCATGGGCCAAAGCCACGTGGAATGGACCCCACAGGGGGTATTGAACAGAGAGGGGTGATTAGTCATCAGCCTACAGAGAGGGGTGATTAGTCATCAGCCTACAGAGAGGGGTGATTAGTCATCAGCCTACAGAGAGGGGTGATTAGTCATCAGCCTACAGAGAAGGGTGATGAGTCATCAGCATGTTCCCACAAAGAAGGGTGATGAGTCGTCAGATCACCAGGATGGGCGGAGGTGTCATCGTCACTCAGCAGGTCGAGGAGTCCTCGGCGAGAGAGTGTGGCGAGGTGACATCGGCCTTGGGTGATTTGAACAGCGTAAACAGAACAGCTAAGATTGGTTCCCAGAGTGGGCGAATGACCAGTTAAATACCCAGAGTTAGGGAGAGGCCTGGATCACGAAGTGCCTATGCAGGTAGCAGGGAGAGCACAGTTGGGTGTAGAGTCCTGAAGGGACGAGTACTCACCAGAACTAGGGTTTTCCCAGTGAAGCTACATGCATGGCACGTGAACAGTGAAGGCACTCCCAGAACAGGTGGCCCCAGAGACTAGGTGCACAAGGAGGCACCCAGGTGGTCACCCTATGAGAGTTTGCACTCCAGAGAAGGAAACCTTATGTGCTAGATTACCCTAAGATTGGGTGATAGCGGCGCAAGGGTATTCCAGTAAACCCTAAATATGGCTAGCAGCGCAGCGAACCCTAATTAGGGCTAGCGGCACAGTAAACCCTAGACTATATAAGGGACAGTAAAATACTTCACAAAGGTACGCAGTTTCTAGACCTAAACACAGAGAGAAACACAATACACTTGGTGTTACTTGCCCTATACTGACTTGAGCGTCGGAGTGCAAACGACCTCTAGGGCGCCCCCTTTCTCTTTTGCAGGTGTAGATTGCTTCGAAAGAACCAAGCACATATCAACGTGAGGAAGGAGGCGTGTGAGTGTCGTGAGTCAACCAACAGGCGGGTCAACTGGCAAGAACATAATGGAATCATATAGATGAAGTTATTCAGGCGTTGAGAGTCGATGGAGGTTCATATGTATGGGTAAGTGGTTTGAAAAATAACCACTTGACCTGTTGTGTGGATTCACCCTGTCATACTAGGAGAGTGATGAGATTGAGATTGAGATTATGTTGATGCGCATAGCTGTGGGAACTTTACAGCAATGTAGTATGACAGGTGCAGATCTCTGAGTCTAGTCAATGCACGTGTCTTCTGGAAGTAGTGTCAAGTGTCTATGTGTGATGAGTCAGTGGAAGTCTGACGTGAGAAATGAGAAACATTGAAATTGATAGACACTTGATGGAATTATGTGAATTGAACGACTCTTGAGGAAATTGTGAAATATGTGATTACTTGATGGTCATGTGAAGGGAATGAGAAAGTTGATGGTTTTTACGTGGGTGTCTTAAATTTGTTTTATCTTGATCTTAAAGTTTCATATCTAAATTCTCTTTAAAATGTCTAGCTTACCCTGCGTTTTTGTTTTGTGGATGTTTTCTTAAACCTGTGATGATCGTGTATAATTTACACGGGAGCAGATGATGTTGCAGGAAGTAGAGCTCCTCAGTGAGTGGTCGCCGGAAGGAGATCGCCTGTTTTCTGTTTCTGTTAGGCGATCGCCTGTTTTCTATTTCTGTTAGGAGATCGCCTGTTTTCTGTTTCTGTTAGGAGATCGCCTGTTTTTCTATTTTGCTGTATTTTGTTTAAGTTTGGAAACTGACTGGATATGTATTAAACTCCCTGTGAGGAGAAATTTCATTACATATATATATATATATATATATATATATATGTTCACTTCGATATTATTGTTTTACCTTTATTTCATTATATAAATATGAAAAGGATTTGGCGGGATGTTACAGTAGGGAGCGTAGGGGACAAGAGTGTAACGTATAAAGGAAAACATGAAGCGACGAGCCATCCTAGCCGCTGAGATTGCCACGTGTACGCTCCAGGAAAAATGCGCGAAAATGTCTCTTCTTGGTACGGAACGCGTCAAATCACTCAGGACTATGATAAGGACGCGTGGGCCAGTGCTGCAGAGGTCGACCGGGCGATCAGTAAGGCTCTTCAGTGAGACAAGTCCCAGCTCGAGCCTGAGGGGCTTGTGTAATGGCCAGACCTCGGACGTCGGCCACTGAGTGAGTGGTCGGCACAGGAGAGGTCGGTATGATGGGGCCCATAGAGGGGCCCACAGAATCACACGTGTAAGAATATAAATTAGATTCGTGGATACGTCACGCACGCAGGGTTTATTTGTGACGTAAGGCTTTGGCATAGAGGATCTGTCCTTAAAAAGAAAAAACACATAAAGAGGCACGTGAGTAATAAGCTTAAGACAGAAGATTTGGCCATGCGACGCTAGGGTTACAGTGTATGTCTAAGCGCCCACACTTAAGTTAAGCACTCCAGGAAAGGAAGGTTGCCACGAGAGTTGCACTCCAAGAATGAAAGGCTGCCGTGGGACGTGCAAGAAGGTTGTGTGATGGAGTCCCAGAAAGGTAACCCTAAATTCGCTAGGAGGCAACACGGGGACGCGAGGATAGGCATGGTAGGAACTCTAGAAGGGCTATATAACGGGTAGTAAGGCATTCCCAAAGGTACGCAGCTTTTGAGACTAGAACTCTTTGCTATACACTGGTGTTTCTTGCCCTAGTCTTGACTTGAGCGTTGGAGTGCAAACGGCCGCTAGGGCGCCTATCTTTCTTTCTTTCCAGGTTTAGCTGTTCCAGCCAAGAGGAAGGGAAAAGGTGCGAGCGATCGTAGAAGTCAACTGACGAGAGAGTCAACCGGCAAGAACAACCCACATAATGCCAACTTTGACCAAGGGTTATGGCTATAGAAGTAATTCATTTAGCTGCTGTTTTTCACACAAACAATCTATTGTTCTTCTTTTTCCCTTTACTCTATGTTTTCTCTGTAGTGTGCTAACGTTCCTCTCTGATTTAAGTTATGGCTGGAACTCCTCCATCTACTAAAAGGATGAAAACCAGGGCTGATAGGAGTGGTGGGAAGCTTGAAGGATGGTTCTCAGGAGAATTTGAACTCATCAAAAAATACATACATGAAACAAGTAGGAAAAGTGTCAATACACCCAAGCTTGTCTCCTTCACTTGGATGAAGCAACAAAATCTATCCACTGTGAGAAGCCTCCTCAAGGAGTAAAGATTAAAGAGATTTCTTGAGCTCACTAGAAACATTTATCCAGATTTGGTGAAGGTATTTTATACTAACCTTTAATTTAATGGTGACTCACTTGTTTCTCATGTGAAAGGTGCAGACATGGTCATTACCAATGATGTGTGGATTGCTGTGACAATATTGAAGTTCTTTGGGATTAGAATCAATAGAGGGAATCTAGGTATAGTTGAAGAATTCAACATGATGCAATTCTACAAGAGTTGTCTCAAGAATCCCCTCTCCATAGTAAGAAATTTTTCTATTGGAGGGTTAAAGCTTGATGAAAGGCTCATAGCCTTCATTGTGTCATGGATCATCACACCAAGGGGGAGCAATCACTCCACTCTTTCTGAGGAAGGCCTACTGCTGATCTATTGCATTATGAATAAAGTGAAGATCAATTGGATCCACACCATCAAGGAACATATGCAAAAAGCCACAAGGTTAAGTGACTTTCACTATCCCTATGCAATTTTGATCTCTAAACTTCTACACTATTTTGAAGTAGATATTGAGGGAGAGCTGGCTAAAATCATCAAGACCTCAAGTGAGATTAACAGTGGATCCCTAAGCAAAATGGGATTTACTAAAATTGGTGGGAGATGGGTTAGTAAAGATGGTGACCAAGCTGGCCCAAGTGGAGTTAATGATGATAATGAACCTGAAGCAGCAGCAACTCAAGAGGAACCAGCTAGTGAGACTAATGAGGGGAGGTCCTAGTGATGACTACATGGGAGAAAGGATGACCTCAATGTCTCATTTTGAAAGGTTAATGGTCAACCACATGGGCACATTTGTTGAAAATCAAAGGAACCTGATGGAAGAAGCCCAAGCCCAAGTCAAAGCCCAAAAAAAAGAAGATATGGGCCAACTACAAAAGCTATGGCAAGAAGAATTCAAGAGGATTGGGACACTGCTACTGATGACAGAGAGACTTTCCTTTATATGTGTACCGACCAGTCCTCGGACACCGAGAACGGCTAGTAATGGTGAGCTACGTCAGCTGGGTCCCACAGTATGGGCCAAGACCACGTAGGATGGGTCCCACAACATGGGCCAAAGCCACTTGGGATGGACCCCACAGGTAGAATGGACTAGTGGGATGATTAGTCATCAGCGTGTCGATCACCAGAGTGAACTGATGTGTCCTCGTCACTCAGCAGGGTGATGAGTCCTCAGCAACAGGATGACGAGGACACATCGGTCTTGGGTGTTGTCAGGACTTGTAAAATTGAATTGGAATAAAAAGAGATATATTTTAAATGAATTCTAAGTATGTTTTTATTTAAAATAAAAAGGAAGGAAAGTGTAGTTTGGAAGACTATGAGATCGCCTAGTAGTACATGATCGTCGGTCGCCTGCTACACATGAGCGCCAGGGCGCGAGGCATGTGGACGTGGACAGGGTGTGAGAGGCATGCGGGCATCGCCAGGGCGCGAGAGGCATGAGGACGTCGCCAGGGCGCGCGAGGCATGTGGACGTCGCCAGGGCGCGCGAGGCATGTGGACGTCGCCGGGGCGCGCGAGGCATGTGGACGTCGCCAGGGCGCGCGAGGCATGTGGACGTCGCCAGGGCGCGCGAGGCATGTGGACGTCGCCAGGGCGCGCGAGGCATGCGGGCAACGCCGGGGCGCGAGAGGCATGCGGGCGTCGTCGGGGCGCGAGGCATGAGGCATCGCCGGGTCGCGAGAGGCACGCGGGCGTCGCCAGGGAGAGACATCGGTCGTCTTCCAGGGAGAGACATCGGTCGTTCGCCAGTATGAGACCTCAGTGGATAGTCATCTCGCGAGCGGTCATCGGTGGAAGGTTATCGCGCGATGTCGAGCTTCACACAGAGAAAGTGGGACCCAGACTCCCAGCATGAAACGTCCTGCACGCGCGCCACGTAGACAAAAAGGGTGGTTCAGAATAGTGACATCAGAATGTTGGCATGCGCAAGAGACACTCGCGGTCGTACTGTTCAGGGCAGTGGTTGGCAGGCGCAAGAGACAACCATGGCCGTACTATTCAGAGAAACGTACACTCAGACTTCTCTGCAGAGTGGGTGGTGGCAGCTGCTTTTGTGGACAAGCTGGTTTAAGATGCAAAAACCCACTTCTGAGAGAGGGGGAACGTTGCAGTTGTTCAAGAGCGAAAGAGTGAGTTTACCTCCCTTCTCCTCCATTCTCTCCTTCGCACTGCGATTCTGGCACCTTCACACAAGAGTACGACGAGCGACGGCCACCATTAGAGCACCTGGGAGGTTCTCTGCAAGTCCTTCAAACCAGACGCCAAAAACAGAGCCAAGGCATTCTTTAAGCTTCGTTGGGTTTCGGAGCTCCTGGTGTTTTACGCAAGTCCAGGTAAGGGAAGCTAGCCTTCATTTTCAATACAAGCCATAGATTAGCTGTTTCTGAAGTGAGGGCGACGTGGTCGCCGGTTTCGTTTTCATCTTCGTGAATGCTCTGTTCTATGTGTTTGGGCGACGTGGTCGCCGATTTTATATACAGACTTCGAAATACCTTGTTTTTGAACCAGATCGCCGGTTTTGGCGTTGTTTGCGAACTCCCTGTTTTTGGTGTTGCTTTGAAACTGTTTGAGATTTAAATGAGATATTCGAAGATAAGAACCTTGGAGTGAGTTTTGCTGTGATTGAAATCATTCCTTTAAGTGTTGTATGACGTGTTGAACGTTGTGAATGTGGGATCGAGGCATAGTATTTTCAGGAAAGAAAATACCGTGTAAGATCGTGTAGGATGTGCATTGATTGGTGATTCCTAATGAGATATCCTGACTCTCCTGAGATAATGAATTTATATAGATGAAGTTATTCAGGCGTTGAGAGTCGATGGAGGTTCATACGTATGGGTAAGTGTTTGAAAGATAACTACTTGACCTGTTGTGTGGATTCACCCTGTCATATTGTGAGAGTGATAAAACTTGAGATCGAGATTGTGTTGATGCGCATAGCTGGGGAAACATTACAGCTGTTTAGTATGACAGGTGCAGATCTCTGAGTCTAATCAATGCACGAGTCTTCTGGAAGTAGTGTCAAGTGTCTATGTGTGTTTAGTCAGTGGAAGTCTGACGTGAGTAATGTTGAGAAATTTGTTGATAGGCACTTGATGGTTATGTGATATGAATGAGAAAGTGATGGACTCTTGTGAATGTTTAAAAAGGCTGATCTACGTTGGTTGTCCAGTTTATAATTTAAAGTTAAAAATAAATATATCTAGCTTACCCTTTGTATTGTTCTCTGGCTGTTTTCTCTTAAAACTGTGATGATCGTGTATTTTACACGGGAGCAGATGATTTTTCCAGGAAGTAGAGCTCCTTAGTGAGTGGTCGCCGGAAGGAGATCGCCTGATTTCTGTTCTGGTAGCAGATCGGCTGTTTTGGGTCCTCTGATAGGCGATCGCCGGTTTTTGTAGGGAGATCGCCGGTTTTCAATTTATTTGGCTGTATTTTGTTTATGTTTTGGAAAAACCGACCGGTTATGTATTAAACTCCCTGTGAGGAGCAACTTCATTTTATATAAATTCGTATGTTCACTTAAATATTTTTGTTTCACCTTTATTTCATTTTATATTTATGAAAAGTAATTTGGCGGGATGTTACAGATCGCCTGTTTTGTCCTTCCATGCTGTATTTGGTTTTTATTTCGAAACAATTGATGGAATGTATTAAAACCCTATAAGAGGGACGTCTCTTTTTGAATACGATGCACGGGATGATGTATTTTCAATATCTAATACATATGTTGATTTTATAAATTTAATACCTACGCTTTATTCTATTATATGTTGAGAAGCTTTCATTCTGTCTTGTATCTGTTGCACCTTCTCGGTCGTCTGCTGAATCAACTCTGGTCCAACCAATACTGCTTCGCCCTCCTGGTACCAACATAAGGGAGTCCTGCATTTCCTCCCATACCGGGCTTCATATGGCGCCATCCCAATACTGGCGTGGTAACTGTTATTATAAGTAAACTCCACCAGCGGCAACACCTCATCCCAACTTCCCAATTGATCCAGAACACACGTCCTCAGCAGATCTTCCAAGGACTCGATCGTTCTCTGTGACTGTCCATCTGTTTGAGGATGATATGCCGAGCTCATTCTCAACTTAGTTCCCAAGCAATCTTGTAAAGTCTGCCAAAACCGTGAAGTGAACCTGGGATCTCTATCTGAAACAATGCTGGAAGGCACTCCATGCAACCTCACTATTTCTTGGATGTACAACTGTGCCAACTTGGCCATAGGCATCCTCATATTCACTGGGAGAAAGTGGGCACTCTTCGTCAGCCGATCAGTGACAACCCATATTGCATCATGACCCTTTACCGATCTGGGTAAATGGGTAACAAAATCCATGGCAATGCTGTCCCATTTCCACTCAGGGATATCCAGTGGCTGTAACAACCCGCCAGGTCTTTGATGCTCTATCTTCGCCTTCTGACACGTCAAGCAGGTAGTAACATACTGGGCGATGTCTCTCTTCATGCCCGACCACCAAAATGACTCCTTCAAGTCATGGTACATCTTGTTCATGCCTGGATGTAGGCTAAGGCGACTCTTGTGACCTTCCTCTAGGATCATCTTCTTCAATTCTTCATTTGCAGGTATGCAAATTCTGCCATTAAATCTCAAGGTCCCATCATCGCCCATCACAAAGTCTTTAGCCTGATCGGTTCCTAGCAACTCCACAGTACGCCTCAGATCAGGGTCCTCCAACTGCTTATCCTTTATCGCTCCAAGGAAGTCATTAGTTATAGCCAGCTTACTACAACTAATGTGATTTACGTGAAATTCTATCCCAAGGTTTAAGTCTCTGAACTGCTCGATCAGTTTCTGCTCTTCCATCATCATGGTGGCTACTTGTATTGATTTTCTACTCAAAGCATCTGCCACTACATTGGCCTTCCCTGGATGATACATGAGTTGAAAATCGTAGTCCTTTAGAAACTCCATCCACCTTCTTTGTCTCATGTTTAGTTCCTTCTGATCGAACAGGTATTTCAGGCTCTTATGGTCACTGAACACCTGGAACCGAGCTCTGTAACATCCCGCAAAATAAAACCATACATACATGTATAATGAGAATAAAGGTAAACAAATAATATTGAAGAGTACATGATATTATATATATAAGAAATGAAGTTGCTCCTCTTAGGGAGTTAAATACATAACCAGGTCAAATATTTTCAAAATTTAAAACGAAATTCAACCAAATACAACAAGACCGGCGATCTCCATACATGAACCGGCGATCTGGTAACAGAAGGCCCAAAACAGGCGATCTGCAGCAGGACATAAATCCGGCGATCACCACCAAGAGATAGAAAACCGGCGATCACCACAAGAGATAGAAAACCGGCGATCACCACAAACAGGCGATCTCTTCCTCGGCGACCACTCACTAAGGAGCTCTACTTCCTGGAAGATCATCTGCTCCAGTGTAAGTTATACACGATCATCACAGTTTTAAGAGAAAAACAGCCAACGAGCAGAACACGCAGGGTAAGCTAGATATTTTAAAGAGAGTTTAAATAAGGGTACTTAAAATAAAATCAAGGTAAACAATTTCAAGATATTCACGTAAAGTTATCAAGTTTCTCATACTCTTCACCTGATCGCCCAGAAAGCACACATTTCGCAATATTTTCCAGAGTCATTCTATTTCACAACTGTATCAAGTGTCTATCAATTTCAAGTTCCTCATTTCACATGTCAGACCACCACTGACTCAGCACACAAGACACTTGACACTACTTCCGGAAGACTCGTGCATTGACTAGACTCAGAGATTCTGCACCTGTCATACAAAGCTGTTGTAATGTTTCCACAGCTATGCGCATCAACACATTCTCGGTCTCAAGTTCATCATTCTCACAGTATGACAGGGTTAATCCATATAACAGGCCGAGCTCGTTCTGTTTCACACGACTCACCCATACATATGAACCTCCTTCGACTCTCAACGCCTGAATAACTTCATCTATATGAATCCATTATCTCAGGAGAGTCAGGATAATCTCATTATAGACATCACCGATCAATGCACATCCTACACGATCTTACACGGTATTTCCTTTCCTGAAAATACTATGCCTCGATCCACATTCACAACATTCAACACATCATACCGCCCTTAAATAAATGATTCAAGTCACAGCAACGATCATTTCAAAGATTCAGATTTTCGAAGATCACATTTAAGCTTCAACAGTTCAAAGTAACACCAAAACACAGGGAGTTCGCAAACATCGCCCAAAACGGCGACCTGGTTCAAAAACAGGGTATTTCCAAGTCTGAATTTAAAAACCGGCGACCACGTCGCCCAAACACATGGAACAGAGCATTCACGCAGATGCAAACGAAACCGGCGACCACGTCGCCCTCATTTCAGAAATAGCTAAACTATGGCTTGTATTGCAAATGAAGTCTAGCTTCCCTTACCTGGACTTGCGCAAAACACCAGGAGCTCCGAAACCCAACGAAGCTTGAACAACGCCTTGGCTCTGTTTTTGCGTCTGGTTGAAGGACTTGCAGAGAACCTCCCAGGTGCTCTAATGGTGCTGCCTCTCGTCGTACTCTTGTGTGAAGATGCTAGAATCGCAGCGCGAAGGGGATATCTGGAGGAGAAGGGAGGTAACTCACTCTTTCTCTCTTTGAAGGCTGCAACGTTTCTTTCTCTCAGCCGTGGGTTTTCTGCATCTTAAACCAACTTATCCACCAAAAGCAGCTGCCACCACCCACTCTGCAGAGAAGTCTGAGTGTACGTTTCCCTGAACAGTACGACTACAGTTGTCTCTTGCGCAGGCCAACAACTCCCTGAACAGTACTACTGAGCGTGCCTCTGCGCAGGCTAACACTCTGAGGTCACTATTCTGAACCACTCTTTTTGTCTACGTGGCGCGCGTGCAGGACGTTCCATGCTGGAAGTCTGGGTCCCACCTTCTCTGTGTGTAACTCGACGTCGCGCGATGACCTTTCACCGATGACCACAGGCGCGACGTCTATCCACCGATGACCTCTCCCGCGAAGGCTATCCACCGACGACCACTCGTGCGAAGGCCATCCACCGATGACCTCTCGCGCGAAGGCTATCCACCGATGACCCCTCGCGCGAAGACAATCCACCGATGACCTCTCGCTGGCGAACGACCGATGTCTCCCCCTGGCAAAGCCCGCATGCCTCTCGCGCCCTGGCAATGCCCGCATGCCTCACGCCCTGGCGATGCCCGCATGCCTCTCGCGCCCTGGCAATGCCCGCATGCCTCTCGCCTGCGCGATGCCTGCATGCCTCGCGCTCGCGCGATGCCTGCATACCTCGCGCCCTGGCGCTCATGTGTAGCAGGCGACCGGCGATCATATACTACTAGGCGATCTCATAGTCTTCCAAACTACACTTTCCTTCCTTTTCATTTTAAATAAAGACATACTTAGAATTCATTTAAAATATATCTCTTTTATTCCAATTTAATTTTACAGGTCCTTACATTCTCCCCATCAAGAAAAATTTTCGTCCCCGAAAATTGAACTACAAGGAAAAGAGGTATGGATAAGCCTCCCTCATGGGTTCTTCTAACTCCCAAGTTGAATCCCCCGATCTCTCATCCCACACCACTTTCACCATGTTGATGGTCTTGCCTCTGAGCTGTTTACTTTGCCGATCGTCAATCCTGACTGGTTTTGCTTCAAAGGACAAGTCATCCCTGATCTGCACATCGTCTACATCCAGCACATGACTAGAGTCTGCCATGTACTTCCTCAGCTGTGACACGTGAAAGAGATTGTGCAGATTCGCCAGATGGGGAGGTAGGGCGATCTCATAAGCCACTGGACCAATCCTTCTTAAGATCTGATATGGTCCCACGAATTTGGGAGACAACTTCTTTGACCTGATCGCCCGTCCTACACCCTTGGTTGGTGTAACTTTCATGAACACGTGGTCTCCAGCAGCAAACTCCAAAGGCTTTCTCCTCTGATCTGCATAGGACTTCTGCCTACTCTGAGAAGCTTTCATTCTGCTTTGTATCTGTTTCACCTTCTCGGTCGTCTGCTGAATCAACTCTGGCCCAACCAAGACTGCCTCGCCCTCCTGGTACCAACATAAGGGAGTTCTGCATTTCCTCCCATACAGGGCTTCATATGGTGCCATCCCAATACTAGCGTGATAACTGTTATTATATGTAAACTCCACCAGTGGCAACACCTCGTCCCAATTCCCCAATTGATCCAAGACACACGTCCTCAGCAGGTCTTCCAAGGACTGGATCGTTCTCTCTGACTGACCATCTGTTTGGGGATGATATGCAGAGCTCATCCTCAACTTAGTTCCCAAGCACTCTTGTAAGGTCTGCCAAAACCGTGAGGTGAACCTGGGATCCCTATCTGAAACAATGCTGGAAGGCACTCCATGCAGCCTCACGATTTCCTGGATGTACAACTGTGCCAACTTGGCCATGGGCATCCTCATATTCACTGGGAGAAAATGAGCACTCTTCGTCAGCCGATCAGTGATGACCCAGATTGTGTCATGGCCCTTTACCGATCTGGGTAAATGGGTGACAAAATCCATGGCAATGCTGTCCCATTTCCACTCAGGGATATCCAATGGTTGTAACAACCCGCCAGGCCTTTGATGTTCTACCTTTGCCTTCTGACACGTCAAACAGGTAGCAACATACTGGGCGATGTCTCTCTTCATGCCTGACCACCAAAATGACTCCTTCAAGTCATGGTACATCTTGGTCATGCCTGGATGTAGGCTAAGGCGACTCTTGTGACCTTCATCTAGGATCATCTTCTTCAATTCTCCAGTTGCAGGGATGCAAATCCTACCATTAAATTTCAAGATCCCATCATCGCCCATCACAAAGCCTTTAGCCTGGTCGGTCCCTAGTGACTCCACAGTACGCTTCAGACTAGGGTCCTCCAACTGCTTGTCCTTTATCATTCCAAGGAAGTCATTAGTTATAGCCAGCTTACTACAACTAATGTGATTTACGTGGAACTCTACCCCAAGGTTTAAATCTCTGAATTGCTCGATCAGTTTCTGCTCTTTCATCATCATGGTGGCTACTTGTACTGATTTTCTACTCAAGGCATCTGCCACTACATTGGCCTTCCCTGGATGATACATGAGTTGAAAATCGTAGTCCTTAAGAAACTCCATCCACCTTCTTTGTCTCATGTTTAGTTCCTTCTGATCGAACAGATATTTCAGGCTCTTATGGTCACTGAACACCTGGAACCGAGCTCCATATAAATAGTGCCTCCAGATCTTCAAGGCAAATACCACAGCCGCCAACTCCAAATCCTGCGTGGGGTAGTTCCTCTCATGAACCTTGAGTTGCCTTGAAGCATATGCAACCACTCTTTTCTCTTGCATCAAAACACATCCCAAGCCCTGATGTGAAGCGTCACAGAAGACATCAAAAGGTCTTCCTACTTCGGGGATCACCAGCACTGGAGCACTAGTCAATCTCTCCTTTAATTCCATGAAGCTCTGCTCACATCGGTCGGTCCAAGCAAAAGGTTGATCCTTGCGGGTCAGCTGTGTTAAGGGAGCCACTACCTTGGAAAAGTCCTCAATAAACCTCCGATAGTAGCCCGCCAACCCCACAAATCTCCTTATCTCGGTGACTGTCTTTGGACGTTCCCACTGCAGCACTGCCTCTACCTTGGCTGGATCCACCGAGATCCCCTGGGCAGATATCACGTGTCCTAAGAAGTTGACTTCCTTCAGCCAGAACTCGCACTTAGAGAACTTGGCATAGAGTTGCTTCTCCCTCAGTATCTCCAATACTGTCTTCAGGTGTTCCTCATGCTCTTCCTCGGTCCTTGAATAAATGAGGATGTCGTCTATGAAGACCACCACAAACTTATCCAAGAAAGGGCGAAAAATCCTATTCATGTAGTCCATGAACAGGGCTGGAGCATTTGTGACCCCAAACGGCATCACCACATACTCATAATGCCCATACCGAGACCTAAAAGCTGTCTTTTGCACATCATCAGCTTTAACCAAAATTTGGTGGTACCCCGATCTCAGGTCAATCTTGGAGAACACCGAGGCTCCATGTATTTGATCCATCAAATCATCAATCCTAGGCAGGGGGTACTTGTTCTTGATGGTCAACTTGTTCAACTGCCTGTAATCTATACACAGCCGAGACCCTCCATCCTTCTTCTTGACTAGGAGCACTGGAGCTCCCCATGGACATACACTGGGTCTGATGAATTGCTTCTCCAGCAACTCTTCCACTTGCTTCTTTAACTCCACTAACTCGGCTGGTGCCATCCTGTAAGGTGCCATTGACACTGGTCCAGCTCCAGGTACCAAGTCAATAGAGAATTCCACTTCTCTCTTAGGGGGTAACCCAGGTACTTCTTCTGGGAATACATCCGTGAAATCTTGCACCAAGGGTATTCTGCTTACGTCCCCTTCATTCTCCACCTCCGACCGAGCGAGTATCACGAAGCACCTCGCCCCTTCTTCCAACTCTGACCGCCCTTGCTGAGCAGATATTACATCTGATCCTTGGAGGTTTGGAAACGCAATCCTCTGACTACCGCAGTCAATGAGAACGTGATTGGCAGCTAACCAATCCATTCCCAGGATAACATCTAGGTCCTGAAGAGGTAGGCAGATCAAGTTCACCTTGAATCTGCGTCCCTCTACAATCACTGGACATTCGGGGCATACTGTAGAGGTCGACACCTGTCCTGACGCAGGTGTAGAGACCAACAGTTCGAAAGGTAACTCCTTCACTAGGAGGTCCAACTCGGCTACACACAGGCTTGACACAAAGGAGTGTGTCGCTCCAGAATCAAACAAAGCTTTTACACCTCTACCAGCAATAAAACATACACCTTGTATGAGGTTACCTGACTGAGAGGCCTCTGCTCCAGACATGGCGAACACTCTCCCTGTCGCCTGAGGTCTGCTGCCTTCATTTCTCATCTGCTGGGAGTCACTGGGTTGGGTCGCCCCATTCCTGCTAGGGCATTCTCTAGCAACGTGCCCTGTCTTTTGGCAGGTAAAACACCTTCTCTCTGAAGCCTTCCTGGGGCACACGTTGGGCGTGTGTGGTCCACCACAATGGAAACACTTGGGTTTCCAAGGTTGCCGCTGCTGAAACTGGGATGACGTTGTTCCCACCCGATGTGGTGGAGGTCTCGCATAGGGCTTGCTTTGTGGGTGCTGTGCCTTAGCTTTCCCACTGGAAAAACCTCCGGGGTGTGACCTGACCACCCGAGAATCACCCTTTTCCAGGGTCTCCACCATCTTCGCCTTTTCCACTAAGGCGTGAAATTCCCTAATGCACATCGGGGCTATGGTCCTCTTCAGTCCATGCTTCAGCCCCTCTTCGAATTTCCTACACCTCCAGGCCTCGGAGGTCGCCTGGGTATAGAACCGGGCGAGGTACTCAAAACGAGCAGCATAGGCGTTCACTGACATATCCCCCTGCTCCAACTTCAGGAACTCTGCTTCCCTCGCAAACTTGGCGCTGTCTGGGAAGTATTTCTCCAAGAACCTCACCCTAAAGCTCTCCCAATCCAATACATCCCCTCGGGCCTCCATCATCTGCTGAGCTCCCATCCACCAGAACTCAGCTTCTCCTGATAGCAGATAAGTGGCGAACAGCAATTTCTTCTCTTCAGGGCAGGAGGTCGCCCTAAAGATTTTCTCCAACTCCCTGACCCACTGATCTGCCTGGTCAGGGGTAGCATTCCCACTGAACTTGGGTGGGTTGTGCCTCATGAACTCGGTCAGTCCCATCTGTTCTTGAGGCTGACCGACGTGGGAGTTTGTCTCAGCAGATCGAGCAGTTTCCCAGTGTTGCATTGTAGCTTGATGGTTCTGAGCCATCGCTGCATTCTGCTGCTGAATGGCAGTTGCCATCATCTCGATGGCCTTGGCAATCTGGCTCATCTCTGAGGAAGGTTGGGGTGGGGTAGAAGGTCTACGTGCCATCTTCTTCGTTTTGGATTCTGAATCTATTGGTTTCTATATTCCCTACAACTACAAGAATGAGATCGATCAGAAATCAATTCATTCAGGATGTACCATCTAGACCTTACAAAGGTCAGCATCTCAAAGTCATTAAGAATTTGAGTTCATCAACAGGATTATAACACTTATAACTTCAAACAAAACACCAGAACAATTACTGGTGTGCAGACATCAATCCAAACGACCACCCTCAGTCAATTACAAGAACACCAAATAAATCACACCAGAATTCAATGTAGGCTAAACATCAAACCTTTGGAATTAAGATTACGAATCATCCCGATCCAGTTATGAGTGTGCACCCTCATTACTTTATCAGGATCTTCTCATTCTTAATACCAAGATTTTCAATTAGAGCATACATTCACTAAGGCACACACAAAATCTCAATACAAAAACGTTTGAAAACCTTTCACTATAGTTGTTATTTAAAACTCAAATAGATTTTATGAGCAGAAGAAACACAATGGATCCATAGCCCTCAGGTCATCCTAAGGACGAACTGCTCTGATACCATTAATGTAACATCCCGCAAAATAAAACCATACATACATGTATAATGAAAATAAAGGTAAACAAATAATATTGAAGAGTACATGATATTATATATATAAGAAATGAAGTTGCTCCTCTTAGGGAGTTAAATACATAACCAGGTCAAATGTTTTCAAAATTTAAAACGAAATTCAACCAAATACAACAAGACCGGCGATCTCCATACATGAACCGGCGATCTGGTAACAGAAGGCCCAAAACAGGCGATCTGCAGCAGGACATAAATCCGGCGATCACCACCAAGAGATAGAAAACCGGCGATCACCACAAGAGATAGAAAACCGGCGATCACCACAAACAGGCGATCTCTTCCTCGGCGACCACTCACTAAGGAGCTCTACTTCCTGGAAGATCATCTGCTCCCGTGTAAGTTATACACGATCATCACAGTTTTAAGAGAAAAACAGCCAACGAGCAGAACACGTAGGGTAAGCTAGATATTTTAAAGAAAGTTTAAATAAGGGTACTTAAAATAAAATCAAGGTAAACAATTTCAAGATATTCACGTAAAGTTATCAAGTTTCTCATACTCTTCACCTGATCGCCCAGAAAGCACACATTTCGCAATATTTTCCAGAGTCATTCTATTTCACAACTGTATCAAGTGTCTATCAATTTCAAGTTCCTCATTTCGCATGTCAGACCACCACTGACTCAGCACACAAGACACTTGACACTACTTCCGGAAGACTCGTGCATTGACTAGACTCAGAGATTCTGCACCTGTCATACAAAGCTGTTGTAATGTTTCCACAGCTATGCGCATCAACACATTCTCGGTCTCAAGTTCATCATTCTCACAGTATGACAGGGTTAATCCATATAACAGGCCGAGCTCGTTCTGTTTCACACGACTCACCCATACATATGAACCTCCTTCGACTCTCAACGCCTGAATAACTTCATCTATATGAATCCATTATCTCAGGAGAGTCAGGATAATCTCATTATAGACATCACCGATCAATGCACATCCTACACGATCTTACACGGTATTTCCTTTCCTGAAAATACTATGCCTCGATCCACATTCACAACATTCAACACATCATACCACCCTTAAATAAATGATTCAAGTCACAGCAACGATCATTTCAAAGATTCAGATTTTCGAAGATCACATTTAAGCTTCAACAGTTCAAAGTAACACCAAAACACAGGGAGTTCGCAAACATCGCCCAAAACGGCGACCTGGTTCAAAAACAGGGTATTTCGAAGTCTGAATTTAAAAACCGGCGACCACGTCGCCCAAACACATGGAACAGAGCATTCACGCAGATGCAAACGAAACCGGCGACCACGTCGCCCTCATTTCAGAAATAGCTAAACTATGGCTTGTATTGCAAATGAAGTCTAGCTTCCCTTACCTGGACTTGCGCAAAACACCAGGAGCTCCGAAACCCAACGAAGCTTGAACAACGCCTTGGCTCTGTTTTTGCGTCTGGTTGAAGGACTTGCAGAGAACCTCCCAGGTGCTCTAATGGTGCTGCCTCTCGTCGTACTCTTGTGTGAAGATGCTAGAATCGCAGCGCGAAGGGGATATCTGGAGGAGAAGGGAGGTAACTCACTCTTTCTCTCTTTGAAGGCTGCAACGTTTCTTTCTCTCAGCCGTGGGTTTTCTGCATCTTAAACCAACTTATCCACCAAAAGCAGCTGCCACCACCCACTCTGCAGAGAAGTCTGAGTGTACGTTTCCCTGAACAGTACGACTACAGTTGTCTCTTGCGCAGGCCAACAACTCCCTGAACAGTACTACTGAGCGTGCCTCTGCGCAGGCTAACACTCTGAGGTCACTATTCTGAACCACTCTTTTTGTCTACGTGGCGCACGTGCAGGACGTTCCATGCTGGAAGTCTGGGTCCCACCTTCTCTGTGTGTAACTCGACGTCGCGCGATGACCTTTCACCGATGACCACAGGCGCGACGTCTATCCACCGATGACCTCTCCCGCGAAGGCTATCCACCGACGACCACTCGTGCGAAGGCCATCCACCGATGACCTCTCGCGCGAAGGCTATCCACCGATGACCCCTCGCGCGAAGACAATCCACCGATGACCTCTCGCTGGCGAACGACCGATGTCTCCCCCTGGCAAAGCCCGCATGCCTCTCGCGCCCTGGCAATGCCCGCATGCCTCGCGCCCTGGCGATGCCCGCATGCCTCTCGCGCCCTGGCAATGCCCGCATGCCTCTCGCCCGCGCGATGCCTGCATGCCTCGCGCCCGCGCGATGCCTGCATACCTCGCGCCCTGGCGCTCATGTGTAGCAGGCGACCGGCGATCATATACTACTAGGCGATCTCATAGTCTTCCAAACTACACTTTCCTTCCTTTTCATTTTAAATAAAGACATACTTAGAATTCATTTAAAATATATCTCTTTTATTCCAATTTAATTTTACAGGTCCTTACAAGCTCCATATAAATAGTGTCTCCAAATCTTCAAGGCAAACACCACAGCCGCTAACTCCAAATCATGAGTAGGATAGTTTCTCTCATGAACCTTGAGTTGCCTTGAAGCATATGCAACCACTCTTTTCTCTTGCATCAAAACACATCCCAAACCCTGATGTGAAGCATCACAGTAGACATCAAAAGGTTTTCCTACCTCTGGGATCACCAGCACTAGAGCACTAGTCAACCTTTCCTTTAGTTCCATGAAGCTCTGCTCACATCGGTCGGTCCAAGCAAAAGGTTGATCCTTGCGGGTCAGCTGTGTTAAAGGAGCCACTACCTTGGAAAAGTCCTCAATGAACCTCCGATAGTAGCCTGCTAAGCCCACAAAACTCCTTATCTCAGTAACTGTCTTAGGACGTTCCCACTGAAGCACTGCCTCCACTTTGGCTGGATCCACCGAGATCCCCCGAGCAGATATCACGTGTCCTAAGAAGTTGACTTCCTTCAGCGAGAACTCACACTTAGAGAACTTGGCATAGAGTTGCTTCTCCCTCAGAATCTCCAATACTGTCCTCAGATGTTCTTCATGTTCTTCCTCGGTCCTTGAATAAATGAGTATGTCGTCTATGAAGACTACCACAAACTTATCCAAGAAAGGGCGAAAAATCCTATTCATGTAGTCCACGAACAGAGCTGGAGCATTGGTTACTCCAAACGGCATCACCACATACTCATAGTGCCCATAACGAGACCTAAAAGCTGTCTTTTGAACATCTTCAGCTTTTACCAAAATTTGGTGGTACCCCGATCTCAGATCAATCTTTGAGAACACCGAGGCCCCATGTATTTGATCCATCAAATCGTCAATTCTAGGTAGGGGGTACTTTTTCTTGATGGTCAACTTGTTCAACTGCCTGTAATCTATACACAACTGAGACCCTCCATCCTTCTTCTTAACTAGGAGCACTGGAGCCCCCCATGGAGATACACTGGGTCTGATGAATTGTTTCTCCAACAACTCTTCCACTCTCTTCTTTAATTCTACCAACTCGGCTGGAGCCATCCTGTAAGGTGCCATTGACACTGGTCCAGCTCCAGGTACCAAATCAATAGAGAATTCCACTTCTCTCTTAGGAGGTAATCCAGGTATTTCTTCTGGAAATACATCCATGAAATCTATCACCACATGTATCCTGCTTACGTCCCCTTCATTCTTCACTTCCAACCGAGCTAGAATCACGAAGCACCTCGCCCCTTTTTCCAACTCCGACCACCCGTGCTGAACAGATGTCACATCTGACTCTTGGAGGTCTGGAAACGTTATCTTCTGACTACCGCAGTCTATGAGAACGTGATTGGCAGCTAGCCAATCCATTCCCAGGATAACATCCAGGTCCTGAAGAGGTAGGCAGATCAAGTTCACTTTGAATCTGCGTCCCTCTACTATCACTGGACATTCGGGGCAAACTGTAGAGGTCAACACCTGTCCTGACGCAGGTGTAGAGACCAACAGTTCAAACGGTAACTCCTTCATTAGAAGGCCCAACTCGGCTACACACAGGCTTGACACAAAGGAGTGTGTCGCTCCAGAATCAAACAAGGCTTTTACACCTCTACCAGCTATAAAACAAACACCTTGCACGAGGTTACCTGACTGAGACGCCTCCGCTCCTGTCATGGCAAACACTCTCCCTGTTGCCTGAGGTCTGCTGCCTTCATTTCTCAACTGATGAGAACCACTGGGTTGAGTCGCCCCATTCCTGTTGGGGCACTCTCTAGCAACGTGCCCCGTCTTTTGGCAGGTGTAACACTTTCTCTCTGAATTCTTCTTGAAGCACACATTGGATGTGTGTGGTCCACCACAATGGAAACATTTGGGTTTCCAAGGTTGTTGCTGCTGCAACTGGGATGACGTTGTTCCTGCCCGATGTGGTGGAGGTCTCACATAGGGCTTGCTTTGTGGGTGCTGCACCTTGGCCTTCCCACTGAAAGAACCCCCTGGGTGTGACCTGATCACCCGAGAATCACCCTTTTCCAGGGTCTCCACCATCTTCGCCTTCTCTACTAAGGCGTGAAATTCCCTGATGCACATCGGGGCTATGGTCCTCTTCAGCCCATGCTTCAGTCCCTCTTCAAACTTCCTGCACCTCCAAGCCTCGGAGGTCGCCTGGGTATAGAATCGGGCGAGATACTCAAACCGAGCAGCATAAGCATTTACTGACATCTCCCCCTGCTCAAATCTGAGGAATTCTGCTTCCCTCGCAAATCTTGCACTATCTGGGAAGTATTTTTCCAGAAATTTCACCCTAAAGCTCTCCCAGTCTAATACTTCAGCTCTGTCTTCCATCATCTGCTGAGCTCCCATCCACCAGAACTCGGCCTCTCCTGATAGCAGATAGGTGGCGAACACCAATTTCTTCTCTTCAGGGCAGGAGGTCCCCTAAAGATTTTCTCCAACTCCTTGACCCACTGATCTGCTTGATCAGGGGTAGCATTCCCACTGAACTTGGGTGGGTTGTGCCTCATGAACTCGGTCAGTCCCATCTGTTCCTGAGGCTGACCGACGTGGGAATTTGTTTCAGCCGACCGAGCAGTTTCCCAATGGTGCATAGCAGCTTGATGATTCTAAGCCATTGCTGCATTTTGTTGTTGGATGGCAGTTACCATCATCTCAATAGCCTTGGCAATCTGGCTCATTTCCGAAGAAGGTTGGGGAGGGGTAGGAGGTCTACGTGCCATCTTCTTCGTTTCAGATTTTGAAACTGTTGGTTTCTATATTCCCTACAACTACAAGAATGAGATCGATAAGAAATCAATTCATCTTCCTCTCTGATTTAAGTTATGGCTGGAACTCTTCCATCTACTAAAAGGATGAAAACCAAGGCTGATAGGAGTGGTGGGAAGCTTGAAGGATGGTTCTCAGGAGAATTTGAACTCATCAAAAAATACCTACATGAAACAATTAGGAAAAGTGTCAATACACCCAAGCTTGTCTCCTTCACTTGGATGAAGCAACAAAATCTATCCACTGTGAGAAGCCTCCTCAAGGAGTAAAGATTAAAGAGATTTCTTGAGCTCACTAGAAACATTTATCCAGATTTGGTGAAGGTATTTTATACTAACCTTTAATTTAATGGTGACTCACTTGTTTCTCATGTGAAAGGTGCAGACATGGTCATTACCAATGATGTGTGGACTGCTGTGACAAGATTGAAGTTCTTTGGGACTAGAATCAATAGAGGGAATCTAGGTATAGTTGAAGAATTCAACATGATGCAATTCTACAAGAGTTGTCTCAAGAATCCCCTTTCCATAGTAAGAAATTTTTCTATTGGAGGGTTAAAGCTTGATGAAAGGCTCATAGCCTTCATTGTGTCATGGATCATCACACCAAGGGGGAGCAATCACTCCACTCTTTCTGAGGAAGGCCTACTGCTGATCTATTGCATTATGAATAAAGTGAAGATCAATTGGATCCACACCATTAAGGAACATATGCAAAAAGCCACAAGGTTAAGTGACTTTCACTATCCCTATGCAATTTTGATCTCTAAACTTCTACACTATTTTGAAGTAGATATTGAGGGAGAGCTGGCTAAAATCATCAAGACCTCAAGTGAGATTAACAGTGGATCCCTCAGCAAAATGGGATTTACTAAAATTGGTGGGAGATGGGTTAGTAAAGATGGTGACCAAGCTGGCCCAAGTGGAGTTAATGATGATAATGAACCTGAAGCAGCAGCAACTCAAGAGGAACCAGCTACTGAGACTAATGAGGGGAGGTCCTAGTGATGACTACATGGGAGAAAGGATGACCTCAATGTCTCATTTTGAAAGGTTAATGGTCAACCACATGGGCACATTTGTTGAAAATCAAAGGAACCTGATGGAAGAAGCCCAAGCCCAAGTCAAAGCCCAAAAAAAAGAAGATATGGGCCAACTACAAAAGCTATGGCAAGAAGAATTCAAGAGGATTGGGACACTGCTACTGATGACAGAGAGACTTTCCTTTATATGTGTACCGACCAGTCCTCGGACACCGAGAACGGCTAGTAATGGTGAGCTACATCAGCTGGGTCCCACAGTATGGGCCAAGACCACGTAGGATGGGTCCCACAACATGGGCCAAAGCCACTTGGGATGGACCCCACAGGTAGAATGGACTAGTGGGATGATTAGTCATCAGCGTGTCGATCACCAGAGTGGACTGATGTGTCCTCGTCACTCAGCAGGGTGATGAGTCCTCAGCAACAGGATGACGAGGACACATCGGTCTTGGGTGTTTTGAACAGCAGAACAAGAACATCTAAGGTGGGTCCCGAAATAAGACTGGTTATCAGTAGAATGCTCAGAGGAAGGGAGAGGCTTTAGTCATGAAGCACCCATGCGTGTGGCAAGGAAAGCAAAGTTAGGTGCAGAGTCTTGAAGGGTTAAGTGCCCATCAGGATTAGGGTTTCCAAGTGAGGCTGCATGCATGGCACGTGAACAGTGAAGGTACTCCCAGGACAAGTGGCCCCAGAGACTATGTGCACGAGGGGGTACCCAGGTGGCCATCCTGTTAGAATTTGCATTCCAGTTAAGGAAACCTTACGCGCTAGATTACCCTAAGTCTGGGTGATAGCGGCGCAAGGGCATTCCTGTAAACCCTAAATATGGGTAGCGGCGCAGAGGAAACCCTAGACTATATAAAGGGTAGTAAAACATTTTACAGAGGTACGCATTTTTTAGACCTAAACACAAATACTGAATACACTTGGTGTGCTTGCCTTAGTTTTTTGACTTGAGCGTCGGAGTGCAAACGGCCTCTAGGGCGCCCCTTTCTATCTTGCAGGTGCAGGTTGTTTGAGACAGCAAAGCATAATCGGAAGTGAGGAAAAGGGGCGTGTGATCATCGTAGAGTCAACCGACAGGATAGGCAACCGGCAAGAACATTTGGCACCCACCGTGGGTCCGAAGTAAAACAAGGTCCCATACACAAGCAAAAGAGAAGAAACCAGAGACATGAGGAATACCAGGCAAGGATCTGTCCCACCAAATGGGGGTGAGAGCGTTACCATGCAACAACTCATTGAAACGATGCGTGCCCTCCAGAAGACGGTGGCAGAATCTAGGGCAAATCAGGTGCGTATGCAGATGGACTTGGCCGCATCATAGGCCAGGAATGAGGGGCTGCACAGGGCGAATGAGGAATTACGTGTGAATTTGCGTCATTTGCAGCAAGCAGGGGATAGTGTGGTGGATGATTGGGCTCCACCAACACAACCTAGGGCATTCCCAATGCCCTTCTCCCAAGCAATCATGGATACGGTGGTCCCAACCACCTTCGTGGGCCCTAAGACTATGTTCACAGGGGTGGAGGATCCAGAAGCGCATCTCACAGCTTTTCACACACAGATGATGCTATCAGGGGGATCAGATACGGTGCATTGTAAGCTTTTCATGACCACGTTGACTGGGACAGCGCTGGAGTGGTTCGTCAGTCTGCCTGAGGGACATATCACGTCCTTCACGCAGTTCTTCATGCTATTCAGGGAGCAGTATATCATCAACCGGGCTCCCCCACCAATGTCTTATAACCTCTTTGACGTGAGGCAATATCAAGGGGAGTCCCTGAGGGATTACCTCAACCGGTTCGGGGCGATGGTGGTGAGGCTGCACACCAAAGACGAGGATATGGTGGTGCATGCCTTCAGGAAGGGAATACTACCAGGACCCTTCAGCGAGTCACTCATCAGAAATCGCCCCAAAACCTTTGGGGATATCAGGTGTCGTGTCGTCGCTCACATCGCGGCTGAGGGGGAACTCAATGAGAAGCATGAAAGCGTGGCCCCTTAACGATCACGGGCACCCAATCGCCCCCAGCCCATGCGGGTGTATGAGGTAACAATGGAGAAGAGAGCCCAGGGAAAGCAAAAGCCCTATGAAGCCAAGAAACCCCAAACCAGGGCACGCGCGAAGGAGGATGTGCCCCCCAAACATAACTTCCTGGTGGAGCTCAAGGAGTTGATCACCATCCCTAACGTGGCAGAAAGGCTGAAGGTATGAGTTCCATCAGGCGTTTGGCCATCCCATTCACAACTGTCTGGCCCTAGGTCATCAGTTGGATAAGTTGGTCAAGAGCGGTTTCTTGAGTGACTACCTGCGGGAGTCACAAGGAGAAGAGGTAGTGATGGCTCCAAGGGCAGACCACGGGCATGAGGTGCCCATACATGGCGAGATCCATACCATCTTAGGTGGGTTCTCAGGAGGAGGGTGCACCTCGTCGCAGCGCAAGAAGTATGCGCGATCAGTGATGGCGGTGGAAGCATGTGAGGATGACCACTTCCCAGATGTTGACCTCACATTCACGAAGACAGATCGCCTGGACATTGTTCCCCATGACAATGATCCAGTGGTGATATCGGTGGTTACTATGGGAAGAAGGGTGCATCGGGTCCTCGTCGATCAAGGGAGTTCGGCTGATGTGATGTTCTGGTCAACCTTTAACAAGTTGCAATTGTCTCTTGAAAAGCTGAGGCCTTATACTGGCTATCTGTATGGATTCGCAGGAGACCAGGTCGAGGTGCGGGGATATATAGAACTGAGGACCACTTTCACTGATGGAGTGACCTCCCGCACTGAGAACATCAAGTATCTAGTTGTGAATGCCCCATCAACTTATAACATGCTGTTCGGCAGGCCAGCTTTGAATAGACTGGAGGCAGTGGCGTCGACGAGGCATATGAAGATGAAGTTGCCCTCGATAGAAGGTGTGGTGATCACCATTAAGTCAGATCAAAAAGAGGCTAAGAAGTGCTATGAAAACATCCTCAAAACGAGAAGAGGAGTGTGCACAGTTACCACCCAACCACCAGGTGGAGAGCACATTTGTACCGACTAGTCCTTGGACACCGAGAACAACTAGTAAAGGGTAAGCCACGTCAGCTGGGTCCTACAGCAGGGGTCGAAGCCACCTGGGATGGACCCTGCAAGTGGTATGGACTAGCAGGGTGATTAGTCATCAGCTTGTCCCCTAAAGAAAGGGTGATTAGTCATCAGCGTGATGATCACCAGAAGAGGCTGATGTGTCTCTATCACTCCGCAGGTTGAGAAGTCCTCGACAACAGAGTGTGACGAGGTGACATCGGTCGTGGGCGATTTGAACAACGTAGCCAGAACAGCAAAGATTGGTTCCCGGAGTGGGCCGATGAGAAGGAAATACACAGAGGTAGGGAGAGGCCTGAATCACGAAGAGCTTATGCGGGTGGCAAGGAAAGCACAATTAGGTGCAGAGTCCTGAGGGGTCGAGTACTCATCAGAACTAGGGTTTCCCAGTGAAGCTGCATGCATGGCACATGAACAGCGAAGGCACTCCCAGAACAGGTGGCCCCAGAGATTAGGTGCACGAGGAGGCATCCAAGTGGTCATCCTGAGAGTTTGCACTCCAGATGAGGAAACCTTATGTGCTAGATTATCCTAAGACTAGGTGATAGCGATGCAAGGGTATTCCAGTAAACCCTGAATATGGCTAGCAGCGCAGTGAACCCTAATTAGGGCTAGCGGCACAGTAAACCCTAGACTATATAAGGGACAGTAAAATACTTCACAAAGGTACGTAGTTACAAACCCTAAACACAGTTACTGAAACAGTTGGTGTTTCTTGCCCAATCTTAACATGAGCGTCAGAGTGCAAACGACCTCTAGGGCGCCCCCTTTCTCTTTGCAGGTGCAGATTGTTTCATAAGGATCAGGCCATCTCAACGTGAGGAAGGAGGCGTGTGAGTGTCATGGAATCAACTGACAGGCGAGTCAACAGGCAAGAACATTTGGCGCCCACCGTGGGGCCGGAGTAAAACAAGGTCCCATACACGAGAGTGAGAGTAGAAGCCATAAAGATGAGGAATACAAGACACGGATCCGTTCCACCAAATGGGGGCGAAAGCATTACCATGCAACAACTCATGGAAACTGTTCTTGCCGGTTGACCCGCCTTTCGGTTGACTCACGACACCCACACGCCTCCTTCCTCACGTTGATATGTGCTTGGTTCTTTCGAAGCAATCTGCACCTGCAAAAGAGAAAGGGGGCGCCCTAGAGGCCATTTGCACTCCGACGCTCAAGTCAGTGTAAGGCAAGGAACGCCAAGTGTATTGAGTTTCTCTCTCTGTGTTTAGGTCTAGAAACTGCGTCCCTTTGTGAAGTATCTTACTGTCCCTTATATAGTCTAGGGTTTTCTGCGCCGCTAGCCCTAATTAGGGTTTACTGCGCTGCTAGCCATATTTAGGGTTTACTGGAATACCCTTGCGCCGCTATCACCCAATCTTAGGTAATCTAGCACATAAGGTTTCCTTCTCTGGAGTGCAAACTCTCACAGGGTGACCACCTGGGTGCCTCCTTGTGTACCTAGTCTCTAGGGCCACCTGTTCTGGGAGTGCCTTCACTGTTCACGTGCCATGCATGTAGCTTCACTGGGAAACCCTAGTTCTGATGAGTACTCGACCCCTCAGGACTCTGCACCTAACTGTGCTCTCCCTGCTACCCGCATGGGCACTTCGTGATCCAGGCCTCTCCCTAACTCTGGGTACTTAACTGGTCTTCCCCCAAGGCCGATGTCACCTCGTCTTCACTCAAAGCCGATGTCACCTCGCCATACTCTGAGTGGCGATGACACCTCAGCCCATCCTGGTGGTCTGACGACTACTCACCCTTCCCTGTGGGGACGCGCTGATGACTAATCACCCTTCTCTGTGGGAACATGCTGATGACTAATCACCCTTCTCTCAGGGGACACACCGATGACTGATCACCCTACTCTGAGGGGAATGACTAATCACCCTTCTCTAAGGGAACACACCGATGAATGATCACCCTTTAATCCAAGCTGCCTGCGGGGTCCACCCCACGTGGCTTTGGCCCATGTTGTGGGACCCAGCTGACGTGGTTCGCCCTTTACTACCTGTTCTCGGTGTCCGAGGACTGGTCGGTACACAAGCCCCCCAGTCTCAAGCTGTGAACTCGTTCTCAGCGAAGAGACTAAGTGGTCGATGGCAAGATCATTCCTCCTCCTTGAGCTTCTCCTTTTGCAACTGCTTCTTTTCTGTGTAATTTCTTTTCTGCTTCGTAACTTTTTATAAACCTTTTAGCTATAAAGGCTCTCTACATTGACTTCAACATGAATGAAATCTTTGCTCTTGTGTACCGACCAGTCCTCGAACACCGAGAACAGGTAGTAAAGGGCGAACCACGTTTTGGTGCGCAGGTAGTGAGGTTGCCCAGCAAGGACGAGGACATGCTGGTGCATGCATTCAAGAAAGGTGTGCTGCCTGGTCTTTTCAGTGAATCGCTCATCAGAGACCACCCTGCCACCTTCACTGAGATTCGGCGACGCGCGGTGGCGCATATTGTAGTAGAGACGCAGGTCTCTGAGAAGAAAAGCAGTGCTGCACCGCCAAGGCGCGAAGGACAGGGGAAGCAGCAGCGACACGCCTGGGTGCATGAGGCCAGAGAGGGGAAGAAAGCGCAGGGCAGGTCTCGCCCCGACACACCCAGGAAGGATCAGGCCAGGGGGCGTGCAAGGGAGAACAATGCGCCCCCCAGGTATAATTTCATGATAGACTTGGCGGACCTGATTGCAATTCCCGCTGTAGCTGCAAGACTCCGAGTACCAGAGAAAACTGACAAGGTGCTTGGAAATAGGAAGGATGACTGGTGTGAATTCCATCAGGCTTATGGACACACACTCTACACCTGTCTAGCGCTGGGGCATCAACTTGCTGAGTTGGTGGAAATAGGTTTCCTAACCGATTACCTGAGGGAGCCGCAAGGTGATCGCGCTTCGGGGTCCCAGGCAGGTGACCAGCAGCATGAGATCCCTGTGCACAGGGAAATCAGGTGATGGAGGGAGCTACGCTAGGGGGGCTCCCAGGTAGCTCGGGGGGAAGCTGAAGCAGAGGGCATGATCGCTACTCGTGAGGTCGGTCATCGCCGATGAAAGGAGACCCAGCATATATACACCCAGTTAAGATGTAAAGTAGATGCGTTCTCGCGCTATACACTGTAAGCAGTTGAATACACCAGGGGGCACTCTTTTCCCTAAGGAGGGTTTTTAACGAGGCCACCCAATAAAAAAGACTTCAGTACATAAAATGTGTGTTTTCCAGTTTAAAGTTCCCCTTGCCTCAAGCGCAATTGCAGGTGATAGGTGGTCAGTACCAAGTGACCACCACCCACAGATCAGCGCCTAGACAAGCGAATGAGAGCAGAGTGCGAGAAGTCGTCGGTGGTTATTCATCGCGCGATTAGTCATCGCCTCGTACAGAGCACGATCACTCATCGGCGCATGGTCATCGGGGTCTTGCCAACACGTGTTAAGCTGGGACCCAATCTCCCAGCGAGAGCGTTACGCATGCAGCTCGCATGATTCCAGAAGAAGAGATCCTCGCCGGTGGGAACGTGCATGGAACCGCGCAATGAGGCCATGCAGACAGGATGCGCCTGGCGAGTGCGCTCAGACCAGCCACGTCAGGTGCTCTCCTGGGAGCATGCACGCACTCAGAAAACATTGGAGAAAAGTCCTCTTCCTCTGCTTCTTACAGCAAGGTTGAGGCGAGAGAAAAGTCCTCTTCCTCTGCCTCTTACAGCAAGGTTGAGGCGAGAGAAAAGTCCTCTTCCCTCGACTCTTACAGTGAGGCTGAGGCGAGATTGAACCTGTCACTTGGGGTTAGAGGTCTCGTGAGTGGAGAGGTAGGTTCGTAGAGAACACCTCCATTTCGAGTGAGAACTTCCAACGTGAACAGAAGGGTTCGCCCAGATAAATCCTCCTCGCCTGTGAGCGATGTGAGGTCAGATAAATCCTCCTCGCCTATGAGCGATGTGAGGTCAGTTAAGTCCTCCCTCGCCTGTGAGCGATGCGAGGCAAGATCGAACCTGTCACTTGGGGGTTAGAGGTCTCGTAAGCGGAAAGGTAGGTTCGTCAAGAACACCTCCCCTTCGAGTGAGAACGCCCAACGTGAACAGCCAGGTTCACCAGTTAAGTCCTCCCTCGCCTGTGAGCGATGCGAGGCAAGATTGAACCTGTCACTTGGGGTTAGAGGTCTCGTAAGCGAGAAGGTAGGTTCGTCGAGAACACCTCCCCTTCGAGTGAGAACACCCAACGTGAACAACAAGGTTCACCAGAGCAGAAAGTCCTCACCCTCGACTTTGTACAGCGAGGCTGAGGCGAGATAAGAAAGTCCTCACCTCGACTTCTTACAGCGAGGCTGAGACGAGAGAAGTCCTCACCCTCGACTTTGTACAGCGAGGCTGAGGCGAGAGAAAAAGAATACCTCACCTCGACTTCTTACAGCGAGGCTGAGGCGAGAGAAGTCCTCACCCTCAACTTTGTACAGCGAGGCTGAGGCGAGAGAAAAAGAAGACCTCACCTCGACTTCTTACAGCGAGGCTGAGGCGAGAGAAGTCCTCATCCTCGACTTTTTACAGCGAGGCTGAGGCGAGAGGAGAAAGACCTCACCTCGACTTCTTACAGCGAGGCTGAGACGAGAGAAGTCCTCACCCTCGACTTTGTACAGCGAGGCTGAGGCGAGAGAAAAAGAAGACCTCACCTCGACTTCTTACAGCAAGGCTGAGGCGAGAGAAGTCCTCACCCTCGACTTTGTACAGCGAGGCTGAGGCAAGAGAAAAAGAAGACCTCACCTCGACTTCTTACAGCGAGGCTGAGGCGAGAGAAGTCCTCATCCTCGACTTTTTACAGCGAGGCTGAGGCGAGAGGAGAAAGACCTCACCTCGACTTCTTACAGCGAGACTGAAGCAAGAAGGGTCATCGAGAAGCACTTTTCTTCCCCAAAACACAAGCATCATCTTTGGCGTTCAGGCCCTCTATGTGCTTAGCGCTGGAGTAACAGAGAAGTAAAGCAGAGCCTGAAGCGCGATGACTGATCGGTGGTGCACCAACATGCTAGGCGGTGGTCGGTGGTAGAAGCAAGTTCTGCTGCGAGAAGCCAAAGCATTTAGGCCCTTCTAGTCAGTCGTCCAGCATGAAGTTATGCATAAAAGTTGTTAAAGACAATGCTGAGTCACATGCAGAGAGTTAAAAATGGAAAGGGACATGCAGCTGGAGCAAAGATTTCATTCATGTTGAAGCCTTTACAGCTAAAAGGTTTATACAAGTTACGAAGCACAAAAGAAATTACACAGAAAAGAAGCAGTTGCAAAAGGAGAAGCTCAAGGAGGAGGAATGATCTTGCCATCGACCACTTAGTCTCTTCGCTGAGAACGAGTTCACAGCTTGAGACTGGGGGCTTGTGTAGCGACCAGTCCTCGGACACCGAGAAAAGGTAGTAAAGGGCGAACCATGTCAGTTGGGTGTCGTGAGTCAACCGACAGGCAGGTCAACCGGCAAGAACAGAAACAATGTACGCTCTCCAAGAGACGGTGGCAGAGTCCAGAGCGCATCAGGCGCGTATGCAGGAGGACCTAGCCGCCTCACAGGCCAGGAATGAGGAGTTACACAGAGCGAACGAGGAGCTACGCTTGAACCTGCACCACATGCAGCAAGCTGGAGACCGCGGGGGAGATGATCGGGCTCCACCAACACCCCCGAGGGCCTCTCCTATGCCGTTCTCCCAAACAATTATGGACACGGTGGTCCCAGCCACATTCGTGGGGCCCAAGACCGTGTTCACCGGGAAAGAAGACCCTGAAGCACATCTCACTGCCTTCCACACGCAGATGATGTTGCCAGGTGGATCTGACGCGGTGCACTGTAAGCTCTTCATGACCACGTTGACAGGAACGGCGTTGGAATGGTTTGTGAGCTTGCCCGAGGGACATATCACGTCTTTCGCGCAATTCTCCACGCTGTTTAGGGAGCAGTATCTTGTTAACAGGGCCCCTCCGCTAGTGTCTTATGATCTTTTTTATGTAAGGCATCATCAGAAGGAGTCCCTTAGAGATTACCTCAACAGGTTTGGGGCAATGGTGGTGAGGTTGCACACCAAAGACGAAGATATGGTGGTGCATGCCTTTAGGAAGGGAGTCCTGCCAGGGCCTTTTAGCGAGTCCCCGATACGAAATCGCCCCAAGACCTTCGGCGACATTAAGCGTCGTGCAGTTGCACACATTGTCGCCGAGGGAGAGCTCAATGAGAAACGAGAAAGTGCAGTCTCATCAAGGCCCCGAGTTCCTAGTCAACCTCAACCCTTGTGGGTGCACGAGGCGACCACAGAAAAGAAGGCTCAAGGAAAACAGAAGCCCTATGAGCCCCGAAAGCCCCAAACTAGGGCACGCGCCAAGGATGATGTGCCCCCTAGGCATGAATTCCTGGTGGAGCTGAAGGAGCTGATCGCCATTCCTAATGTGGCAGCAAGGTTGAAGATGCCCCCAAAGACTGATAAGAGGTTGGGGCCAAACAAGAATGCCTGGTGCGAGTTCCATCAGGCCTTCGGTCACCCCATTCGCAACTATCTGGCCTTGGGCCATCAGTTGGACGAGTTGGTAAAGACTGGGTTCTTGAGTGACTACCTGAAAGAGGCACAAGTTGGCGAGGCGGTGGTGGCGCCGAGGGCCGATCAGGGGCACGAAGTGCCCATACATGGCGAGATCCACACTATCGCGGGTGGATTTTCAGGGGGAGGGTGCACCTCGTCGCAGCGCAAGAAATATGCGCGTTCCGTAATGATAGTGGAGACATGTGAGGAAGACCACTTCCCGGACATCGACCTTGGCTTCACAAAGGCAGATCGCCGGGATGTTGTCCCCCATGATAACGATCCGGTGGTGATATCAGTTGTCACTGCGAGACGCAGAGTGCATCGAGTGCTGGTAGATCAAGAGAGTTCGGCCGATGTGATGTTCTGGTCGACCTTCAACAAATTGCAGTTGTCGCCTGACCAGCTACGGCCTTACGTCAGCTGCCTGTATGGATTCGCAGGAGACCAAGTCGAAGTGCGGGGATACATAGAGCTCAGGACCACTTTCACTGATGGAGTGGCCTTCCGCACAGAGAACATCAAATACCTCGTAGTGAACGACCCATCTGCTTATAACATACTATTGGGTAGAACAGCCTTAAACAGGTTGGGGGCGGTGGCGTCCACAAGGCATATGAAAATGAAGTTGCCTTCAATGGAGGGGATGGTGATAACCATCAAATCAGACCAGAAAGAGGCTAAAAAGTGCTATGAGAATAGCCTCAAGACGAGAAGGGGAGTTTGCATGGTGACCACCCTACCTCCAAGTGGGGGTGGCGATGACACTGATATGCCCCGAGGTGACATCGGGGTTACACGAGCGGAGGTCGCCTGGGCGAGGCGACCTGAATCGGCAGAGGACGGTCATCCAGGAGACCCTGAGAGCGCCTCGTACTTACACAGCTGACAACTTGGTGGGAGTCCATCAGATTAGTCAATCGCATAGCGAGAAGAGGAGCCATCGGTCATTGACCCAAGAGACTCTGAAAAAACCACGGGTCAACGCCTGCATGCTAATGGTGGAGGGACCATCGCAAGTCTGCTTGTTACAGAGTGGAGAGACATGGATGACGCCCTATAAGCGCTACATAACAGATGGAATGCTCCTAGTAGAGCCGATGGAAGCAAGGAAGATAAAGAAGAACTCGGCCAAGTACATACTCATTGATGGTGAGCTGTACAGGCATGGGTTTACTCACCCCATTCTGGTGTGCGTACATGGTGAGCAGTGTGCGAGAATAATGGCAGAGCTCCATGAAGGCATATGTGGGAGTCATATCGGAGGTCGTGCTTTGGCATCTAAGGTCGTTCGAGCAGGGTACTACTGGCCGACTATGAGGGAGGATTGTACTAAGTATGCGTAGTAGTGCAAGCAGTGCCAATTGCATGCTGATTGGCATAAGGCGCCACCAGAAGAGCTTAGGTCGATATACAGCCCTTGGCCATTCCACACCTGGGGAATCGACATCCTGGGGCCTTTCCCTTTGGCAGTACGGCAGATGAAGTACCTCGTGGTCGCTATAGAATATTTCACGAAGTGGATCGAGGCTGAGCCAGTAGCCCAGATCACAGCCCAAAAGATCCAACACTTCGTGTGGAAGAATATAGTGTGCCGATTCGGGGTACCTAAGCGTTTGGTGTCAGATAATGGCACCCAGTTTGCAAGCCAACAGTTGGGGAAGCTATGTACAGAGTTGGGGATCAAGCAAGTGTTTGCATTGGTCGAGCACCCACAAACCAATGGACAGGTCGAGTCGGCCAATCGAGTCCTACTCAGGGGACTGAAGAGAAGGTTGGAGAAAGCAAAGGGAAGGTGGGCCGAGGAGGTACCCAGAATTGTATGGGCTTACCATACTACTCCCCAGTCCATTACCAAGGAGACCCCCTTCAGCTTGGTGTATGGTTCAGATGCCATGATCCCTGTGGAGATCCAGGAGAGCTCGCCACGTTTCCAGAACTTTGTGGATGAGGAGTCCAATGAAGAAAGGAAGGTGAATCTCGATCTCTTGGATGAAGTTAGGGAAGAGGCAGGAATCAAGGCCGAGGCGTTGAAGAGGAGAGTCGATCTCAAGCACAGTTCTAAGTTGAGAGCTCAGTGTAACATCCCGCCAAATTACTTTGAAAATAAATGTAAAACGAAAATAAAGGTGACAAATAGATTGAAGTGAGCAAAATCTTTATATAAAATAAATAAGTTTCTCCTCACAGGGAGTTTAATACAAACGATCACTTCTCCACTAAAAACGTAAACGAAATACAATACAAAAGACAGATAGGCGATCTCCTGGCAAAAAGGGCGATCTCCTATAAGAAGGGCGATCTCCTTTCATAAAGGCGATCTCCTATTATAAAGCAGCAAGAGGGGCGATTGTAACATCCCGCCAAAATAATACATACATACATGTATAATGAAATTAAGTGTAACCAAATAATATTGAAGAATACAAGGTAATATATATATATAAGTAATGGAGTTGCTTCTCTTAGGGAGATTAGTACATAATCCTTCAAATGTTTTCAAAATTTAAAGAAAGAAAAACAAATACAGCAAGACCGGCGGTCTCCATACATAAAAACGGCGACCTCCAACACAAACCGGCGATCCCAAAACAGAAGACCTCAAAACAGGCGATCTGCTATCAGGACACAAATCCGGCGATCACCCCCGAGAGGTGGAAATAGGCGATCTCTTTCCCCGGCGATCACTCACTAGGGAGCTCTTCTTCCTGGAAGATCATCTGCTCCCGTGTAACAATTACACGATCATCACAGTTTTTAAAGAGAACCAAGCACAACACCAAAGAAAACACCACAGGGTAAGCTAGACATTTTAAAGAGAGTTTAAATAGGAACATTAAAATTAAAGTAAAACAAGTTTCAAGATTATCCATGTAAAACGTAGAGCTGCTCATCCCTTCACCTGATCGCCCAAAAATCCAAACATTTCACAACATTCACCCATAGTCATTCCATTTCACAATACTGCATCAAGTGTCTATCAATATTCAAGTTTCTCATTTCACATGTCAGACTTTCCACTGACTCACAACACAAGACACTTGACACTACTTCCGGATTGACTCGTGCGTTGAACTTAGTATCCAGAGACATGCACTTGTCATACCATACCACTGTGAATCCACACAGCATGCGCATATACAATCTCAATGTTACCATTCTCCTGGTATGACAAGGTTAATCCATACAACAGCTCGAGCTCGTTCCCATTTGAACAACTCGCCCATACGTATGAACCTCCTTCGACTCTCACCAACTGAATAACTTCATCTACGTGATTTCATTATCTCAGCAGAGTCAGGATCGTCTCATTAACAGGTTACTCACTGATCAATGCACTTCCTAACCAATCTCAACACGGTATTTCCTTTCCTGAAAATACTATGCCTCGATCCCACATCCAAACACATCATACCATTCAAGTAAATGATTCAAATCACATCAACAAACATTTCAAAGCTTCAGATCTTCGAATATCTCATGTAAATCTCAAGTAGTTTCAAAACAACATCAAAAACAGAGATTTCGCAAAACAGCGCCAAAACCGGCGACCTGGTTCAAAAACAAGGTATTTCGAAGGCTTTATATAAAACCGGCGACCACGTCGCCCAAAACACATAGAACAGAGCATTTTACACAGATGAAAACGAAACCGGCGACCACGTCGCACTCATTTCAGAAATAGCTAAACTATGGCCTTTATTGAAAATGGAGTCTAGCTTCCCTTACCTGGATTTTGCGCAAATACCAGGGGCTCCGAAATCCAACGAAGCTTGAAGAACGCCTTGGCTCTGTTTTTGCGTCTGGTTGAAGGACTTGCAGAGGACTGCCCAGGTGCTCTAATGGTGGCTGTCGCTCGTCGTACTCTCGTGTGAAGGTGTTAGAATCGCAGCGCGAAGGATATATCTGGAGGAGAAGGGAGGTAACTCACTCTTTCTCTCTTCGAAGGCTGCAACGTTTCTTCCCCTTCAGTAGTGGATTTCAGTGACTTAAACCAACTTATCCCTCCAAAAGCAGCTGCCACCACCTACTCTGCAGGGAAGTTTGCGTGCACGCTTCCCTGAACAGCACGACCACTGTTGCCTCTGGTGCATGCCAACCACTGCTCTGAACAGTACTGCTACTGTTGTCGCTTGTGCATGCCAGCCACTGCTCTGAACAGTACGACCGCGAGTGTCTCCCGCGCATGCCAACATTCTGATGTCACTATTCTGAACCACCCTTTTCGTCTACGTGGCGCGCGTGCAGAACGTCTCATGCTGGATGTCTGGGTCCCACGTTCTCTGTGTATAACTTAACGTAGCGCGATGACCTTTTCACCGATGACCACAGGCGCGAAGACTAACAACCGATGACCTCTCGCGCGAAGGCTAACAACCGATGACCTCTCGCGCGAAGGCTAACAACCGATGACCTCTCGCGCGAAGGCTAACAACCGATGACCTCTCGCGCGAAGGCTAACAACCGATGACCTCTCGCGCGAGGGCTAGCAACCGATGACCTCTCGCGCGAAGGCTAACAACCGATGACCTCTCCCCCTGATGATGCCCGCATGCCCCTCGCGCCCAGGCGATCCTGCATGCCTTGCGCCCTGGCGATGCTCGATGACACATCGCCACGCCTTCCTGGAGGTTCTTCATTCCACTATGTTACATCCAAGGTATTCTCTCCACAAGGCTTGGTGACGTCGGTAGCTTCACACTTCCAAGAGTTGATTAGCACAAGTCCTCGTGCGCCCAAGCGTGTAACGTTAAGGATGATTCTCTTATGCTCAAGTATAGAGCTTCGCCTGCCCAGCGTATCCAAGGTTTAACCTACACCTTGATACGCGTGGCCTTTGGGACGTACCAGGGTTGATCCAACATTTTGGCTACACACTAAGTGTAGTTTCGGCGATTAGGTGTACTCTAGGCGACAGGCTACTAGGTACACACAGGCGATAGGCGTTCAAGCATAATCTAGGCGATAGGCGTTCAAGCATAAGCTAGGCGATAGGCGTTCAGGTACACACAGGCGATAGGCGTTCAAGCATAAGCTAGGCGATAGGCGTTCAGGTACCAGAGAAGTTGGAGATCGCCTACCCGCTTAATAACGGCGATCTCGTAGTTTTCTCAGCTATACATTCCTTCCTTTATATTTAAATAAACACGTGCTTCGAATTTATTTATAATATAACACTTTTATTCCAATATAAACTTCTAGGTTCTTACAGCGATCACCCAACAGAAAAGAAAACAGGCGATCTCCTTCCAGCGACAATTTTCTAAAGAGCTCTACTTCCTGCAACATCATCTGCTCCCGTGTAAATTATACACGATCATTACAGGTTTAAGAAAAGGCCACAACACAAACGAAAACACAGGGTAAGCTAGACATTTAAAAAGAGTTTAAATAAGGATACTTAAAATAAAATCAAGGTAAACAATTTCAAGATATTCACGTAAAGTTATCAAGTTTCTCATACTCTTCACCTGATCACCCAGAAATCACACATTTCACAATATTTTCCAGAGTCATTCTATTTCACAACTGTACCAAGTGTCTATCAATTTCAAGTTCCTCACTTCACATGTCAGACCACCACTGACTCAACACACAAGACACTTGACACTACTTCCGGAAGACTCATGCATTGACTAGACTCGTGTATTTGCACCTGTCATACTGCCCACTGTGAAATCACACACATTCACATGGTCGCCGTGAAATCACAAACATTCACAAGCGTATAATGAATCTCAATATCATCACCATCCAAGCATGACAGGGTTAATCCACACCACAGGTCGAGCTCGTTCTCTTTCAAACAACTCACCCATACGTATGAACCTCCTTCGACTCTCAACGCCCGAATAACTTCATCTATATGATTCCATTATATCAGGAGAGTCAGGATATCATAACGAATCACCGGTCAATGCACATCCTACACGATCTTACACGGTATTTTCTTTCCTGAAAATACTATGCCTTGATCTCACATTCACAACATTCAACACATCATGCCACACTTAAATGAATGATTTCAATCACAGCAAAACTCGCTCCAAGGTTCATGTTTTCAAATATCACATTTACATCTCAAACAGTTTCAAAACAACACCAAAAACAGGGGAGTTCGTAAAACAGCGCCAAAACCGGCGATCTGGTTCAAAAACAAGGTATTTCGAAGTCTGTATATAAAACCGGCGACCACGTCGCCCAAACACATAAGAACAGAGCATTTTACAAAGATGAAACGAAAACCCGGCGACCACGTCGCCCTCACTTCAGAAATAGCTAAACTATGGCTTGTATTGAAAATGAAGTCTAGCTTCCCTTACCTGGACTTGCGCAAACACCTAGAGTTCCGAAACCCAACAAAGCTTGAAGAACGCCTTGGCTCTGTTTTTGCGTCTGGTCGAAGGACTTGCAGAGAACTGCCCAGGTGCTCTAATGGTGGCTGTCGCTCGTCGTACTCTCGTGTGAAGGTGCTAGAATCGCAGCGCGAAGGAGGCAACTGGAGGAGAAGGGAGGTAACTCACTCTTTCTCTCTTTGAAGGCTGCAACGTTTCTTTCTCTCAGCAGTGGGTTTTCTGCATCTTAAACCAACTTATCCACCAAAATCAGCTGCCACCATCCACTCTGCAGAGAAGTCTGAGAACCACTGCCCTGAACAGTACGACCACTGTTGTCTCTGGTGCATGCCAACCACTGCTCTGAACAGTACTGCCACTGTTGTCGCTTGTGCATGCCAGCCACTGCTCTGAACAGTACGACCGCGAGTGTCCCCTGCGCATGCCAACATTCTGATGTCACTATTCTGAACCACCCTTTTTGTCTACGTGGCGTGCGTGCACTACGCTTCCTGCTGGGAGTCTGGGTCTTACCCCCTCTGTGTGCAACTCGACATCGCGCGATAACCTTTCGTCGATGACCCCTCGCGCGAAAACAATCCACCGAATGACATCTCGCGCGAAGGCTATCCACCGATGACCTCTCGCGCGAAGACTATCCACCGATGACCTCTCGCGCGAAGGCTATCCACCGATGACATCTTCTGGTGGACGACCGATGTCTTCCCCTGGAAGATGCCCGCATGCATCGCGCCCTGGCGACGTCTGCATGCCTCGCGCCCTGGCAAAGCCCGCATGCCTCTCGCGCCTTGGCCACGTCCACGTGCCTCGCGCTCTGGCAATGCCCGCATGCCTCGCGCCCGCGCGATGCCCGCATGCCTCTCGCGCCCGCGCGATGCCTGCATGCCTCTCGCGCCCGCGCGATGCCCGCATGCCTCTCGCGCCCGCGCGATGCCTGCATGCCTCTCGCGCCCGCGCGATGCCTGCATGCCTCTCGCGCCCGCGCGATGCCTGCATGCCTCGCGCCCTGGCGACGTCCACCTGGCGCTCATGTGTAGCAGGCGACCGGCGATCTCATAGCCTTCTAAACTTAACTTTTCCTCCCTTTTTATTTTAAATAAAACATACATAGAATTCTTTTAAAATATAACCCTTTTTATTCCAATTCAATTTTACAGGTCCTTACACTCAGTAGTTCCAAGTGGCCGACCTAGTTATGCGAAAGGCGTCTCCCTACCAGATAGAGAACAAGCTATCCCCTAAGTGGAGCGGTCCCTTCAGAGTGACAGAGGCCCTAGGGAATGGAGCGTATAGGCTTGATACCTTAGAAGGTGGTTCGATTCCTCGAACATGGAATGCGACTCACCTGAAGTTTTATTTTAGTTAAAGCCATGTAATATTGTACACAGTGTAGGGGACACTCTTTTTTCCCTTTTTTAAGGGTTTTTAATGAGGTCACCCAATAAAAATTTCAGTTAAAGATATATCTCAGAATGTGTGTGTGTACAATACAGTTAGAACCTGTCACTTGGGGTTAGAGGTCTCGTAAGCAGGAAGGTAGGTTCGTAGAGAACACCACCCCTTCGAGTGAGAACTCCCAACGTGAACAGAAGGGTTCACCCAGTTAAATCCTCCCTCGCCTATGAGCGATGTGAGGTCAGTTCGAACCTGTCGCTTGGGGTTAGAAGTCTCATGAGCGGGAAGGTAGGTTCGTGAGAACACCTCCCCTTTGAGTGAGAACTCCCAACGTGAACAGAAAGGTTCACCCAGTTAAATCCTCCCTTGCCTATGAGCGATGCGAGGTCAGCTCGAACCTGTTAGTTGGGGTTAGAGGTCTCGTAAGCGGGAAGGTAGGTTCGTAGAGAACACCTCCCCTTCGAGTGAGAACTCCCAATTTGAACAAGGGTTCACCCAGTTAAATCCTCCTTCGCCTATGAGCGATGTGAGGTCAGTAAAGACTCGTTCCCTTGGGTTAGAAGTCTTGGGAGCGGGAAAGGAAGGTTCGTGTAGAACGCCTCCCCCTCCAAGTGGAAACGCCAAGGACGACTCGTACCAGTGAAAACCTTTCTCGCCCACGGCGATTAGAGGTCGGATCGGGCCTTTCAAGTGAGGTTAAAGTCCCAACAGTGGGAGAGTGGGTTTGCATAGAACACCCCCTTGTCGAGGAAGAAGTCCTCAATTCGAACAGAGGGTTCACCAGTGAGGTCCACCTTCACCTAAGGGCGATGAGTGGCCATATGAAGCTTGTTGGCTTGTCAAGTGCATACAGATCGACCCTGAAGTCCTCAAAAGCGAAGGGATATTGGCGATGACGAGGTGGTGAGATGTTTTTCAAGAAAAAAGTTTTTATGAAGTCTCGCCCATAGCGACTCAACAGAATTAAGCGTGCTACCTATGGGTGATTCTGAGTAAGGCGTGCCGCTTATGGGGTGATTCCATGGGGGAGTTCAACCAGGTATGCCAAACAGTAAAGCAACAACAGAGATACCAATGCAAGTAAAGTGAAGCTTAAAGGCAGACAAGTATGAAGGCAAGTAAATGAATCATTTACATTATAATGGAGGTTAATTACAAGAAGTTCAGTTATGAGGTACAATTGCCTAGAAGACCTATCTGGGCACTATTTGCCCGTCGACCACCTGTGAGGTTACGGAGAATGGCGAGAGGTTCATCTCAGGATGCATGCAGGCAAACTGAGCAAGGGCATCGCTAAACCCCACCCCGTAGGCGTCGGTGACATCTTCAGTGAGCTCTGCCTCAGTCTTCTTCAGCAATTCAGTTTGTTGGGCAAGTTCCTCCTCAACCTTGCCCAGCTGAACCTCTCGGTTGGTAGCCCTTTCCTCCAGCTTGGTCATTTTGGTTTGGGCCCCCTCCAACTGCTCTTCCAGTTTACTAACTTTGTTGCGGAGGGGGAGTATCTTTGCCTCAAGCTGGAGGGCCTCCTGCCCCTTGGAGAAGAGGAGCTTCTTGGTCTCCTTCTCAGACTGGCGGAGGCTGCCTAACTCCTGGTTCAGGGCAGTCTCGCGCGTGGTCGCCTGGTGGAGTTGGAGATCTTTTTGCTCCAACTCCTTCTCCAGTTTGGTAGGCTTCTCTAGTAGCTCTGTCTCTGCGCTATTCTGGACCAGGAGGAAATTGGCAGCAGCAAGGAACTCCCCAAGGCCGTGGCTGATGAGGTTCCCCAAGGAGTTCCCGTCCATGGCCTCCATGGCAGTTTGACCAGGCATCTACGCAAGAGCCCGCTGGAGAAGGAGAGGCAGCTCAGGAGCAGGAAGCATCTGGCTGGTTGAAGTGGCACTCTCCCCTCCGCCCTCGAGCGCTAAGATTGGCTCAGGGGGAGATGAAGCACTGAGAGGGTGCTCCTTGAAAGAGGGAGGTTGCCCCCCTGTTGCGGAGGAGACCTCTGCCGCAACCTCCACCCTTTTCCTCTTGAAGACGAGGCCATAGCAGGTGTCCTCATCCTCAGAGATCTCTACTGGGGCTGCCCTCTTTGACTTCTCAGTAGTTGGTTCTGGGACAGCCACAACAGGTGATGAAGGGCCAGCGGGGCCTGAGCCACCCGCGGTACGGCGACTCAGCACAGCAGCCAGCCTCTTCTTCTTCTCATCGTCTAACACCATGCCTGCAGTATAAAACAAGGAAAGGTGAGAAGGCTGAAGCATAAAACACAGGGGCAGATAGAAACGAGAAAAGATAATGTACCAAAGTAGACGCTGAGGGTCTCAGCATCATATTCATGCCTAATCAGCTGGGTGGTGTCGAACACCACGCCCCAGCTGGAGAGTGTTTGGCACACTTCTCGGTCAAAGGGTGTCAGTTCTTCGAGTACGCGAGGCTTTTTGAACTTCAACTTCTCCACCCAATATAGAGGGAAACCATCGAGCATGGTGGAGTCGTAGGAGCTGCAGCAGACTCGGAAGAACTTCCCTTTGAAGCCCTTATATGATTGAGAGAAGAGGGTGAGCAGAACCCTCCCAGCTACTCCGTTAAGGCTTACCCAAAGCCTTTTCCCAGGGCTCTTCGCCTCGAATAAGTATAGAAACACATCTACCGAGGGAGTGAACCCTAGGTTGTTGCAAAGAACGAAGAAGGCCCTTATGAAGGCCCAGCTGTTGGGGTGCAGTTGAGCGGGCGCCACGTTCAGTTCCATGAGCAAAGCCCTCTCGAACCCAGTGAAGGGAAGGCGGACTTTGACTTGTTTGAAGACGGTGGCGTAGAAGAAGAAGAAGGGCTCCCCGTCATTGCAACGATCATCAACGCACACGGGTTCGCCCTTTGTGCAGGGCCGCACCGAGATATACGCGTCGGTTTCCCTACCAAAGACACACCCCTTGATCTCGTTCTTGTCATCCCTGTGCTTTCTAAGATCTTCATAAGATGTGAGGTTCGAGGTCTCAGCAAGGAGATCCTCGGAAGCCCAGGGGTAGAGGGCCTTGTAGTCAATCGCTACGGTTGGAGGAGGGTTGGAGGTGATTTTAGTTCTGGCCATCTTGAATCTAAAACAAGTGAGAGGCAGGAAGAAAAAAAGGGTTTAGAAGAAGCGATGACAAAAACAATGGCGGACGCAGACTCAAAGGAAGAACGAACCCAGAAAAGAACAGAAACCCTAGAATGCAGAAATCATAAACAGTCCCAGCGCAGTTAATGTGTTAATGTATGCAAAGAAAAGCAGAACCATGAAGCAAAGGCGAGAAGAAGATTAAAAACCATACCTTTGTGTGAGCAAAGTTGAAGGATCGCGAGGGTAGGGGATGGAGTAGGGTAGAAGCGTGCAAGAGAAGTTTGAAAGTTTGAAGGCCCAAGTGAAAAGGGATAAAACAGTGTGGGCGCGCGAGGTTTTGAAGGGGTTTAACGTAGGCAAAGAAGCGCAAACGTTAACAACACCCCAACCGTTGATGCGGCCACGTGTCTACAGATAAGAGGGGGTTGGTGAGATGTCCCATCAGCGCACTATTCACGTCCTTACACACAGAGCCACGTAGGTCGCCCGGCCGATTACTTAGTCTCTTCGCTAAAACAAGTTAACAGCTTGAGACTGGGGGGCTTATGTATCGACCAATCCTTGGACACCGAGAACAACTAGTAAAGGGTAAGCCACTTCAGCTGGGTCCCACAGCAGGGGTCGCAGCCACCTGGGATGGACCCCGCAAGTGGTATGGACTAGCAGGGTGATTAGTCATCAGCGTGTCCCCTAAAGAAAGGGTGATTAGTCATCAGCGTGATGATCACCAGAAGAGGCTGATATGTCTTTGTCACTCCGCAGGTTGAGAAGTCCTCGGCAACAGAGTGTGACGAGGTGACATCGGTCGTGGGCGATTTGAACAACGTAACCAGAATAGCTAAGATTGGTTCCCAGAGTGGGCCAATGAGAAGGAAATACCCAAAGGTAGGGAGAGGCCTGAATAATGAAGAGCTTATGAGGGTGGCAAGGAAAGCACAGTTAGGTGTAGAGTCCTGAGGGGTCGAGTACTCATCAGAACTAGAGTTTCCCAGTGAAGCTGCATGCATGGCACGTGAACAGTGAAGGCACTCCCAGAACAGGTTGCCCCAGAGTTTAGGTGCACGAGGAGGCATCCAGGTGGTCATCCTGTTAGAGTTTGCACTCCAGATAAGGAAACCTTATGTGCTAGATTATCCTAAATCTTGGTGATAGCGGTGCAAGGGTATTCCAGTAAACCCTGAATATGGCTAGCAGCGCAGTGAACCCTAATTAGGGCTAGCGGCGGAATAAACCCTAGACTATATAAGGGGCAGTAAAATACTTCACAAAGGTACGCAGTTACAAACCCTAAACACAGTTACTGAAACACTTGGTGTTTCTTGCCCAATCTTGACTTGAGCGTCGGAGTGCAAACGGCCTCTAGGGCGCCCCCTTTCTCTTTGCAGGTGCAGATTGTTTCATAAGGATTAGGCCATCTCAACGTGAGGAAGGAGGCATGTGAGTGTCGTGGAATCAACTGACAGGCGAGTCAACAGGCAAGAACAACATTGATGTTGACCTGCCCCGAGGGGAAGTCGGGGTTGCGCGAGCAGAGGTCGCTCGAGACAAACAACCTGAACCAGTGGAGGAGGTAGTAGAGAGGGAGATTGGAGGAAAAATGTTCAAGCTTGGCAAATCCCTATGCCCAGATACGCAGGACCAAGTCACAAGAGTCATAGAGCGGCATTTGGATGCTTTCGCTTGGTCTGCCTCAGATATGCTAGGCATTGACCTTGACTTTTTGTGTCATCGTCTTGCGTTAATTCCCAAGTCAGACATATGCGTCAGAGGAGGAGAAAATTCAATGAAGAGAGGAGATAGGTGATCAAGGAAGAGACACAAAAGCTGCTCAAGGCTGGCCATATACGAGAAATCCAATATCCTGAGTGGCTAGCGAATGTGGTATTGGTGAAGAAGGCTAATGGGAAGTGGAGGATGTGTGTGGACTTCACCGACCTCAATAAGGCGTGTCCAAAGGACTCTTATCCTTTGCCAAGTATTGATGCACTGGTAGATAGCGCCTCAGGCTGCAAGCTACTCAGCTTTTTGGATGCTTTTTCTGGTTATAACCAGATCAAGATGCACCCAATGGACGAGTGCAAGACAACGTTTATGACTGAGCTGTCCTGCTACTGCTACACGGTCATGCCATTTGGGCTGAAGAATGCAGGCGCTACCTACCAAAGGCTAATGGACAAGGTCCTTGCACCCATGATAGGACGCAACGTGCAAGCCTACGTAGATGATATGGTGGTGAAATCCCAGGTGTGGGATCAGCACGTCACTGATTTGGAGGAGCTGTTTACTACAATAGCTAAATATGGGTTGAAGTTGAATCTAGAGAAGTACGTCTTTGGGATGGAAGCAGGCAAATTCCTCGGCTTCTTGCTCACCGAATGTGGGATTGAGGCCAACCCAGACAAGTGTGCGGCGATCTTAGCTATGAGGAGCCCGATGTCGGTGAAAGAAGCGCAACAGTTGACAGGTCAGATGGCTGCTTTGTCCAGGTTTGTGTCAGCTGGAGGGGATAAGGGCCTTCCTTATTTCCAATGCTTGAGGAGGAACAACAGGTTCTCGTGGACCAAGGAGTGTGAGGAAGCATTCCTCAAGCTGAAAGAATACTTGGCCAGTCCACCGGTGTTGTGCAAACCTCAGATCGCCATCTCGCTACATTTGTACTTTGCAGTCACAGAGAAGGCAGTGAGTTCAGTTCTAGTGCAAGAGCAAGATCAAAGTCAAAAGCCCATCTACTTTGTTAGCAAGGTGCTGCAAGGGCCTGAGGTAAGATATCAGGCCATTGAGAAGGCAGCATTGGTCGTGGTGTTCTCTGCACGTAGGCTTCGCCACTACTTCCAGAGCTTTACAGTGGTGGTGATGACAGACCTACCAATCCGGAAGGTCTTGCAGAAGCCCGACGTAGCAGGGAGGATGGTACGATGGGCAGTGGAGTTATTTGAGTTCGACATACAGTATGAGCCCAGAGGCCCAATCAAAGGCCAAGTTTATGCTGACTTCGTAGCGGAGATGTTCTCGGTAGAAACCCAGCAGGATGGACCTGACTTCAGATGCGTGCTCTCAGTAGATGGGTCTTCAAATCAGCAAGGTAGTGGAGCTGGGGTGATCTTGGAAGGACCAAAGGGGCTGTTGATTGAGCAAGCCCTGCGGTTTGCCTTCAAGGCCAGCAACAATCAGGCAGAGTATGAGGCTTTGATTGCTGGAATGCTATTGGCTAAGGAGATGGGAGCACAGAGTCTTTTGGCAAAAAGTGACTCCCTATTGGTCACAGGTCAAGTGGCGGGAGAGTACCAGGCCAAAGATCCTCAAATGGCCTCCTACCTGGAGTATGTCCAGGTGTTGAAGAGTTCCTTTGCGACTTTTGAGCTGGTGCATGTGCCCAGAGATCAGAATGCTCGAGCTTACTTGTTAGCAAACTCGCAAGCTCGGGCAAGGGGGCAGGTAGAGGACGGTCATCCAGGAGACCCTGAGGGCACCTCGCACCTACACAGCTGATAACTTAGTAGGAGTCCACCAGATCAACCAGTCTGACGGTGGGAAGAGGAGTCATCGGTCGTTGACCCAGGAAACTTTGAAGAAGCCAAGGGTCAACGCATATGTGGTGTTGGAGGAGGTGTCGTCACAAGTTTGCTTGTTGCAAAGTGGGGAGACATGGATGACGTCCTACAAGTGCTACTTAGCTGATGGGATGTTGCCAATAGAGCCAATGGAGGCGAGAAAAGTAAAGAAGAATTCGACCAAATATACACTCATTGATGGGGAATTGTACAGGCACGGGTTCACACACCCTATTCTAGTGTGCGTGCATGGTGAGCAGTGCGTGCGGATAATGGCAGAGCTCCATGAAGGAATATGTGGGAGCCATATAGAAGGTCGTGCTTTGGCATCTAAGGCCATTCGAGCAGGGTATTACTGGCCAACCATGAGGGAAGATTGCATGAAGTATACGCAGCAGTGCAAGCAGTCTCAGCTACACGCAGATTGGCACAAGGCGCCTCCAGAGGAGCTCAGATCTATATACAGCCCTTGGCCATTCCACACATGGGGAATTGATATCCTAGGGCCCTTTCCTTTGGCTATGCGGCAGATGAAGTATCTTGTGGTCGCCATAGAATACTTCACGAAGTGGATTGAGGCTGAACCTGTAGCACAAATCACAACCCATAAGATCCAGCACTTTGTGTGAACATAGTATGTCGTTTTGGCGTACCCAAGCGCTTGGTGTTTGATAATGGCACCCAGTTTGCAAGCCAACAGCTGGGGAAGTTATGTACCAAGTTGGGAATCAAGTAGGTGTTCGCATCAGTCGAACATCCTCAGACTAATGCGCAGGTCGAGTCAGCCAACCGGGTCCTACTCAGAGGATTGAAGAGAAGGTTGGAGAAGGCCAAGGGAACTTGGGCTGAGGAGGTTCCCAGAATTGTGTGGGCCTACCATACCACCCCTCAGTCCACCACCAAGGAGACCCCTTTTAGCTTGGTGTACGATTCAGATGCCATGATCCCTGTAGAGATCCAGGAAAGCTCGCCACGTTTCCAGAACTTTGTGGCTGAGGAGTCCAACGAAGAAAGGAAAGTGAATCTGGATCTCTTAGATGAGGTAAGGGAAGAGGCAGGGATCAAAGCCGAGGCATTGAAGAGAAGGGTTGAGCTCAACCACAGTTCCAAGTTGAAAGCTCGGTAGTTCCAGGTCGCCGACCTAGTCATGCGGAAGGCATCTCCTTACCAGATAGAGAACAAGCTATCTCCCAAGTGGACTGGTCCCTTTAGAGTGACAGAGGCCCTGGGAAATGGAGCGTACAGGCTTGAGACTCTAGAAGGTGGTCCGATTCCTCATACATGGAATGAGACTCACCTGAAGTTTTATTTCAGTTAAGACTAAGATGTAACATTGTACACATTTTAGGGGACACTCTTTTTTCCCTTCTAAGGGTTTTTAATGAGGTCACCCAATAAAATTTTCAGTTAAGATATATGCTTGAATGTGTTTGTACAATGCAGTTTGAACCTGCCATTTGGGGTTAGAGGTCTCGTAAGTGGGAAGGTAGGTTCGTATAGAACACCTCCTCTTCAAGTGAGAACTCCCAATTTGAATAGAAAGGTTCACCAGGGAAATCCCCCTTCGCCTATGAGCGATGTGAGGTGAGTTCGAACCTGTCATTTGGGGTTAGACGTCTCGTAAGTGGGAACGTAGGTTCATATAGAACACCTCCTTTTCGAGTGAGAACTCCCAACTTGAACAGAAAGGTTCACCAGGTAACTCCTCCCTCGCCTACGAGCGGTGCGAGGTCAGTTCAAACCGATCATTTGGGGTTAGAGGTCTCGATAGTGGGAAGGTAGGTTTGTAGAGAACACCTCCCCTTCGAGCGAGAACTCCCAACTTGAACAGAATGGTTCACCAATTAAATCCTCCTCTGCCTGAGAGCGATGTGAGGTGAGTAAGGACTCATCAGCTTGGGTTAGAAGTCTGGGAAGTGGGAAAGGAAGGTTCATAGTGAACGCCTCCCCTTCCGAGTGAGAACGCCAAGGACGACTCATTCCAGTGAAATCCTCCCTTGTCTCAAGTAAGGAGAGGTAAGGTGAATACAGGTCGGTGCTGGAATCCTCACAGAGGTAAAAGGAGGGTTCGTGGAAAACACTTTCTCTTTGAGTAAAGCACCCAGGTTGAAAGGCAGGGTTTGCCAGTGACACTTACACACGCCTGTGGGCGATGATGAGGTCGGAGAGGTACCTTTCAGCAGGAAAGTTATCATCAAGTCTCGCCCACGGTATGGTCTCCCATCCTAATGAAGAATGATGCTCATAACGTCTTATCAGAGTTAAGCACGCTACAAGTGTGAAGAAAGTGTGAAGCGCCAGAGTCAACAAGCTAAGCAAGATAGATATGGGCAAGTATAGTTGAGTAAGATAATTATATACACAAAGTTAAATATATTAATTATATTGGAAGAGCGTTTATAAAAAGATTGTTACAAGAAGTGCAGCCATAGAGTATAGCTACTCAGAAGACCTATCTAGACACTATTTGTCCGTCGACTACCTGCTTTGATACAGAGAATGGCGAGAGGTCCATCTCAGGATGCACGCAGGCAAACTGAGCAAGGGCATCACCAAACCCCTCCTCGTAGGCGTCGGCGGCGTCTTCAGTAAGCTCGGCCTCGGTCTTCTTGAGTAGCTCAGCTTGTTGGGCAAACTCTTCCTCAACTTTGCCCAACTGCACTTCTTGGGTGGTCGCCCTGTCCTCCAGCTTGGTCATCTTAGTCTGGGCCCCCTCCAACTGTTCCTCGAAGTCTATGATTTTGTTGTGGAGGAGGAGAATCTTGGCCTCAAGCTGGAGGGCCTCCTGCCCCTTGGAGAAGAGGAGCTTCTTGGTCTCTTTCTCTGACTGGCGAAGGCTGCTCAGCTCTTGATTCATAGCAGCCTCGCGTTTGGCAGCTAGTTGGACTTGAAGCTCCAGCTCTTTCTTCTGCTCTAACTCCCTCTCCAATTGGGCCACCTTCTCTCTTAGCCCTGCGTCAGCATCCCCATGGACCAGCAAGGCGCTAGAGGCAGCGAGGAACTCACCAAGGCCATGGCTAATGTAACATCCCACCAAATACATTTCATATTTATATAATATAAATGAAGATAAACAAGTATTTTGAAATAAACATAATCATATATATATATAATAGAGTTTCTCCTCATCGGGAGTTTAATACACAAACTGTGAATCTTTCCAAAAAAAAACTTAACCAAAAATACAACAAAAGACAAATCGGGCGATATGCTAAAAAAAAAAGGGCGATCTCCTAGTCAATCAGGTGATCTCCTATCAGCCAGGCGATCTCCTATCAGACCGGCGATCTCCTATCAGACCGGCGATCTCACTTTCCTGCAACGTCATCTGCTCCCGTGTAAATCATACACGATCATCACAAGTTTTAAGAAGAACATCCACAAACGAAAACGCAGGGTAAGCTAGACAGTTTTAAAAGAGAATTTAGATATGAACTTTAAAATCAAGATAAATTAATTTAAGGCACCCACGTAAAAACATCAGCTTTCTCATTCTTCCCACATACCATCAAGTACAAACCCACATTTCACAATTCCTCAAGAGTAGTTCATATCACACAGTGCAGCAAGTGTCTATCCACATACAGTGTTCCTCATTTCTCACGTCAGGTTTTCCACTGACTCACAATACATAGACACAAGACACTAATTCCGGAGTACTCGTGCATTGATTAGACTCAGAGATCTGCACCTGTCATATTGCCCACTGTGGAATCTCACACATCCACAGGGTCGCCGTGAAATCTCTCACATTCATCAGCGTATAATGAATCTCACACATCACCATACAGCATGACAGGGTTAATCCACGCAAAACAGGTCGGTTTGTTCTCTTTCAACAACCCACCCATACAGGTGAACCTCCTTCGACTCTCAACAACTGAGTAACTTCCTCTACGTGAATCCATTACCTCAGCAGAGTCAGGATATCTCGTTCTTAATCACCGATCAATGCACCTACCACAAGATCTTACACGGTATTTTCTTTCCTGAAAATACTATGCCTCGATCCCACATTCACAGCATTCAAAGACATCATACCACTCAAGTAAACGATGCAATCACAGCAATAGCCATTTCAAAGGATTCATATTTTCGAATATCTCATGTAAATCTCAAGCAGTTCTCAAAACAACATCAAACACAAGGAGTTCGCAAAACAGCGCCAAAACCGGCGATCTAGTTCAAAATATGGTATTTCGAAGGCTGTATATTAAAACAGGCGACCACGTCGCCCAAGCACACAACACAGAGCATTTCACGAAGACGAAAGCGAAAACGGCGACCACGTCGCCCACACTTCAGAAATGGTTCAACTATGGCTCGGAGTAAAGATGAAGGCTAGCTTCCCTTACCTGGACTTGCGCAAACACCAGGAGTTCCGAAATCCACAAGCTTCGAGGATGCCTTAAGCTCTTGCAGAGAATTCCCCAGGTGCTCTAAGGGCAAACGTCGAACTGGTGCTTGAGGATGCCTGGAAAACGCAGCGCGAAGGGGAGAAAGGAGAAAGGAGGAGGATGAAGATAGTCTCGCTCTTTCACTCTTGGGTCACTTGTAACGCTCTTTGCCTCCTCTCAGTGGGTTTTGATCCCAACCATACCTGTCCTCGTATACTGCTGCCCTCCCCTTTTTCTGCAAAAGCCTGGGCGTACGTTCCTCTGAACAGTACGACCCCGGTTGTCTTTTGTGCATGCAAACCACTGCTCTGAACAGTACTGCCACTGTTTGTCGCTTGTGCATGCCAGCCACTGCTCTGAACAGTACTGCCACTGTTTGTCGCTTGTGCATGCCAGCCACTGCTCTGAACAGTACGACCGTGAGTGTCTCCCGCGCATGCCAACATTCTGATGTCACTATTCTGAACCACCCTTTTCGTCTACGTGGCGCGCGTGCAGAACGTCTCATGCTGGATGTCTGGGTCCCACGTTCTCTGTGTATAACTTAACATAGCGCGATGACCTTTCGCGCGAAGACTCTCGACCGATGACCTCTCGCGCGAAGACTCTCGACCGATGACCTCTCGCGCGAAGACTCTCGACCGATGACCTCTCGCGCGAAGACTCTCGACCGATGACCTCTCGCGCGAAGACTCTCGACCGATGACCTCTTCCTGGCGAACGACCGATGTCTTCCTCTGGGAGACAACCGATGTCTTCCCTGGCGACGCCCTCATAACTCTCGCGCCTTGGCCACGTCCACATGCATCGCGCCCTGGCAATGCCCGCGTGCCTCGCGTCCGCGAAATGCCTGCATGCCTCTCACGCCCGCGCGATGCCTGCATGCCTCTCGCGCCTGCGCGATGCCTGCATGCCTCTCGCGTCCGCGCGATGCCTGCATGCCTCTCGCGCCCGCGCGATGCCTGCATGCCTCTCGCGTCCGCGCGATGCCTGCATGCCTCTCGCGCCCGCGCGATGACTGCATGCCTCTCGCGTCCGCGCGATGCCTGCATGCCTCTCGCGCCCGCGCGATGCCTGCATGCCTCTCGCGCCCGCGCGATGACTGCATGCCTCTCGCGTCCGCGCGATGCCTGCATGCCTCTCGCGCCCGCGCGATGTCCACCTGGCGCTCATGTGCAGCAGGCGACCGGCGACCTCGTAGCCTTCTAAACTTAACTTTTTCCTCCCTTTCTATTCTAAATAAAAACATACTTAGAATTTATTTAAAATATAACTCTTTTATTCCAATAAATTTTTCAGGTCCTTACATTCTCCCCAACAAGAAAAAATTTTCGTCCTCGAAAATTGGATTACAGGGAAAAGAGGTATGGATAAGCCTCCCTCATGGGTTCTTCTAACTCCCAAGTAGAATCCCCCGATTTCTCATCCCACACCACTTTCACCATGTCGATGGTCTTGCCTCTGAGCTGTTTACATTGCCGATCGTCAATCCTGACTGGTTTTGCTTCAAAGGACAAGTCATCCCTAATCTGCACGTCGTCTACATCCAGCACATGACTAGGGTCTGCCATGTACTTCCTCAGCTGTGACACGTGAAACACATTGTGCAGATTCGCCAGATGGGGAGGTAGGGCGATCTCATACGCCACTGGGCCAATCCTTCTTAAGATCTGATATGGTCCCACGAACTTAGGGGACAACTTCTTTGACCTGATCGCCCGCCCTACACCCTTGGTTGGTGTCACTTTCATGAACACGTGATCTCCAGCAGCAAACTCCAAAGGCTTTCTCCTCTGATCTGCATAGGACTTCTGCCTACTCTGAGAGGCTTTCATTCTGCTTTGTATCTGCTTCACCTTCTCGGTCGTCTGCTGAATCAACTCTGGCCCAACCAAGACTGCCTCGCCCTCCTGGTACCAACATAAGGGAGTTCTGCATTTCCTCCCATACAGGGCTTCATATGGTGCCATCCCAATGCTGGCGTGGTAGCTATTGTTATAGGTAAACTCCACTAGTGGCAACACCTCCTCCCAACCTCCCAATTGATCCAAAACGCATGCCCTCAGCAGATCTTCCAAAGATTGGATCGTCCTTTCTGACTGACCATCTGTTTGGGGATGATATGCAGAGCTCATCCTCAACTTGGTTCCCAAACACTCTTGCAAAGTCTGCCAAAACCGTGAAGTGAACCTGGGATCCCTATCTGAAATGATGCTGGAAGGCACTCCATGCAACCTCACAATCTCCTTGATGTACAGCTGTGCCAACTTGGCCATGGGCATCTTCATATTTACTGGGAGGAAGTGGGCACTCTTTGTCAGCCGATCTACTATGACCCAGATTGCATCATGCCCCTTCGCTGATCTGGATAAATGGGTGACAAAATCCATGGCAATGCTGTCCCATTTCCACTCAGGGATATCCAATGGCTGTAACAACCCGCCAGGTCTCTGATGCTCTACTTTTGCCTTTTGACACGTTAAGCAGGTAGTGACATACTGGGCGATGTCTTTCTTCATGCCCGCCCACCAAAATGACTCCTTCAAGTCATGATACATCTTATTCATACCTGGGTGTAGGCTAAGGCGACTCTTGTGACCTTCATCTAGGATCATCTTCTTCAACTCATCATTTGCAGGTATGCAAATTCTGCCATTAAACTTCAAGATCCCATCTTCGCCCATCTCAAATTCTCTCGCCTGGTCAGTCCCCAGTGACTCTACAGCATGCTTCAGGCTCGGGTCCTCCAATTGCTTATCCTTCAACATCCCCAGGAAGTCATTAGTTATAGTCAGCTTACTACAACTAATGTGATTCACGTGGAACTCCACCCCAAGGTTTAAGTCCCTGAACTGCTCGATCAGTTTCTGCTCTTCCATCATCATGGTGGCGACTTGGATTGATTTTCTACTCAACGCATCTGCCACTACATTGGCCTTCCCTGGGTGATACATGAGTTGAAAATCGTAGTCCTTTAGGAACTCCATCCATCTTCTCTGCCTCATGTTTAGTTCCTTCTGATCAAACAGGTATTTCAGGCTCTTATGGTCACTGAATACCTGGAACCGAGCTCCGTAAAGATAATGCCTCCAGATCTTCAAGGCAAACACTACCGCTGCCAACTCCAGATCATGAGTAGGGTAGTTTCTCTCATGCACCTTGAGTTGCCTTGAAGCATATGCAACCACTCTCTTCTCTTGCATCAAGACGCATCCCAAACCTTGATGTGAGGCATCACAGAAGACATCAAAAGGTCTTCCTACTTCTGGAATCACCAGCACTGGAGCACTGGTCAGCCTCTCCTTTAGTTCCTTGAAGCTCTGTTCACATCGGTCGGTCCAAGCAAAGGGTTGGTCCTTGCGGGTCAGTTGTGTTAAAGGAGCCACTACTTTGGAAAAATCCTCAATAAACCTCCGATAGTAGCCCGCCAACCCCACAAAGCTCCTTATCTCAGTCACTGTCTTAGGACGTTCCCATTGCAGCACTGCCTCTACCTTGGCTGGATCTACCGAGATCCCCTGGGCAGATATCACGTGTCCTAAGAAGTTGACTTCCCTTAGCCAGAACTCACACTTAGAGAACTTGGCATAGAGCTGCTTCTCCCTCAGTATTTCCAATACTGTCCTCAGGTGTTCCTCATGCTCTTCCTCGGTCCTTGAATAAATGAGGATGTCATCTATGAAGACCACTACAAACTTATCCAAGAAAGGGCGAAAGATCCTATTCATGTAGTCCATGAATAGAGCTGGAGCATTGGTGACTCCAAATGGCATCACTACATACTCGTAGTGCCCATATCTACACCTAAAAAGCTGTCTTCTGAACATCTTCAGCTTTTACCAAGATTTGGTGATACCCCGATCTCAGGTCAATCTTGGAGAACACCGAGGCCCCATGAATCTGGTCCATCAAATCGTCAATCCGAGGTAGGGGGTACTTGTTCTTGATGGTCAATTTGTTCAATTGCCTGTAGTCTATACACAACCGAGACCCTCCATCCTTCTTCTTGACTAGGAGCACTGGAGCTCCCCACGGAGATACACTGGGTCTGATGAATTGTTTCTCCAGCAGCTCTTCCAACTGCTTCTTTAACTCTACTAACTCGGCTGGTGCCATCCTGTAAGGTGCCATTGATATTGGTCCAGCTCCAGGTACCAAGTCAATAGAGAATTCCAATTCTCTCTTAGGGGGTAACCCAGGCACCTCTTCTGGAAATACATCCGTGAAATCCCTCACCACGTGTATTCTGCTTACGTCCCCTTCATTCCTCACTTCCAACCGAGCTAGCATTACGAAGCACCTCGCCCCTTCTTCCAACTCTGATCGCCCTCTTTGAACTGGCCACACCTCTGATTCTTGGGGGTCTGGAAATGCTACCTTCTGCCTACCACAGTCTATGAGAACATGATTGGCAGCTAGCCAATCCATTCCCAGGATAACATCCAGGTCCTGAAGAGGTAGGCAGATCAAGTTCACTTTGAATCTACGTCCCTCTACTATCACTGGACATTCAGGGCAAACTGTGGAGGTCAACACCTGTCCTGACGCAGGTGTAGAGACCAACAGTTCGAAGGGTAACTCTCTCACCATAAGGCCCAACTCGGCTACACACATGCTTGACACAAAGGAGTGTGTCGCTCCAGAATCAAACAAAGTTTTTACACCTCTACCAGCTATAAAGCAAACATTCTGCACAAGGTTACCTGATTGGGACGCCTCAGCTCCTGACATGGCAAACACCCTCCCGGTTGCCTGAGGTCTGTTGCCTTCGTTCCTCATCTGCTGGGAACCACCGGGTTGAGTCATTCCGTGCCGAGTAGGACAATACTTGGCAACGTGCCCCGTCTTCTGGCAGGTAAAGCATCTCCTCTCTGAGTCTTTCTTGGGGCACACATTGGCTGTGTGTGGCCCACCGCAATGGAAACATTGAAATTTCCTGGTTTGTTGCTGATGAGACTGGGGTGGTGCTGCTCTCGCCCTATGCTGTGGAGGCCTCGCGTAGGGCTTAAACTGCTGTTGCTGTACCCTTGCCTTCCCATTGGAGGAATCGCCTGGGTGGGACCTGCTCACCCGAGACTCACCCTTCTCTAGAGTCTCCACCATTTTCGCCTTCTCCACTAAGGCATGAAATTCTCTAATGCACATCGGGGCTATGGTCCTCTTCAGCCCATGCTTCAGTCCTTCTTCGAATTTCCTACACCTCCAAGCCTCAGAGGTGGCTTGGGTATAAAACCTGGCGAGGTACTCGAACCGAGCAGCATAGGCATTCACAGACATTTCCCCCTGCTCCAACCTCAGGAACTCAGCTTCCTTCGCAAATCTTGCGCTGTCTGGGAAGTACTTCTCCAAGAACCTCACTCTGAAGCTTTCCCAATCCATCACTTCCTCTCGGGCCTCCATCATCTGTTGAGTTCCCATCCACCAGAACTCAGCTTCCCCAGACAGGAGGTATGTGGCAAACACCAGCTTCTTGTCTTCAGGGCAGGAAGTCGCCCTGAATATCTTCTCTAACCCCCTGACCCACTGATCTGCTTGATCAGGGGTAACGTTCCCACTGAACTTAGGTGGGTTGTGCCTGAGGAACTCAGTCAGTCCCATATGCTCCTGAGGCTGACCGACGTCGGGGTTTGTTGCGGCCGATCTGGCGGTCTCCCACTGTTGCATTGTAGCTTGGTGATTTTGAGACATCGCCGCATTCTGCTGCTGGATGGCACTTGCCATCATCTCGATGGCCTTGGCGATCTGACCCATTTCAGAAGAAGGTTGGGGAGGGGTAGAGGGTCTACGTGCCATCTCTCTTGTTTCGGATCTTGAAACTATGAGTTTTCTATATTCCCTACAACTACAGGAATGAGATTGATAAGAAATCAATTCATTCAGGAGGTAATAACTAGACCTTACAAAGGTCAGCATCTCAAAGTCATCAAGAATTTGAGCTTAACAACATACTCGTAATACTTAGAATCTCAAGCAAGGTATTAGAACAGCTACTGATATCATCACCATCAGTTCAAACAACCATTTTCAGTCAATTGCAGAAACACTCAATAAGCTAAACTAGATCACACCAGCATTCAATGTATACTAAACATCAAATCTTTGGAATTAAGATTGAGAATCATCTCGATCCAGTTATGAGTGTGCACCCTCATTACTTCATCAAGATCTTCTCACCCTTAATACTAAGATTTTCAGCTAGAGTATACGTCCACTAAAGCACAGAAGCACACACAAACTTTTCAATACAAAACGTTTGAAAACCTTTCACTATAGTTGTTATTTAAAAACTCAAATAACTTTTATGAGCAGAAGAAACACAATGGATCCACAGCCCTCAGGTCATCCTAAGGACGAACTGCTCTGATACCATTAATGTAACATCCCACCAAATACATTTCATATTTATATAATATAAATGAAGATAAACAAGTATTTTGAAATAAACATAATCATATATATATATATAATAGAGTTTCTCCTCATCGGGAGTTTAATACACAAACTGTGAATCTTTCCAAAAAAAAACTTAACCAAAAATACAACAAAAGACAAATCGGGCGATATGCTAAAAAAAAAAAGGGCGATCTCCTAGTCAATCAGGTGATCTCCTATCAGCCAGGCGATCTCCTATCAGACCGGCGATCTCCTATCAGACCGGCGATCTCACTTTCCTGCAACGTCATCTGCTCCCGTGTAAATCATACACGATCATCACAAGTTTTAAGAAGAACATCCACAAACGAAAACGCAGGGTAAGCTAGACAGTTTTAAAAGAGAATTTAGATATGAACTTTAAAATCAAGATAAATTAATTTAAGGCACCCACGTAAAAACATCAGCTTTCTCATTCTTCCCACATACCATCAAGTACAAACCCACATTTCACAATTCCTCAAGAGTAGTTCATATCACACAGTGCAGCAAGTGTCTATCCACATACAGTGTTCCTCATTTCTCACGTCAGGTTTTCCACTGACTCACAATACATAGACACAAGACACTAATTCCGGAGTACTCGTGCATTGATTAGACTCAGAGATCTGCACCTGTCATATTGCCCACTGTGGAATCTCACACATCCACAGGGTCGCCGTGAAATCTCTCACATTCATCAGCGTATAATGAATCTCACACATCACCATACAGCATGACAGGGTTAATCCACGCAAAACAGGTCGGTTTGTTCTCTTTCAACAACCCACCCATACAGGTGAACCTCCTTCGACTCTCAACAACTGAGTAACTTCCTCTACGTGAATCCATTACCTCAGCAGAGTCAGGATATCTCGTTCTTAATCACCGATCAATGCACCTACCACAAGATCTTACACGGTATTTTCTTTCCTGAAAATACTATGCCTCGATCCCACATTCACAGCATTCAAAGACATCATACCACTCAAGTAAACGATGCAATCACAGCAATAGCCATTTCAAAGGATTCATATTTTCGAATATCTCATGTAAATCTCAAGCAGTTCTCAAAACAACATCAAACACAAGGAGTTCGCAAAACAGCGCCAAAACCGGCGATCTAGTTCAAAATATGGTATTTCGAAGGCTGTATATTAAAACAGGCGACCACGTCGCCCAAGCACACAACACAGAGCATTTCACGAAGACGAAAGCGAAAACGGCGACCACGTCGCCCACACTTCAGAAATGGTTCAACTATGGCTCGGAGTAAAGATGAAGGCTAGCTTCCCTTACCTGGACTTGCGCAAACACCAGGAGTTCCGAAATCCACAAGCTTCGAGGATGCCTTAAGCTCTTGCAGAGAATTCCCCAGGTGCTCTAAGGGCAAACGTCGAACTGGTGCTTGAGGATGCCTGGAAAACGCAGCGCGAAGGGGAGAAAGGAGAAAGGAGGAGGATGAAGATAGTCTCGCTCTTTCACTCTTGGGTCACTTGTAACGCTCTTTGCCTCCTCTCAGTGGGTTTTGATCCCAACCATACCTGTCCTCGTATACTGCTGCCCTCCCCTTTTTCTGCAAAAGCCTGGGCGTACGTTCCTCTGAACAGTACGACCCCGGTTGTCTTTTGTGCATGCAAACCACTGCTCTGAACAGTACTGCCACTGTTTGTCGCTTGTGCATGCCAGCCACTGCTCTGAACAGTACTGCCACTGTTTGTCGCTTGTGCATGCCAACCACTGCTCTGAACAGTACGACCGTGAGTGTCTCCCGCGCATGCCAACATTCTGATGTCACTATTCTGAACCACCCTTTTCGTCTACGTGGCGCGCGTGCAGAACGTCTCATGCTGGATGTCTGGGTCCCACGTTCTCTGTGTATAACTTAACGTAGCGCGATGACCTTTCGCGCGAAGACTCTCGACCGATGACCTCTCGCGCGAAGACTCTCGACCGATGACCTCTCGCGCGAAGACTCTCGACCGATGACCTCTCGCGCGAAGACTCTCGACCGATGACCTCTCGCGCGAAGACTCTCGACCGATGACCTCTTCCTGGCGAACGACCGATGTCTTCCTCTGGGAGACAACCGATGTCTTCCCTGGCGACGCCCTCATAACTCTCGCGCCTTGGCCACGTCCACATGCATCGCGCCCTGGCAATGCCCGCGTGCCTCGCGTCCGCGAAATGCCTGCATGCCTCTCACGCCCGCGCGATGCCTGCATGCCTCTCGCGCCTGCGCGATGCCTGCATGCCTCTCGCGTCCGCGCGATGCCTGCATGCCTCTCGCGCCCGCGCGATGCCTGCATGCCTCTCGCGTCCGCGCGATGCCTGCATGCCTCTCGCGCCCGCGCGATGACTGCATGCCTCTCGCGTCCGCGCGATGCCTGCATGCCTCTCGCGCCCGCGCGATGCCTGCATGCCTCTCGCGCCCGCGCGATGACTGCATGCCTCTCGCGTCCGCGCGATGCCTGCATGCCTCTCGCGCCCGCGCGATGTCCACCTGGCGCTCATGTGCAGCAGGCGACCGGCGACCTCGTAGCCTTCTAAACTTAACTTTTTCCTCCCTTTCTATTCTAAATAAAAACATACTTAGAATTTATTTAAAATATAACTCTTTTATTCCAATAAATTTTTCAGGTCCTTACAGCTAATGCGGGTCCTTAGTGAATCCCTATCCAGGGCCTCCATCACCTCTTTGGCAAGCAGATGAGCGAGGGTCTGTTGGAGGAGAGGAGGGAGTTCGGGGGCAGAAGGCGCTTGGTCACAAGGGGAAGCGTTTTCCCCCCCACCTTCAAGCGCCAGAAGAGGCTCAGGGGGAGAACATGCGCTGGGGGGATGCTCCCTGAAGGATGGAGGTTGCCCCTCTGTTGCAAATGAGGTCACCGCAGCAACCTCCACCCTTTTTGATGGAGGAGGGCCAAGCACATCTAGCCAAGGAAGCCAAGGCCCAAACCAAGAAGACCGTCTAGACCAAGAGGAGCGTCTAGCTCCAGGAAGTGAGCGTCTAGAACGTGAAGGAGGGAGGCTATCCATGGAGCTAGACCGTCTAGGACCTCTCACAAGATCCATGGCTAAACATATCCAAGCACACATAGAAGAAGCCACGGATGGAAGAGAGAGATCCTTGTACATGTTTCATAAAGGCCCAAAGGGGGAGGGGGTGCTTAGTAGATTAGTGTAGTGTAGAAAGCAAAACTTGCTCACTTAGGGGTGTGCTATAAAAAAGGTGCCCTTAGCAATAGAAGGAGGGGTGTGCTAGCAAATAGGTGCCTTTAGCAAAAGAAGGAGGGGTGTACTATCAAATGTTGCATTTTTGACCTATCTTCTAGAATATTAGGATGATGGTGTGGTTTGACTAAAGTCAATACCCTAGGCAGCCCCACTTTTTGTATTTCCATCCCTACCCTTTAAGCTTGCTCACCAAGGCTCCTAAATCTATAAATAAGGAGGCCTACCTCATGTATTTTCAAGTTTATTTTGAGTAATGTTATGCTGCCATTTTTGTGCACAAGCTTTACTCCTCCTAGAAATCTAGGCTATAAACTTCAATCCTTTCACCTTCTCCCTTGAGCTGGCCAAACCTCTCAACCCATACTCATCATGCACCTTCAAGACCAACACAACTCCTAGGAGGGTCTTGTTTCACTCACCCATTGCTTCCGCTCCATCTATTTCTACTTTGATTCAAGAAGAACACATGAAAATGCCATCATTTGGTATCATGAGCTTTTGGTTCTTCAAGATGAGTAGCTTGTCTTTTTAAATTTTCAGTTCTTCTTTATTTTCATCTTGTCATTTCAATTCCATAATTGTCTTGCTGTTTTTTACATTTTAAATTGTTCTTGGTGTGCTTATGGAAGATCCAACCGAAGCACATGTGTTCAATTGATCTTGAACATTTTCTTGTGCAATTGTGATAGGATTCCTTACACATTGAGTGGCTGTTTTCTTTTAGGAATTTGAGTCTTTATTGCTTTCTTATAATTGCTTCATTTTATGCTTTGAGTCTTTATTTTCTAAATCTATAAATGTTGTGTCAAGTCATGTGAATCCATAATTGTCATCAATTCTTAGTAGTCCTATTTTTTGGCTTGATTGTTTCTTGTTTTTGGGTCTCTTTAAGTTGCCTTAATCTGCTGTTATTTTTGATCCTTTGCTGCCTTTTTAATTTTAGCTTGAGTTCATATTTGTGTTTTAGTTCTACACAAATTCATTTACATCATTTTCCTTTGTGTCTTTTGGTATATCTTGCTGTTTTTCCAATTTACACAGAATCCCCTGTTTTACATCAATCTGTGCTGGCTGTTTTTGCTTGGGAAAATTATTTTTCCAGATAGGAAAATTTTGATTCTCTGGAATATGCAAGATTGAGGTGTTATAGAAAAGACAAAAAAAGAATCAGGTCAAAAAAAGAAATAGAAAAAAAATGATAAATATTTTAAAAACAGTGTGCAAATCTGGGCGCTCCAGCTGGCGTAACTGAACACTGATTTTGCAAAATTTATTAAAAAAAAATGGCTCATGCGTTTTGGGTGAAATCTGTCCCAGAATTTAGTTGAGATCTTGAAATATTTGCATATCAATTTTCAGAGGCAAATCTGTAAAGGAAAGCTCAGCATAAATTGGGGAAAATCACGTTTTCTGGCCACAACAGTTTTTCAGTGGTGCTGTTTTTGATTTTGAAATCAATTCTAGTGCTATTCTTAGGATTCACTTTGTGTGCCTACCTTTCTTTGAATACCTTTATTTGCTTGTTTTATATTTCTTTGGAACTCTTTCTAGTTGTCACAATTTAACTCCATTTGGTGGTTCTGTTTTTCTAATTAATTTGTTTCTTGCTTTAATCCTTTGGCCTCTAAATTTGGTGCTGGAATTATTTCTCAATTGGTGCCTATTTGAGTAGAAATTTAACTTGAGTGAGGTCTAGCTTGTGTGATAGGTGCTGGATTGGAGAATTAATTTTCTAATTCTAAGAGGAGCCAAAGCAAGGGCAGCAAACAAAGATTACTCAAAAACACGACAAACACTTGGAGGGCCCAACAAAGAAAAGACAACCAAGGGAGTGCCAATAGCAAAACAAGGATCAACAAAGGGGGTTTTCTTAATCTTCTTTGTAACTTAACCTTGTTAATTACTCTTTAACTACGTGATTAGACGGTGAGTGTGTCTTCAAGGGCTCCAAGTGTCCAAGAAGCCTCACCTAGGGCCGACTAGTGTAGACCTTACTTGTTTTAGCATGTGTTAATTGTTTTAATTGCTTTCCTTGCTTAATTAGTTACGTTTGGTAATTGTTTTGTTTTGTTTAAGTTCGTTAATTCTTTTGCTTGGTTAATTAGCTAGTTTGCATTGTTTTCTTGCATCAAAATTTGATTTCTTCAACCTAATTGTGTTTTAAGTGGTTTACTAAGAGAAAGCTTTGTGTGAAGACATTGAGGGATAGTCTTTGGCTAAGGCAAGGCTTGGTATTTAAGTAGTCCATTGTGACTCACCTCCCTTACCTGGAAGACTACCTTCTTTGACTTCCCTAAATTTTCTCAAGGTAAAATATTTCTATACACAAAGGTCTAGTCATGTCTTCTCATTCCTTTAAATCTCTTAAAAGTGAGGTGAAATCCTTGAAATCTCTTTTGGAACAACTTTCCAAGAATATTCAATCAATTTCATCTAAACAATTGGAGAATGAGGCCAAAACTAATGAATTGACTAAATCAAAGGATGAGAAGTCTCACATTTCAAAAAAATTACCTTCTCATGCATCTATCTCTAAAAAGCATGATTCTTTTGGGGAGGGAAGACATAGAAGAGATAGAAAAGAACAAGAAAGCCCAAGAGAGGTTAGGGTAGACCTACCCCATTCCCATGGAAAAGAAAATATAGAAACTTGCCTAGATTGGGAAATGAGGGTAGAAAAATTGTTTGCTTCCCATAAAGAAAGAAAGGAAAGAAAGATACAAAAGAAAAGAGAGGAAGCCGAAAGGGAAGCTAAAGAAAAAGAAAAAGAAAAAGAAAAGCATGAGAAGACCCTTGAGAAACAAAAGGCGTGGGAGAATAGTGTTCCTTCTCACAAGGTCATTCAACAAGACAAAAGATTTAAAAATACCTTTGAAAATATACGTCTTGTTGAACAACCTAGCCTTTCCTTTTGTAAAGGAGCACTTGCAAGCATAGTAACAAAAAAAGAGTCTTCAAAAGAAGCTTGCATAGATAAAGATAAAGTGGATTATTTCTCATATGTGCTAGGATATCACCAAGTGAATGTCAAGTTATTTACAAGCATCTACAAAAACAAATTTTTATGTGAAGTAGTGCCTAAAGAAACTTGTCATGTCCTATTGAGACAACCATTGCCAAGTGTGCAACTTCTCATAAACAATGATTGTAACAGTGAGACTATCTTTACACATAAGAGAAAAATTCTTCATGAAGAAGAACTCATGGACCAAATTAGAGTTGATAAAACTCTAGAGCTTTTAAAAGGAAAACTTTTGTCACCCATGAGAAAAGATGTTCAAAGACATTACCCTAGATACATTTCTTGTTTTAAAAATACACCTAAGGTGATGTCTCATGAACTCTATACTCCTTTACCTTTTGCAAATGATCCTTGGGAAGACATAAACCTCAATTTTATCTTAGAGCTTCCTAGGACAACAAAAGGTTTTGATTCCATTTTTATGGATATGGATAATCTCTTCTATATAGAAGTGACAAGTCTTCATGGTTTATCTTCAAGCATAGTATTGGATAGAGCTCCAAAATTTGAAAACCATCATTTGAGGAATCTTTTAGAAAAACTTGAAATTAAGTTGTACTCTTCAAATTTTTATCCTCAAAAGAATGGTCAAAATAAAATTGAAAACATAGCTCTTTTTACTATGCCTAGAGAAATCATGAAAGACAATCACAATTCTTGGGATAAGTATCCTTTTGAGCATGCATACAATGGAGTAGTCCACAAGACTACTAATATTTCTACATTTGAAATTGCATGTGGACTTAATCCTCTTTCGCTTTTTAAGTTGTTACCCTTTCCTAAAGGTATTGTGCCTAAGGAAAAGGTAACCAATATTGAAAATTTTCAAATACATAAGAGGATTAGAGAACACATACAACCATCAAAAGAGAAATATTGTACAAAGTTGCCAAAAACAAAAGAAAAACAAAAATGGCAACTTCATACAATTAAGTTCTCTCCAATTTCTCACACTAACACCTTTACTTTGTTTGATGATTTCCATAGGTGGACGTTTGATCCGGGAGGACAAGCCTTGCCGAAACAATAGGCTGCTATCCGAGATCAAATCTGTAGATCTGAGGATAGATCTTCTCAAAGGAGGAGGAGATGATGGACACCATCCAGCCCCATCCATCCCCCTAGTTGAAGACAAAGCAAGGGATTTGAGGACAAATCCTTTTTCAAGAGGGAGGGGATGATGGAGGAGGGCCAAGCACATCTAGCCAAGGAAGCCAAGGCCCAAACCAAGAAGACCGTCTAGACCAAGAGGAGCGTCTAGCTCCAGGAAGTGAGCGTCTAGAACGTGAAGGAGGGAGGCTATCCATGGAGCTAGACCGTCTAGGACCTCTCACAAGATCCATGGCTAAACATATCCAAGCACACATAGAAGAAGCCACGGATGGAAGAGAGAGATCCTTGTACATGTTTCATAAAGGCCCAAAGGGGGAGGGGGTGCTTAGTAGATTAGTGTAGTGTAGAAAGCAAAACTTGCTCACTTAGGGGTGTGCTATAAAAAAGGTGCCCTTAGCAATAGAAGGAGGGGTGTGCTAGCAAATAGGTGCCTTTAGCAAAAGAAGGAGGGGTGTACTATCAAATGTTGCATTTTTGACCTATCTTCTAGAATATTAGGATGATGGTGTGGTTTGACTAAAGTCAATACCCTAGGCAGCCCCACTTTTTGTATTTCCATCCCTACCCTTTAAGCTTGCTCACCAAGGCTCCTAAATCTATAAATAAGGAGGCCTACCTCATGTATTTTCAAGTTTATTTTGAGTAATGTTATGCTGCCATTTTTGTGCACAAGCTTTACTCCTCCTAGAAATCTAGGCTATAAACTTCAATCCTTTCACCTTCTCCCTTGAGCTGGCCAAACCTCTCAACCCATACTCATCATGCACCTTCAAGACCAACACAACTCCTAGGAGGGTCTTGTTTCACTCACCCATTGCTTCCGCTCCATCTATTTCTACTTTGATTCAAGAAGAACACATGAAAATGCCATCACTTTTCCTCTTGAAGACAAGGTCGGAGCTGTTGAACCAAGTGGTGTTCAAGGTTTTGAAGAATCCAAATCCTTTGAAGGATGATGAAGCTTTTGCTGTGTTTGCTGTTGCTGTGCTGGTTTAGTTAGGATCTGGGTAGTTTGAGTTGTGTAACTCAACCTTTGATTGAATCTAAAGCTCAAGCATCTCAACTTTCAAACAAAGTAAAGTGTTTTTCAAACTGAGTTAAAACAACCGATTGTTTTATCGAAACAACCGATTGTTTAAGCTTAGGTGTTTTGAAAACTGTTTTGAAATGTGAAAATTGGTTAAGTAACAAAACAACCGATTGATTCGAGGAAACAATCGATTGTTTGTTATGTTTTTATAACAGAAAACAGTTTTGACTTTGACTAAGCTTTAAATGCTTTTAATTCATACGCTCCAGTCATAAAATGCTTTGACCAATCTTTCTAAAGCAATTAAGAGTTTGTTAAGATTTGATTACAAACATCTTCTTTATATATATACAGAAAAACAGATTTGAGTTTAAGAAGAATCTAAGTGAATTGAGAAAGTTTTTCTAAGAGTTGGAGATTGCTTAGAGTTTTGATTGATCAAAGTGCTGAGATAGGATTCTCTTGTACTGATTTCAGATTGCTTCTGTAACAAGTGTAATCCTTGTAATTCTGTGAACATTCGTTTTGTGCTGTTGCTAAGAAGAGTTGTGTGTTCTTGAGGGGATCAAGATCAGCTTTCTTAGTGTGGTGTGCTGACCAAGGAAAGTGTGTTTCTTGAGGGTGTTCAAGGTCACTTTCTTGGTTGTGTGTAAGTAATCTAGTGTTGATTGCTTAGTGGATTTCCTCAGGGTTTCTGAGAAGACTGGATGTAGCTCTGGGTTGGAGTGAACCAGTATAAACAACTGTGTACAATCTCTCTATCCCTTACTCTTTAAATTCAGTTTGTTTGTTGTTTGCTGATAAAAACAACCGATTGTTTCGAAGAAACAACCGATTATTTTTCTGACAGTGCAGTTTTGCTTACTGTTTTGACTAACTGAATTGCTTGATCAATTGGTTTCTGAGATAAACTCATTCCAGCTTCAAAAAGTTTGCGAAAACCTCTTTAAACAATTCACCCCCCCTCTAGTTTAAAGCCATAATTCCTAACAATTGGCATCAAGAGCTTGGTTCTTGAAAGTTATTCAAGTTGATCTAAAATCTTTTTTTATGGCTGGAAAACTATCTTTTGAGGAAGGTGCTTCAATCTACATACCACCTTTATTTTGTGGATTGAATTATAAGTTTTGGGAAGCAAGAATGAAAATCTTTATTGAATCAATTGATCAAAGAATTTGGGACTCAATTGAGAATGGTCCTTACATTCCAAAGTTCAAAAAGAATAATTCCTTTACTATAAAACCTTTGTCCAAATGGACAGATGATGAATGTAAGATGGCTCAGCTTGATAGGTCTGCTCAAAACATTATAACTTCTGCACTAGATACTAATGAATTTTTCAGGATATCAAAGTGCAAAACTGCTAAGGAAATGTGGGAGACTCTCAAGGCTGCTCATGAACCAAAGGAAGCAATGACAAAGAGTCAAGCAAGAAGGAAGAGAAGACAAAATAAGAAAAGCCTCAATCTTTGCTTAATGGCCAGAAGGGAGGATGACTCATGTAGTGTAAGTTCATCAAACTCTTCAAACTCTGAAAATTATGGTCAATTGCTTCAAGCCTTTCAAGAAACACATGAAGAAGCAAACCGATTGGCTCTCTTAAACAATCGATTGAAAGAAAAGAATAGCTGGCTTGAAAACAGGGTAAAAGCACTGGAGGAGGATTTAGAAAATTCAAAAATGGATTTTGAAAATCTGGAAATCATTTACAAAAACTCCTCTTGCAAGTGTGACATTCTAGTTTGTGAAAATTGCGAAAATCTTGAAAAGAAGGTCCACTATCTTGTTAAAATAGTGGATAAGCTTTCTAAAGGCCAATCCAACTTTGAAAGTGTGCTAGCTTCTCAAAAGTGTGTTTTTGGAAAATCAGGATTGGGTTTTAATCCACAAAACCAGCAAGATAGATTTTCAAAAACTTTTTCAAAAAGGCCAGAAAAACAATCGATTGGACCATCGAAACAATCGATTGTTACATGCTTCTATTGCATGAAAAGAGGTCATTCTGTGCGATTCTGTAAAATCAGAAAACATGCTGTTCCTAAAGGGCTTATGAAGTGGATTCCCAAGAAAAATAAGGCTTGTGTTGATGAGTATACACCAGATGGACCCTCATTCATAAGGGGACCAAACCTATGTACTTGAGAATTTTCTTTGTAGGAAATCTTGGAGGAGAGAAAGCAGCTTTGGTACTTGGACAGTGGATGCTCCAAGCATATGACAGGGGACAAATCAAAGTTCCTGAGAATATCCTTCAAGCAAGAGGGTCATGTCACCTATGGAGATAACAACAAAGGAAGAATACTTGGAAGAGGATCCATAGGAGATGAGAGCATCTTGGTGATTCATGATGTGCTCTTTGTTGAAGGCCTAAAGCATAATCTGCTGAGTATTAGCCAACTGTGTGACAAGGGGTATCAAGTGATGTTCAAGGCAAACACATGTGAAATCTGTCTACCCAACACTAAAGAGGTAATGTTGGTAGGTAAGAGAGTTAATAATGTGTATCTTCTAGATATCTCTTCACCATGTTCAATTGGATGTCTTCTATCCAAGCAAGATGAATCGTGGCTTTGGCATAGAAGAATTGCTCATATTCACATGAATCATTTGAACAAGCTTATATCAAAAGATCTTGTGATTGGGCTGCCAAAACTCAAGTTTGAGAGGGATCACATTTGTGAAGCTTGCCAAAAAGGGAAACAAGTGAAAAGTTCTTTTAAAACCAAAAATGTTGTCTCTTCATTGAGACCTCTTGAACTCCTTCACATGGATCTCTTTGGACCCTCTAGAACTATGAGTCTTGGTGGAAATTATTATGCTCTTGTTATTGTTGATGATTTCTCTAGGTACACTTGGACCTTGTTCTTGGAGTCAAAGAGTGATGCCCTTGCTGCATTCAAAAAGCTAGCAAGAAGTCTTCAAAACACAAAAGGCAGTAACATAGGCTCAATAAGGAGTGACCATGGAGGAGAATTCCAAAATGAGAAGTTTGTCAAGTTCTGTGAGAAGTTGGGAATTCTACACAATTTCTCTGCTCCAAGAACACCACAGCAAAATGGAGTTGTAGAGAGGAAGAACAGGTCTCTTGAAGAGCTTGCAAGGACAATGCTTAGTGAATCTTCACTTCCTAAGTATTTTTGGGCAGATGCAGTGAGTACCTCCTGTTATGTGATGAATAGGGTGCTTATAAGGCCCATTTTGAAGAAAACTCCATATGAACTTTTCAATGGAAGAAAGCCTAACATCAGTCACCTCAAAGTCTTTGGCTGTAACTGTTTTGTTCTCAACAATGGAAAGGAAAGCTTGGGAAATTTTGATGAGAAAGCTGACCTTGGCATCTTCATTGGTTATTCCCTCACAAGCCATGCTTATAGAGTCTACAACAAAAGGTTAATGACTGTAGAAGAATCAGTTCATGTAGTCTTTGATGAGGTAGATCGCAGAATCAGTGAGAACCCAAAGATCAGTGCTGAGGAAGACGAACAGAGCATCAGTTTGGAGAAGCTGGAAATCTGTACAGAAAAACAACCGGTTGATTCGCAGAAACAACCGATTGAAATTCTGCAACAGAGTGAGCTGCCCAAAGAGTGGAGAATTCCCAGAGATCTGTCAGTGGATAACATCATAGGGCAGATAAAGGAAGGTGTCTCCACACGTAGCTCCATCTCAAACTTCTACAGACACACAGCTTTTGTCTCTCAAATTGAACCAAAGTCAATTGAAGAAGCTCTCAAGGATGAGAAGTGGGTTGAAGCTATGCAAGAAGAGCTAAATCAATTCGAAAGAAATGAGGTATGGTTTCTTGTTCCTAGAACTAATGAAATGAATATTATTGGTGCAAAATGGGTTTTCAGGAACAAGCTAGATGAGGAAGGAGTGATCACAAGAAATAAAGCAAGGCTAGTTGCCAAGGGCTACAATCAAGAAGAGGGCTTAGACTATGGTGAAACCTTTGCTCCTGTGGCTAGATTGGAGGCTGTGAGGCTGCTGCTGGCCTTTGCATGTATGAGTGGTTTTAAACTCTTCCAAATGGATGTAAAAAGTGCCTTCTTGAATGGCTACATCAATGAGGAAATCTATGTAGATCAACCACCGGGCTTTGAAGACCACAAGTATCCCAACCATGTCTTCAAGTTGAAGAAAGCTTTGTATGGTCTGAAACAAGCTCCAAGGCAGTGGTATGAGAGGCTTAGCAACTTTCTGCTATCTCTTGGCTATGAAAGAGGAATGATAGACAAGACTCTCTTCATCAAGAAGTCACATGCAGAAATAATTCTTGTGCAAATATATGTGGATGACATCATCTTTGGTGCTACACAAGATAGGCTGTGTGAAGAATTTGTGGCTGCTATGAATGGTGAGTTTGAAATGTCTATGATGGGAGAACTATCTTTCTTTCTTGGATTGCAGGTTAAACAAACAAAGGATGGGATCTTCTTAAGTCAATCAAAGTATTGCAAGGAGATTCTCAAAAAGTTTGAAATGGAAAATTGCAAAGAGGCAAGCACTCCAATGCCATCAAGCTGCTACATGGATGTAGATTCTGCTGGAAAGAGTATAGATCAAACAAAATTCAGAGGATTGATTGGATCATTGCTTTATCTAACAGCAAGTAGACCGGACATCATGTTTGCGGTGTGTCTATGTCCAAGATTTCAAGCAAATCCTAAAGAGTCACACTTCAAAGCTGCAAAGAGAATTCTGAAATATCTCAAAGGAACATCATCTATAGGATTATGGTATCCCTCTCATTCTCCAATACATTTAATTGGTTATTCAGATTCTGATTTCGCAGGTTGCAAGCTAGATAGAAAAAGCACAAGTGGCACTTGTCACCTTCTTGGCTCTAGCCTAATCTCATGGCATAGCAAGAAACAAGCATGTGTTGCTCTCTCTACTGCTGAGGCAGAATATATAGCTGCTGGTAGCTGCTGTGCACAGATCCTATGGCTCAAACAACAACTTGCAGATTTTGGTGTACAAACCAGCAAAGTTCCTTTGATGTGTGATAACACAAGTGCAATCAATCTTACCAAAAATCAAATCCAGCACTCAAGGACCAAACATATTGAAATAAGACATCATTTCATCAGAGATCATGTGCAAAATGGGAACTGTGAAGTAAAGTTTGTGGAGACCAAACTGCAGCTAGCTGACATCTTCACAAAGCCTTTGCCAAAAGAGAGGTTTTTCTTCTTAAGAAATGAGTTAGGTATTCTTGATCTAAATAATCTCTCTTAAAATTTGTGTTTGGTACATGTTAAAATTTATTTGTGAAGACAAATAGGGGGAGATTTATTGGTACTTGTATATTTGTATCTTATTTGCATAAAAATGTTTAAATCTCTGAGTATAAAAGTGTTTTTCTGCTGCTGCTGATAGAAACAATCGATTGTTTCGTGTAAACAACCGATTGAATTTTATGTTAAAAGAGGTATAATCTAACTGGCTGCTGTAAGAAGCTTTGGATGGTACAAATGTTTTCTTTGCAGGAACTGCTTCAGATTTAATCAGTACAACACAAGCACCAGGGATTTGTCTTCATCAAATAGGGGGAGATTGTTGAACCAAGTGGTGTTCAAGGTTTTGAAGAATCCAAATCCTTTGAAGGATGATGAAGCTTTTGCTGTGTTTGCTGTTGCTGTGCTGGTTTAGTTAGGATCTGGGTAGTTTGAGTTGTGTAACTCAACCTTTGATTGAATCTAAAGCTCAAGCATCTCAACTTTCAAACAAAGTAAAGTGTTTTTCAAACTGAGTTAAAACAACCGATTGTTTTATCGAAACAACCGATTGTTTAAGCTTAGGTGTTTTGAAAACTGTTTTGAAATGTGAAAATTGGTTAAGTAACAAAACAACCGATTGATTCGAGGAAACAATCGATTGTTTGTTATGTTTTTATAACAGAAAACAGTTTTGACTTTGACTGAGCTTTAAATGCTTTTAATTCTGTCATTGAGAAGCCATGGTCTCAATGGACTGATGCAGAAAGCAAAAAGGCCAAATTTGATTGCATTGCCAAAAATATTATAACCTCTGCTTTAAATTCTGATGAGTTTTTCAGGGTATCACAATGTAAATCATCAAAGGAAATGTGGGATACTTTGGAGGTCACTCATGAAGGAACAAATGAAGTTAAAAGAGCTAGAAAGCATGCTCTAATCCAAGAGTATGAAATGTTCAGAATGCTTAAAGGTGAAACAATTGCTGAAGTACAGAAAAGGTTTACTCATATCATCAATCACCTTATGAGCCTAGACAAGACTTTTGACAAAGAAGAGCTAAACATCAAGATCTTGAAATGTCTTGATAGAGCATGGCAACCAAAGGTAACTGCAATTTCTGAATCTAAAGATCTAACATCCTTGAGTGTTGCTTCTTTGTTTGGAAAGCTTAGGGAACATGAGCTAGAGATGAATAGACTCAATGTTCAAGAGAATCAAGATAAGCACACAAGGAGCATAGCCTTGAAAGCATCCAAACACAAGGGAAAGCAAGATTCAAGTGATGATAGTGATGAGGAAAATCTGAGTTTGCTGTCAAGAAAATTCAGCAAATTCCTAAAGAGAAACCGCAACAAAGACAACAACAAGGATAGGTATGGAAACAAGAAATCCAATGATTTAAATTCAAATAACTATACTTGTTTTGGTTGTGGTGAGCAAGGTCACATAAAGGCAGATTGTCCCAACACAAGCAAGGAGAAAAAGGCAAGCTACAAGGAGAAGAAAGGCAAGACAAAGAGAGCCTACATAGCTTGGGATGAAAATGAGGTATCATCATCAAGTTCTTCATCAAGTGAAGATGAGAAAGCAAACCTATGTTTGATTGCTGAAGATGATGATGATTCAAGCAGTTCAAGTGAGGTAAGTTCTTGTGCTTCCTTAAATGAACAAAATTATTGTGAATTGCTTGAAGCTTTTCAAGAAACTCATGATGAAGCTAATCGATTGGTGCTTTCAAACAATCGATTGAGAGATCTTAACAATGGGCTTCAAAAGAGAGTCAAATCACTTGAAGAGGATCTGAGAAAAGCAAAAATTGATTTTTAAAAGATGGAAAATCATTTCAAAAACACCTCTTGTAAGTGTGATACTCTCATTTGTGAAAATTGTGAAAATCTTGAGAAAAAGGTTCAATATCTTGTTGAAACTGTGGACAAGCTTTCAAAAGGGAAATCAAACTTTGAGAATGTCTTGGCATCTCAAAGTTGTGTTTTTGGAAAGGCTGGTTTAGGCTTCAATCCACAGGACAAGCAAGATAGGTTTTCAAAAAGTTTTTTAAGAAAACCAGAAAAACAACCGATTGTTAAGACGAAACAATCGATTGTGACATGCTTTTATTGCATGAAAAAGGGCCATTCGGTTAGATTCTGCAAAATAAGAAAGTTTTCTGTTCCAAGAGGCTACATTAAATGGATCCCTAAAGGATGTGAGGTTCCAAGTGTGAAAAAGAAACCAATTGGACCCACATTTGTGAAAGGACCAAATCTTGTTGCTTGAACTAATGTTTGTGCAGGAAAATTAATAGAAAAAGAGGAGCTGAGCCAACTGGTTAGACTGTTAAAGACAAAGGGCAATCATTGAAGCTGAATCAATGCTTTGCAGAAGGTCAATTCAATGAAAAGAAGCCTTCTTGGTCAACAAGCAATTGGCTCATTGATGAAACAACACAAGGATGAGTTTTTTCTTTTACTGTCCTCTATTTTTAGTATTAAAGTTCTTTCCTGTGTTTAATCCCTCTTTGGTCAATGTTATCTGTTGTTATCTGCTTCTGTTTTTGGTTAAAATTTCTTAAAATCAAGTTTTAACTGCTGCAGAAAAACAACCGATTGTTTCTTCGAAACAACCGATTGTTTTGGGTCTGACAGCACTGTGAGAAAATTGATTTAATTCTACTTTTGGATTTCTATTCGTTGCAGATCATTTCAAATAGAGAATCTTGGTCAATGATACTGTGATTGAATGCTGAACAAGTTCAGAAAAGAAGTTACAACTATCATAAAGGAATATATTCCAAAATCTTGGAAATTCAAGTGCCTTAATGACTAGTCAAAGTCCACATGTGAAGACCATGTGATTTTCAGCTTTTTCTGACATGTTCTGTGCAGAACAGTCTTCTCTCTCTGAAAATCAGGTACCTATTGAATGGAATTAATTATAGATTGGTTTTCGGATGGTTATAAAATCAGGTGCAGATGAACAACCAATTGCAACATCTCTTGCAACATCTCTTGCACCATCTCTTGAGAAAAACTGTAAAGAAGAGCTGCCCTCTGTTTTCTCATCTCTGCTGCCATGGAATCAACTCCTCCCACTTCTGGAAGAATCAAAACCAGAGCTGTAAGGTCTGGAGGAAGGCTGGAAGGATGGTTTTCTGGAGATAAAGATCTCATAGAAAAATATAGATATGAGACAAGTCTCAAGAAAATCAACAACCCCAAGGTTGTGAGTTTTGATTGGCTGAAAAGTCAAAAGCTGGACAATGTGAGGAAACTTCTCAAAGATCAGTATCTCAGAAGGTTTCTGGAGATGAAGGGTAACATATATCCAGACTTGGTGAAGGTCTTCTACACCAATTTGAAATTTGAGGGAAACAACCTAGTTTCTCATGTAAAAGGTGTGGACATGGAGATAACCCATGAGGTTTGGGTTGCTGTTGCTGGACTCAAGTTTTCTGGTATGCGAATCAGCAAAGGCAATCTTGGTGTGGTGGAGGATTTCAACAAAATTCAGTTTTACAGAAGCTGTTTGAAAAACACTCAAGCTCAAGTGAGTGCATGCTCAGTTGGAGGGTTGAAACTGGATGAGAGGCTGCTAGCTCTCATTGTGACATGGATTCTAACTCCAAGGGGGAGCAACCATTCTGTTTTGACTGAAGAAGATCTGGTTTACATCTTCTGCATCACCAAGAAGGTCAAGCTAAATTGGATTCACATCATCAAAGAGCACATGCAAAAAGCAATGAGGTTGGGTGACTATCACTATCCCTATGCTATTTTGATATCTAAATTCCTAAACTATTTTGAAGTTAATCTGGAAGATGAGACTTCTGAGCTGGTCAAGTCAACTCAAGAGTTGAACAATGGATCACTCAGCAAGATGGGATTTACAAAAATAGGTGGAAAATGGGTAAGCAAGGATGGTGATCATGGTGCCTCCTCTAGTGGTGCTGCTCAAGAAGAACCTACAGATATGGATGTTGAACATGAAGATCCAACAGGAGGATTTCAAGATGCTGGACCCAGTGCAGCTGCTGAACATCCAGAAGAAAGGATTCAATCAATGTCACCTTTTGAAAGGTTCATGATGAATAGGATGGATAGCTTTGCTGAAAACCAAAGAAACCTCCATGATCTGTGTGTTAGCAATTTCCAGAGGTTTGATACCAGGTTTGACAACATGGATGCAAGGTTCATGAGCCTGGATGAACAAATTGAAGCTGTTCAGAACCAAATCTTTGATCTTCAGTTTGGAGATAAGGAAGAATGAAGAAAAACAACCGATTGGATTGTCGAAACAATCGATTGTTTTTGCTGCTGTCGAAGTTTGATTTTCTTTTCTTTCCTTCTGCTGTTGCTTTTATAATTCTGATGTAATATGAACTTTTTATGGCTTTATCTCTTATATTTGTCTATTTGTGAAGACAAATAGGGGGAGATTTTATGCTTGTTTTTGCTTGTTTGCTTAGATGCTTGTTTAAGATTGCTTTTAGCTGTTTTTTTTCTGATATTAATTGTTTAAGCTTTAACTGTGTATATTTTTTTCTAACCAAATATCAGAGGTTCAATGTCTGCTAAAAGTTCGTTTGCAGGAACTGCTTCAGATTTTATCAGATCAACATAAGCATCAGGGATCAAGCATCAGGGATTTGTCTTCATCAAATAGGGGGAGATTGTTGAACCAAGAGTGGTGTTCAAGGTTTTGAAGAATCCAAATCCTTTGAAGGATGATGAAGCCTCTGCTTGTGTGATGCTGCTGTGCTGCTTTTTTGTTTTGTTCTGGGGTAGTTCAAAGTGTAAACCAATATTAGATTTAATCTCAAAGCAAAAAGCATCTCAATCTTTAATGAAACAAACTGTTTTTCAAACTAAGTTGAAACAACCGATTGTTCTGTCGAGACAACCGATTGTTTATACTTAGATGTTTTGAGAAAGTTTTGAAAACTGTTTTTGATTGGAGAAAACTGTTAAGTGACAAAACAACCGATTGATTCGAGGAAACAATCGATTGTTTGTTTTGGAACCATAACAGAAAAACTGTTTTCTTTGACTGAGCTTTAAATGATTTGAAACTGTATACGCTCCAGTCATTAAATGCTTTGACCAATCTTTTTGAGAGCAATTATGGATAAACAATCTTTCCTTTTATAATCAGAAGATCTGTATTATATAAGCTTTTTTGGTTTTGAAAAAAAAAATATATCAAAAGAACTAAGAACTGAAAAAGAGATTGCTGAAGTGCTTGAGAGATTGATTGAAGTATTGGGATAGGTTTTTCACTTGTATTGATTTCAGATCTCATCTGTAACAAGTGTAATTCTGTAAACTGTTGAATCTTTTCTGTATACGTTGCTGAGATTGTCTGTGTGACCTTGAGGTATTCAAGATCAGAGATCTCAGTGTTGACCAAGGAGAGTGTGTGTCTTGAAGGGTTCAAGGTCATTCTCTTGGTTGTTGTGTAAGTAATCTGGGTTTGATTGCTTAGTGGATTTCCTCAGGGTTTCTGAGAAGACTGGATGTAGCTCTGGGTTGGAGTGAACCAGTATAAACATCTGTGTACAATCTCTCTATCCCTAACTCTTTAATTTCAGTTTATTTGTTGTTTGCTGGTATAAACAACCGATTGTTTCGAAGAAACAACCGATTGTTTTCCTGGCAGTGCTGTATTGCTTGCTGTTTTGGCAAACTGAATTGCTTAATCATTTGATTTCTGAAAGATATTCATTCTAGCTTGGAAAAGTTTGCGAAAACCTCTTTAAACAATTCACCCCCCCTCTAGTTTAAAGCCATCTTTCCTAACAATTGATCAAAGTGCTGAGATAGGATTCTCTTGTACTGATTTCAGATTGCTTCTGTAACAAGTGTAATCCTTGTAATTCTGTGAACATTCGTTTTGTGCTGTTGCTAAGAAGAGCTGTGTGTTCTTGAGGGGATCAAGATCAGCTTTCTTAGTGTGGTGTGCTGACCAAGGAAAGTGTGTTTCTTGAGGGTGTTCAAGGTCACTTTCTTGGTTGTGTGTAAGTAATCTAGTGTTGATTGCTTAGTGGATTTCCTCAGGGTTTCTGAGAAGACTGGATGTAGCTCTGGGTTGGAGTGAACCAGTATAAACAACTGTGTACAATCTCTCTATCCCTTACTCTTTAAATTCAGTTTGTTTGTTGTTTGCTGATAAAAACAACCGATTGTTTCGAAGAAACAACCGATTATTTTTCTGACAGTGCAGTTTTGCTTACTGTTTTGACTAACTGAATTGCTTGATCAATTGGTTTCTGAGATAAACTCATTCCAGCTTCAAAAAGTTTGCGAAAACCTCTTTAAACAATTCACCCCCCCCTCTAGTTTAAAGCCATAATTCCTAACAGGAGCAAGTGTCCTCATCCTCAGAGATTACCACCGCGGCTGCCCTCTTATGTTTGCTTTCAGAGGTAGGGCCAAGGGCAGCCACGGCGGGAGAAGAGGGACTAGTAGGGCAAGAGCCACCTACTGTGCGGCGACCCAGCAGATCCACCAACCTCTTCTTCTTTTCAGCATCCAACACCATGTCTGCAACAGAGTAAAACACACAGTTAAGAGATGCAAACACACAGATGCATATGCAAGTACAAGCGGATATAAGAAGGATAAGGTGAGGTAAGATGTACCAATGTAGATGCTAAGAGTTTCAGCATCATATTCATGCCTGATCAACTGGGCAGTGTTGAATACCACCCCCCAGCTGGCAAGGAGTTGGCACAAGTCACGGTCAAAGGGTGTCAGCTCCTCGAGTCCTCAGGGTTTCTTGAATTTCAACTTCTCTACCCAGTATATGGGAACCCGTCGAGCATGGTGGAGTCGTAGGAGCTGCAGCAGACCCGGAAGAACTTCCCCTTGAAGCCTTTGTAGGACTGTTAGAAGAGAGTTAGCAGAACCCTCCCCGCCACCCCATTGAGGCTTACCCAAAGCCTCTTCCCAGGGCTCTTCAACTCGAAGAAGTATAGGAATACGTCCACCGAGGGAGTGAACCCTAGGTTGTTGCAGAGAATTGAGAACGCCCTGATGAAGGCCCAGCTGTTGCGGTGCAGCTGGGCAGGCGCCACGTTCATTTTTATGAGCAGAGCCCTTTTGAACCCAGTGAAGGGCAGACGGACATTGACTCGTTTAAAGATGGTGGCATAGAGGAAGAAGAAGGGCTCCCAGTCGTTGTAGTGGTCATCGGTGCATACAGGCTCGCCCTCGGTACAGGGTCGAACAGAAATGTACGCATCGCTCTCTCTGCCAAAGACATGCCCTTTAATCTCATGTTCGTCGTCTTTGTGCTTCCTCCAATCTTCACTAGAGGTGAGTTGGGAGGTCTCAGCAAGGAGATCCTCGGGGGCCCAGGGGTAGAGGGCCCTGTAGTCAACAGTGGGAGGAGGGTTGGAGGTGGTTTTGGTTCTTGCCATCTCGAATCTAAAACAAAATGAGAGGCAAGGATGAAGAAACAAAGGCTTAGAAGAGAACGAGGATGTGCCTCAAACAGCGGACAAAGACTCGAAGATGAAGAATGTAAACAGACAAGAAGAACAAAAACCCTAAAAATGCAAAAATCATAAACAAAGGGAAACAGGATCATAAACAAAGGCAGGAAGGAGAATAAAAATCATACCTGTTCTTGCCGGTTGACTCGCCTGTTAGTTGGCTCCACAACACTCACGCGCCTCCTTCCTCACGTTGATATGTGCTTGATTCTTGCGAAACAATTTGCACCTGCAAAAGAGAAAGGGGCGCCCTAGAGGCCGTTTGCACTCCGACGCTCAAGTCAATGTTGGGCAAGAAACACCAAGTGTATTGAGTTTCTCTATGTTTAGGTCTAGAAACTGCATATGTAAGAACCTAGAAACTTTAATTGGAATGAAAGTGTTATATTTAAATAATTTTAGAAGATGTTATTATTTAAAATACAAAGAGTTGGTAATAGAAGTTTCGTATTAGTCGGACATCGGACGTCGCCCAAGGTCTGGGGTCAGCTGGTAGAGGTCAGTCGGCTGACCATTGTATTAACCAAGTAGTCAGGTGCGATGACTTTATCGTGAGGTAATCACGTGGGTGTGCTCGAGGAAGACATGTGGATCAAGAAGAGTACAGCAAGAAAAGTGTAGCTTAGAAGTCTTCTACGAGATCGTCGTTATTGAAGACGGAGGCGATCTCCGACTTCTCTGGCACATAATCGCCTGTCGCCTAGAGGAGACATGACCGCCAATCGCCTATGGTGTACGTGATCGACGGGAGTGCACGTAGTATGTGGTCGAGATGCTGAATCAACCATAGTGGGTTCCAAAAACCACGCGTATCAAGGTGTGGGTTAAGCCTTAGATACGCTGTGCATGCGAAGCTCTATGCTTGAGCATAAGAAATCGTCCTTAGTGTTGCATGCATGGGCGCACGAGGAGTGGTGCTGATCTACTCTTGGAAATGTGAAGCTACCGACGTCACCAAGTCATGTGGAGATGATACCTTGGACGTAACATAGTGGGATGAAGAACCTTCAGCAAGGTGTGACGATGTGACATCGGTGACCAGAGTAAGGCGATGTGTTCTCATCACACACAAGGGCGATAAGAGATCGCCAACAGGATGAGAGCAACATCGGTCATCAACCAGGATGGGAAACACATCGGTGGTCCTCTAGGGTGAGACATCGGTTGTCTGCCAGGATGAGGAATCAGTCGTCCGTCAGGAAGAGGAATCAGTCATCACCGGGATGAGGCACATCAGTCATCGCCGGTATGAGAGACATGCGGGCATTGCCAGGGCGCGAGGCATGTGGTCATCGCCGGGCGCGAGACATTGCGGGCATCGCCAGGGCGCGAGGCATGCGGTCATCGCCAGGGCGAGACGTCGGTCGTCTCTCAGGGAGAGACATCGGTCGTCCGCCAGGATGAGACATCGGTGGATAGTCACCGCGCGAGAGGTCATCGGTGGAAGGTTATCGCGCGATGTCATGTTTCACACAGATAAGGTGGGACCCAGGCTCCCAGCATGAGACGTACTGCACGCGCGACACGTAGAAAAAAAGGGTGGTTCAGAATAGTGACATCAGAGAGTTGGCATGCGCAGAGTCAGGCGTGGTCGTACTGTTCAGGGAAGCGTGCACGCAAGCTTCCTGCAGAGTGGGTGGTGGCAGCGGCATTTGTGGACAAGTTGGTTTAGATTCAAAAACTCACTTCTGAGAGGGGAGAACGTTGCAGTGGTTCAAGAGTGAAAGAGTGAGTTTACCTCCATCCTCCTCTTTTCTCTCCTTCGCACTGAGATTCAGGTATCCTCAAGCACCAGTACGACGAGCGACGACTACCCTTGGACACCTGGGAGGTTCTCTGCAAGTTCTCCAGACCAGACGCTAAAACAGAGCTAAGGCACCTTTAAGCTTCGGTGGGTTTTGGAGTTCTTGGTGTTTTGCGCAAGTCCAGGTAAGGGAAGCTAGCCTTATTTCCAACGAAAACCTTATATTAGATGATTGAGATGATGGGGCGATGTGGTCGCCGGTTTTCAACTGTTATTGCATAATCCCCTGTTTTTGGACGAGATCGCCGGTTTTGACATTGTTTTTCGAACTCCCCTGTTTTTGTGTTGTTTGAAACTATTTGAGATTTAAATGTGATATTCGAAAATCTGAACCTTGATATGATTGTTGCTGTGGTCGGAATCGTTCATTTAAGTGTTGTATGGTGCATTGGGTGAATTGATGATCTTTAGCTGTCCTGTGTGGACTTTACTTGCTGTCCTGTGTGGACTTTACTTGCTGTCCTGTGTGGACTTCATTAGCTGTCCTGTGTGGACTTTACTAGCTGTCCTGTGTGGACTTTACAGTGGTGCGGTATGTGTCTATGTGTGTTGAGTCAGTGGAAGTCTGACGTGAGAAATGAGAAACTTTGAAATTAATAGACACTTGATGTTTTATGTGAAATAAATAACACTTGATGAAATTGTGAAGTGTGTGAAATGAATGGGAAAATTGATGGATTTTTTACGTGAGTGTGTTAAAATTGTTTTATCTTGATTTTAAAGTTTCATATCCAAATTCTCTTTAAAATATCTAGCTTACCCTGCGTGTTTGGCTCTGTGGCTGTTTTCTTAAAACTGTGATGATCGTGTATAATTTACACGGGAGTAGATGATGTTGCAGGAAGGAGAGCTCCTCAGTGAGTGGTCGCCGGAAGGAGATCGCCTGTTTCTGTTTCTGTTAGGCGATCACCCTTTTTCTGTTGTCTGATAGGAGATCGCCTTTTTCTGTTAGGAGATCGCCTGTTTTTTTCTATTTTGCTGTATTTTGTTTAAGTATTGAAAAACTGACTGGTTATGTATTAAACTCCCTGTGAGGAGGAATTTCATTACATATGTATATTTATGTTCACTTCGATATTATGGTTTTACCTTTATTTCGTTTTATAATTACGAAAAAGATTTGGCGGGATGTTACAGCATACCTTTGTGAAGTATTTTACTGGACCTTATATAGTCTAGGGTTTACTGTGCCGCTAGCCCTAATTAGGGTTCACTACGCTGCTAGCCATATTCAGGGTTTACTGGAATACCCTTGCGCCGCTATCACCCAATCTTAGGGTAATCTAGCACATAAGGTTTCCTTCTCTGGAGTGCAAACTCTAACAGGTTGACCACCTGGATGCCTCCTTGTGCATCTAGTCTCTAGGACCACCTGTTCTGGGAGTGCCCTTGCTGTTCACGTGCCATGCATATAGCCTTTACTGGGAAACCCTAGTTCTGATGAGTACTCGACCCTCAGGACTCTGCACCTAACTGTGCTCTCCCTGCTACCCGCATAGGCTCTTCGTGATTCAGGCCTCTCCCTACCTCTGGGTATTTAACTAGTCATTGGCCCACACTGGGAACCAATCTTAGCTGTTCTGTCTACGCTGTTCAAATCACCCAAGACCGATGTCACCTCATCACACTCTGTTGCCGAGGACTGATCACCCTGCGGAGTGACGAGGACACATCAGCCCTTTCTGGTGATCGTCACGCTGATGACTAATCACCCTTCTCTGTGGGAACATGCTGATGACTAATCACCCTTCTCTGTGGGAACATGCTGATGACTAATCACCCGTCTCTGTGGGAACATGCTCATGACTAATCACCCTTCTCTAAGGGGACACACCGATGACTAATCACCCTTCTCTGAGGGGACACACCGATGACTGATCACCCTTCTCTGAGGGGACACCCCGATGACTGATCACCCTTCTCTAAGGGAACACACCGATGACTGATCACCCTTCTCTGATTGGACACACCGATGACTGATCACCCTCTAATCCAAGCTGCCTGCGGGGTCCACTCCACGTGGCTTTGGCCCATGCTGTGGGACCCAGCTGACGTGGTTCGCCCTTTACTACCTGTTCTCGGTGTTTGAGGACTGGTCGGTACAATACCTTTGAGTAAGCAAAGAAGAAGGGTTGCGAGAGTAGGAGTGGGAGTAGAAGCGTTCGAGAGAAGTTAGAAATTATGGAGGTTTGAGTGAAAGGTGATGAAACAGTGAAGAGGTGCGGGGTTTTGAAAGCGTTTAACGTAGGCAAGGAAGCGCAAATGTTAAGAAACCCTAACTGTTGATCTAGACACGTGTCCGCAAATTAAGGGGGGTTGGTGAGATGTCCCTTCAGCGCGCTGTTCATGTCCTTTCTCTCAGTGCCACGTAGGTCGCCCGAGCCGATGACTTAGTCTCTTCGCTGAACAAGTTAACAGCTCGAGACTGGGGGGCTTGTGTACCGACCAGTCCTCAAACACCGAGAACAACTAGTAATGGTGAGCTACGTCAGCTGGGTCCCACAGTATGGGCCAAGACCACGTAGGATGGGTCCCACATCATGGGCCAAAGCCACGTGGGATGGACCCCACAGGTAGAATGGACTAGTGAGATGATTAATCATCAGCGTGTCGATCACCAGAGTGGACTGATGTGTCCTTGTCACTCAGTGGGGTGATGAGTACTCAGCAACAGGATGACGAGGACACATCGGTCTTGGGTGTTTTGAACAGCAGAACAAGAACATCTAAGGTGGGTCCCGAAATAAGACTGATTATCAGTAGAATGCCCAGAGGAAGGGAGAGGCTTTAGTCACGAAGCACCCATGCGTGGCAAGGAAAGCATAGTTAGGTGCAGAGTCTTGAAGGGTTAAGTGCCCATCAAGATTACGGTTTCCAAGTGAGGCTGCATGCATGGCACGTGAACAGTGAAGGTACTCCCAAGACAGGTGGCCCCAGAGACTAGGTGCACGAGGGGGTACCCAGGTGGCCATCCTGTTAGAATTTGCACTCTAGTTAAGGAAACTTTACGCGCTAGATTACCTTAAGTCTGGGTGATAGCGGGGAAAGGGCATTCCTGTAAACCCTAAATATGGGTAGCGGGGCAGAGGAAACCCTAGACTATATAAAGGGTAGTAAAAAATTTTACAAAGGTACGCAGTTTCTAGACCTAAACACAAATACTGAATACACTTGGTGTGCTTGGCCTAGTTTTTTGACTTTAGCGTCGGAGTGCAAACGACCTCTAGGGCGCCCCTTTCTATCTTGAAGGTGCAGGTTGTTTGAGACAGCAAAGCATAATTGGAAGTGAGGAAAGGGGGCGTGTGATCGTCGTAGAGTCAACCGACAGGATAGTCAACCGGCAAGAACAATTTGTTTAAAAATGCCATAAGCTTAGTGTAGAATAGAATTTAATTTTTTTTCAAAGTAGATATAAGAAATTTTACTTGTAATAACTTTCCTAGATAAATTTTGGCACCAAAAACCAACCTAGGTTAAATTAGAGTTTCTAAAACTTCTAATTTAACCAAGGCCGGTTATGATTAAGCCATGGGAGAAGAGTACACATTTTCCACATGTTCCATGTGCTTCATGTGCTACACGTTTTCCATCACATGTTAAATGTGCTTCATGTGCTAAGTCCTTAGGTGCCAAAACTCAAAGCTAGGATAGTTTGAATTTCCCTCCATTTTCATTTGAATTTTCAGCCCTTTAATGCTATATAAGGAGGTGCTTGCTTCATGTATTTTCAAGATTAATATACTTAGTGAATTGCTGCCAAGTTTGAGCCAATTTCACTTTTTGCCTAAAAACCTCTCAAGGTTAGGCTATTGATCTTCAATTCTCACCTTACCAAAGAGAGATGGCCTCACCACTCTCATTCCCTACCTAGCATGCACCTCCAAGGTCACCACACCTCTTAAGAGGACCTTGTTCGTCTTCAATCCACAAAGCTTCCGCCAATCACCAACAATTTCACCAAACATAAAGGCACTCTTCCATCAGAACCTCTATGATTTATGTGAGTCAAGGTTCAATCAGATGGATTCACAGTTTTCAAACCTGGATGAATAGATAGAAGAGGTTTAGAATCAGATTATGGAGCTACAATTTGAAAGGGAGAACAATCCTTCTTTCTAATATTACTGGTTTAAATTTCTGAACAATTTTTTTTATTTTATGCCTTCTTTATCCTTCCTTTTGTCTATTTGTGAAGAAAAATAGGGGGAGAAGTTATTTGGGATCTATAATGTTCTTATCTGCACTTATTACTGCCTTGAACATTGCTATAATTGCTGCTATAACTAGTTTAGATTTGAAATTTTTAGAACGGTTAAAACTCTGATACAAAATTTCAACTGGTTATTCCTGTGAAATAACCGATTGTTTATCTGTGTTTGCACCTTTGTATGTTGACTAGTTTCTTACAATGATTTGGTTGATGTTCCACTCTGGAAATCACCTAGTGGGAACTGGTTTATGGTGCTTGTTTGATTGGAATAGATTATCCTATATTTCTGTGTTTGCTCATGAATGCAGGTTGTACAGATTCTAAACAAGAAAATTCCAAAAAGCATCCCAAGGATTTGTCCCAATCAAATAGGGGGAGATTGTAGAGCATGGGAGCTTTGATGTTTCAAATCCATGATGAAGCTTGAAGTTGTGTTGCTTTTGGTTTGGGTTTAGTCTAGGGTGTTTAGAATCTTTTTAAGATCTTTCCTAGTCCATTGCACAAGCTTGCTTAATCTATTTTAAAAGAGCAAAAGTGCTTTTTCTAAGCAAAGAGAAAAATAACAGGTTGAATTATCGAAATAATCGATTGTTTATCACTTGGCTTGTTTGAAGGGTTTTAAAACTGTTTTTGATTTGGTTAAGTAACTGCCTAACCAATTCAACTGGTTAAAACAAATTTTCAACCGGTTGATTGTGACGTTTTCTAACAATTTTTTGAAAATCTGTTAATCTGTTTTGGATGTGAATCAAAATTGTTTTGACCAATAAAAGCTGTCTAGAACGGCTAGTTTTGTGTGCTATAAATATAGCCTTTATTTCAAAACAATATATAGAAGTTTTATATCAAACACAGTGAGATTGAGATTGATTTGAAAGAAGTTTTCAAAAGTTTTGCAAGATTGCTGTATAGCTGTGCACTGGTTCAAGGTCTGATCATAGGAGCTTTCTGATTCTTGTAAACTCAGGTGTAATCTGTTCCTTTCATGATTCTTGTATTTGATCTTTCATAAACATGTAAGTGTGTGTGAAATTCTGTAAAGTCAATGGTTGTTCTGGCTAGAGGTGTGTGTTTGCAAAGAGGGTGAGTGGTTCTTGTGCTTTCAAGATCACCTCTTTGTGGTGCAATGTGTTTCTATGATTGATTACTAATGGAATACCCAGTGGTTGTTACGGGGGACTAGATATAGCTCAGGGATTGAGTGAACCAGTATAAATTAATTGTGTAAATCTCTCTCTCTCACTCTTTATAATTGTTTGTTTTAATTATGTTTTCGCGGCTACTATAAACAACCAGTTAAACCGAAATTTTAACCGATTGAACTTCTGCAAACAGTTTCTTAATCATTGTTTGATTGCTTTCCTTGATTCACTAGTGCAAAAAGGTAAAACAAGTTCGGTTATTTTAAATTTATAAGGGCGGCTATATAGCCGCATTTGATCAACACGCACTTGTAAATCGAAGAGATAAGAGTGTGGCTATATAGCCGCACTTGTAAAAACCATTTATAAATGCGGCTATTTCTCGTAGCTGCACTTGTATATGCTTCAAAACATCAAAAACAAATCAAAAAATTTAAAACACCACCAACCTTATGTGAAGGCAACGTTGATGAAGAGTGGCATGGGAGTGCCAGCAACAGCGGAAGCGGCAGTGGACAGGAAAGCAGTGACGGAGCAAACCAAAAAACCCACATGAAACCACGAAGGCAATGAAAGAATACTGAGCAATGCAAGAAACCAAACAATGTAAGAAAAACGAAAAAGATTTATACATCCATGGGTGAAGAAGAAAGAGAGCTTGAAGAAACTTACAAAGGCACCAAAACAAAATGAATGAAGCTACTGAAGAGATGAACACGAAGCACAAACGCAAGCAAGAACAGTGCAGACACGAAACAAAGAGGAGAAAAAATATCAAAGAGTGTGGCAGAAACGAAGAGGAGAAAGAAAATTTGAAAGTGTGTGGCACGCTTCAAAATTTAGGGTAAAAAAATATTTACAAATGCGGCTAAATATAAAACCGCACTTGTAAATCAAAGCGCTTGATTTACAAATGCAGCTATTTAAATAGCCGCATTTGTAAATCAAATGCTTTGATTTACAAATGCGGCTATACAAATAGCCGCATTTGTAAATCAAATTAATTTAAAAAATGCCACCGCATATTTTACAAATGCGTGTGAGTGCAAAACCGCACTAAATAAAGAGTATTCTTTTCTTTATTTTGCACTAGTAATTGCTCAATCTGTGAATTGTGTTAAATCTTCATTCCTATTCAACCTTTGCGAAAAAGTTTCATAAACAATTCACCCCCCTCTTGTTTAAGCCATTAATTCTAACAATCTTAAGTCCATAAACCAAAAACAAGGATAAAAAAAAAAAGGGACTTTGACACAAGACACCACCTTCCTTTTTTTCCAAAGTATCTTTCTACAAAAGTGGATTCATTTTATTTGGAAAATTGATTTCATCATTGTGGAATTTTATCCTTTTGCTTTTACAAGATTCAAGAAAGATTTGAACTTCATTGCTAAAAGTTAAGTAAGTGTCTTAGGGTCTTTTTGTAAGGATCTAGAAATTTATTTGGAATAGAAGTAGTATGTTTTAAATGATTTCTGAATATGTTATTATTTGAAATGAAAAGAGCTTGTAATAGAAATTTCATAGTGGTCAGACCTCGGATGTCGTCCAAGGTCTGAGGGCGGCATGGTAAAGGTCGGTCGGTCGGGTCATAGTGGGTTCCAGGAAATCACATGTGCCAAGGTGTGATTTGAACCTTAGGTACGCTATGCATGCGAAACTCTATGCTAGGGCATAAGAGATTTTCCTTAGTGTTGCATGCATTGGCGCGCGAGGAGTGAGTACCGACCTTTCCTCGGTCAGGAGAACTACCGACGTCACCGAGCCATGTAGGGGTGATGCCACAGGCGTGGAGTAGATAGTCAATTAACCCTCAGCAGGGTGTGACGATGTGACATCGGTGACCAGAGTGAGGCAATGTGTCCTCATCACACGCAAGGGCGATGAGAGATCGCCAGGGTGAGAGACGCATCGGTCATCTGCCAAGGTGAGGCATCGGTCGTCTGCCAGGATGAGGCATCGGTCGTCTGCCAGGGTAAGAGACACATCGTTCATCGGTGGATAGTCATCGCGCGGTTAGTCATCGGTGGATGGTCATCGCGCGAGGTCGTGTTTCACACAGATAAGGTGGGGCCCAGGCTCCCAGCATGAGCGTTCTGCATGCGCGACACGTAGTAAGTAAGAGTGCTTCAGAACAGTAGGCACCAGAGAGTTGGTATGCAAAGTGACCCAGAGTTGGTGTGCGCAGAGACCCACATGGCCATCCTGTTCGAGGAAACGTGCACGCAAGCTTTCCCGCAGAGTGGGTGATGGCAGTGAAGGCTACAGAGCCGTTCGACCATAATAACTGAGGGAATAAGCTCATTTCGTTCCCTTTCTCTTTTCATCTCCTTCTCTCAACGTCACGGACGCCTCCCTCACTAGTTTGACTACGGCGACTGCCCCTGGACTGTGGCATTTTTTGTAAGGACCTAGAAAATTTTATTGGAATGAAAGTGATATATTTTAAGTAAATTCTAAGTATGTTTTTATTTAAAATATAAAGGAAGGAAAGTGTAGCTTAGAAGTCTACGAGATCGCCGTTGTAGAAGACGGAGGCGATCTCCGACCTCTCTGGTACATAATTGCCTGTCGCCTAGAGTACACATGATCGCCAATCACCTATGATGCACATGATCGCCAATCGCCTATGGTGCACATGATCGCCGAAAGTGCACTTAGTATGTGGTCAAGATACTAGATCAACCATAGTGGGTTCCAAAAACCACGCGTATCAAGGTGTGGGTTAAGCCTTAGATACGCTGTGCATGTGAAGCTCTATGCTTGAGCATAAGAAATCGTCCTTAGTGTTGCATGCATGGGCGCACGAGGAGTACTCCTGATCTATTCTTGGAAATGTGAAGCTACCGACGTCACCAAGCCATGTGGAGGTGATACCTTGGACGTAACATAGTGGGATGAAGAACCTTCAGCAAGGCGTGGCGATGTGTCATAAGTCATCGCCAGGACGAGAGACACGCAGGCATCACCAGGGCAAGAGACACGCAGTCATCGCCAGGGCGAGAAACACGCGGGCATCGCCAGGGCGAGAGAGACGCAGGCATCGCCAGGGCGAGAGAGACGTGGGCATCGCCAGGGCGAGAGAGACGCGGGCATCGCCAGGGAGAGAGACACGCGGGCATCGCTTGGGCGAGAGACAAGTGGGGATCGCCAGGGCGAGAGACAGAAGGTCATCACCAGGATGAGGGACACATCAGTCGTCTTCCAGGAAGAGACATCGGTCGTCTTCTAGGGAGAGACATCGATCGTTCGCCAGGATGAGACATCGGTGGATGGTCATCGCGCGAGGTCGTGTTCCACACAGATGAGGTGGGGGCCAGGCTCCCAGCATGAGCGTCTTACATGCGCGACACGTAGACAGAAAAGGATGTTTCAGAATAGTTAGCGTCAGAGAGTTGGTATGCGCAGAAACCCACGTGGTCATACTGTTCAAGGAAGTGTGCACGCAAGCTTTCCTGCAGAGTGGGCGGGGGGCAGCGGCATTTCTGGGCAAGTTGGCTTAGATTCAAAACTCACTTCTGAGAGGCAGTAAACGTTGTTGTGGTTCGAGAGTTATTGAGTGAGTTAACTTTGGTTCCCTGTTTCTTTCCTCTCCTTCTCCCTGCGTTCAGACGTCCTAGCGAACCAGTTGAAGATCGGCGACTACCCTGGATTCCTGACGTTGTGCTCTGCAAGTTTTCTGCTCAAAGCCCTAAAACAGAGTAAGTCATATTGCGCTGTTCTTTGAGTCGAGTCTGAATATGAGAGGGTCATCTCTGTATAGGTTATGCATACGACTCTTTTAGCTTCATAAATCGTCTCTGTTAACGCAGAAAATGAGTAATCTCGTTAGTTTTGTGATCGGGACTCTATGGTGCAGGTTAAGGCATCTTTAAGCTTCGGTGGGTTTTGGAGCTCTTGGTGTTTTTGCGCAAGTTCAGGTAAGGGAAGCTAGCATTTTCGTTTATAAAAAAAAACTTTAGGCGAGTAGGTTCTGAAGTGAGGGCGACGTGGTCGCCGGTTTCATATTCTTTTTCACGATGCTCTGTTTTATGTGTGGGGCGACGTGATCGCCAGTTTTAATTGTTGATTTTGAACTCCCCTGTTTTAGTGTCGTTTGAAACTATTTGAGATTGAAATGTGAAATGCGTGTGATATTCGAAAATCTGAACCTTGGAATGATTGTTGCTGTGATTGGAATCGTTCATTGAAGTGTTATATGATGTGTTGAATATTGTGAATGTGGGATCAAGACATAGTATTTCAGGAAAGGAAATACCGTGTTGAGATTGGTTATGAGGTGTATTGATCAGTGAGTATCCTGTGAATGAGACGATCCTGACTCTGCTGATATGATGGAATCACATAGATGAAGTCATTCAGTTGGTGAGAGTCGAAGGAGGTCCATATGTATGGGTAAGTCGTTTGAAAGATAACTGACTTGACCTGTTATATGGATTAACCCTGTCATACTGTGAGAGTGAGGATATTGAGATTGAGATCGAGATTATGTTGATGCGCATAGCTGTGGGAACATTACAGCAATGAAGTATGACAGGTGCAGGTCTCTGGATGCTAAGTTCAACGCACGAGTCTTCCGGAAGTAGAGTCATGTGTCTATATGTTATGAGTCAGTGGAAAGTCTGACGTGTGAACCATGAGTATTGAATGTATTGAATAGACGCTTGACGAGTATTGTGGAATATGGGGATATTGATGGCTAAAATTGTTATAGATTATGAATGGTGTGAAGATTTATGCTTTCTTTTGATATAAAGTTTCATAATTAAAGTTTTTAAAAATATCTAGCTTACCCTTTGTTTTGTATCGTGGTTGTTTTTCTTAAACCTGTGATGATCGTGTATATTTGCACGGGAGCAGATGAGGTTGCAGGTAGTAGAGCTCCTCAGTGAGCACTTTCTGGAGGAGGAGATCGCCGGTTTTGAATGCTGTGGTTTTTGTTTTATTTTGAAAACTCCTGTATGGAGATGTATTAAAACTTCCTCGAAAAGGGATATTATTTTGAGGCACATTTGTATTAATGAATGAATTTTACTATGTAGATATCTATGTTAAATTTTTTATATTATTGTGTCACCTTTATTTTCATTATATAAAAATGAACTATATTTTGAGGGGCGTTACATTAATGGTATCAGAGCAGTTCGTCCTTAGGATGACTTGAGGAGAGTGGGTTCATTGTGTTTCTTCTGCTATAGGGGTCTTAATCAAAGCTATAGTGAAAGGTTTTCAAATGTTTTCTGATTGAAATCTTGTTTGTGCTTTAGTAGATATAGGCTCTAAAAGAAAAATTTTAGTATTAAGAGTGAAAGGATCTTGATAACGTAGTGAGGGTGCACATTCATAACTGAATCGAGATGTTCTCAATCTTAATTCTAAAAGTTGATGTTGAGCATATATCCACTTCTGGTGTGTTTTATCCCAATTATTAAGTGTGGTGATATTTGATTGATAGTTTTGTACCCATGACTGTTCGGTGTTATGCTTTCTATTTTGAGCATTTTGATTCTGTTGATGAACTCAAATTCTAAATGACTTTGAGATGCTGACCTTTGTAAGGTCTAGATGTTACCTCCTGAATGGATTGATTTCTTATCGATCTCATTCTTATAGTTGTAGGGAATATAGAAACCTGTAGTTTCAAAATCTGAAACGAAGAAAGATGGCTCGTAGACCTCCTACCCCTCCCCAACCTTCTTCGGAAATGAGCTAGATTGCCAAGGCTATAGAGATGATGGCAAGTGCTATCCAACAACAGAATACGGTAATGGCTCAGATTCATCAGGCTGTAATGCATCATTGGGAAACTGCTCGGTCGGCTGAAACAGCTTCCCACGTCGGTCAGCCTCAGGAACAGATGGGACTGACCGAGTTCATGAGGCACAACCCACCCAAGTTCAGTGGGAATGCTACCCCTGATCAAGCAGATCAGTGGATCAGGGAGTTTCATGCCTTAGTGGAGAAGGCAAAGGTGGTGGAGACCCTGGAGAGGAGTGATTCCAGGGTAATCAAATCACACCCAGGGGGTTCCTCCAGTGGGAAGGCCAAGGTGCAACACCCACAAAGCAAGCCTTATGCGAGACCTCCACCACATCGGGCAGGAGCAGTACCGCCCCAGTTTCAGCAGCAACAACCATGGAAACCAAGATCTTTCCGTTGTGGTGGGCCACATAACGTCAACGTGTGCTCCAAGGGGAATTCAGAGAAAAGATGCTACAAATGCCAAAAGATGGGACATGTTGCTAGAGAGTGTCCTAACAAGAATAGGATGACTCAACCCGGTGGTTCTCGGCAGTTTAGGAATGAAGACCGTAGACCTCAGACAGCAGGGAGAGTGTTTGCTATGTCGGGAGCTGAGGCATCTCAGTCAGGTAACTCAGTACAAAGTGTTTGCTCTATAGCTGGTAGATGCGTTAGAATTTTGTTTGATTCCGGAGCGACACACTCTTTTGTGTCAAGCCTGTGTGTAGCCGAGTTGGGCCTTCTAGTGAAGGAGCTGCCGTTTGAACTGTTGGTCTCTACACCTGCATCAGGACAGGTTGCGACCTCCACAGTTTGCTCTGAATATCCAGTGATGGTAGAGGGACGCAGGTTCAAAGTAAATTTGATCTGCCTACCTCTTCAGGATCTGGATGTTATCCTAGGAATGGATTGGCTATCTGCCAATCACATTCTCATAGATTGCGGTAGGCAGAAAATAGCGTTTCCAGACCTCTAAGAGTCAGATGTGATATCTGCTCAGCATGGGTGGTTGGAGTTGGAAAAAGGGGCGAGGTGCTTCGTGATCCTAGCTCAGTTGGAAGTGAGGAATGAAGAGGACGTAAGCAGGATACATGTGGTGAAAGATTTAATGGATGTATTTCCAGAAGAAATACCTGGACTACCTCCTAAGAGAGAAGGTTTCACGCAGAATGGGTGTTGTTTTGTTGATCGGGATTTGAAAAATGAGTGTGGGAATGGTGGGTTGAAGTTAAAGGCTCCTGAACTTGGCAAATGAGGATGCAGCTCTGTCTGTGAATGTAGAAGGGGAGGAGGTAATGGCTACGGATAAGAATAAGGATAAGCCATGTTATGATGGTGTTGATTCACTTCCGTTGAGTTCTTCTGGTGATGTTAGTGAATTGCAAAAAGTTGGATGTGGAAGCAAAACTTTCTGTGCCTTGTGTTTCTGATGGGATGGGATTTGCAGCTAATCCATTAGGTGGCAGTTGTGGTGATCAACATCTCGTTTCTGATCCTAGAAACAATGCTGCATCGTCAGCCGTAGCAACAAGTCCTCACCCTGAACACAGTGAGGGATTTATGATCTGTGTGTTGAATACTGAGCACCCTGAGATCCCATACAATGCTAATATGGATGTATCCATTGGGATTCCTGAGTGAGCAGCTCTGAAATCCCAACCAGTTGATAAAGAGGTGGGCTTTTCATAATCTGCTATTAGTAATCAAAGAAAAAAATAAACCAGATGGGCGCCTGAAGGAAGGAAGCCGTCCTCTTTCAGTCTTTTGCTGCTTCAAGATCGGTTCGACAAGAAACGGTGCCTAATGTGAATTCGAGCTACAAACCTGTCGTTTTTGAACTGAAAAGTGAAAATCCTGGAAGGAACTCTATCTCTGCAGTTTCTAGACAGAATAACAATGTGGATGCCAACCCAAGTCATGGCAAATCAGTTCGTGCCAATGATGGACATCTGAAATAAGAGGAATTAGAAGTTTAAGGACCAAATTTTGAGAGGGGTTTTCTGGTCTGCAAGTCTCTACTCCTACCAATGAAATGACAAAATGTGGACCAAAGCCTAATCTGTTCTTCCAGGTCGGTGCTAGAATAGAGGTACCTTGGCAAGATAGTGGCGTTAGAGAATGCTGGTTTAGATGAAAAATCTGGAGTGTGTCTCCAAGGCTGCTGAAGGTCCAGTACGATGATTTGCTTGATAAAGAGGGACCACAGAAACTAGAGGAATGGGTCCCTTCATCTAGAGGGGCAGCTACTGATTAATTGGGTATGCAATGTTCAGGCTGCTTAACAGTCAAGCCATGCTCTCCTGAACGCCATTCAGGTCGCCCTCTTGAGTTTGAATCAGCAGTGGATGCCTGGTGGTATGATGGATGGTGGGAAGGTGTTGTAACTGCAGCTAATGTCAGTGGTAGATGGATCTTCGTCAAATTGCTCTGCCTTAGAAAGTGAATCATCATCCATCCCCACAGTTGAAGTTGCTAAGAAGGTTGAGCAAGAATCGTTTGGTTTGGAAACCCCTGTGGATCTGGAAAATATAAAGGGAATAACTTTGAGGGAGCCACTCTATGTCGCTCATGAGGACAAGGGTAACAACTCTGGTGGTGGCTGTGATGATGAAGTTGACAAGGCTGTGAAGACACTTCTGGCCTTAAATGAACACAAGGATAATAACTCTTGTAGAGGCAGTGATGATGTTGACAATGAGGAGAAAACCTTTGGAGTTTGTAGTTGGAGATCATGTATTTATGAAAGTGACACCGACCAAGGGTGTAGGATGAGCTATCAGATCAAAGGAGCTGTCTCCTAAGTTCATCGGGCCATATCAGATCTTAAGGAGGATCGGTCCAGTGGCTTATGAAATCGCCCTATCTCCCCAATTAGCAAATCTGCATAATGTCTTTCACGTGTCACAGCTAAGGAAGTATCTTGCAGACCCTAGTCACGTGTTGGAAGTGGACGATGTGCAGATCAGGGATGACTTGTCGTTTGAAGCGAAACCAGTCAGGATTTACGATCAGCAGAGTAAGTAGCTCAGAGGCAAGACCATCAACATGGTGAAAGTAGTGTGGGATGACAGATCGGGTGATTCAACTTGGGAATTAGAGGAAACCATGAGAGAAGCCTATCCATACCTCTTTTCCTTGTAATTCAATTTTCGAGGACGAAAATTTTTCTTGTTGGGGAGAATGTAAGGACCTAGAAAATTTTATTGGAATGAAAGTGATATATTTTAAGTAAATTCTAAGTATGTTTTTATTTAAAATATAAAGGAAGGAAAGTGTAGCTTAGAAGTCTACGAGATCGCCGTTGTAGAAGACGGAGGCGATCTCCGACTTCTCTGATACATAATCGCCTGTCGCCAAGAGTACACATGATCGCCAATCACCTATGATGCACATGATCGCCAATCGCCTATGGTGCACATGATCGCCGAAAGTGCACTTAGTATGTGGTCAAGATACTGGATCAACCATAGTGGGTTCCAAAAACCACGTGTATCAAGGTGTGGGTTAAGCCTTAGATACGCTGTGCATGCGAAGCTCTATGCTTGAGCATAAGAAATCGTCCTTAGTGTTGCATACATGGGCGCACGAGGAGTACTGCTGATCTATTCTTGGATATGTGAAGCTACCGACGTCACCAAGCCATGTGGAGGTGATACCTTCGACGTAACATAGTGGGATGAAGAACCTTCAGCAAGGCATGGCGATGTGTCATAAGTCATCGCCAGGACGAGAGACACGCAGGCATCACCAGGGCGAGAGACACGCAGTCATCGCCAGGGCGAGAGACACGCGGGCATCGCTAGGGCGAGAGAGACGCAGGCATCGCCAGGGCGAGAGAGACGCGGGCATCGCCAGGGCGAGAGAGACGCGGGCATCGCCAGGGAGAGACACGCGGGCATCGCCAGGGCGAGAGACACGCGGGGATCGCCAGGGCGAGAGACAGAAGGTCATCGCTAGGATGAGGGACACATCGGTCGTCTTCCAGGGAGAGACATCGGTCGTCTTCCAGGGAGAGACATCGGTCGTCTTCCAGGGAGAGACATCGGTCGTCCGCCAGGATGAGACATCGGTGGATGGTCATCGCGCGAGGTCGTGTTCCACACAGATGAGGTGGGGGCCAGGCTCCCAGCATGAGCGTCTTACATGCGTGACACGTAGACAGAAAAGGATGTTTCAGAATAGTTAGCGTCAGAGAGTTGGTATGCGCAAAAACCCACGTGGTCATATTGTTCAAGGAAGTGTGCACGCAAGCTTTCCTGCAGAGTGGGCGGGGGGCAGCGGCATTTCTGGGCAAGTTGGCTTAGATTCAAAACTCACTTCTGAGAGGCAGTAAACGTTGCTGTGGTTCGAGAGTGATTGAGTGAGTTAACTTTGGTTTCCTGTTTCTTTCCTCTCCTTCTCCCTACGTTTAGACGTCCTAGCGAACCAGTTGAAGATCGGCGACTACCCTGGATTCCTGACATTGTGCTCTGCAAGTTTTCTGCTCAAAACCCTAAAATAGAGTAAGTCGTTTTGCTCTATTCTTTGAGTCGAGTCTGAATTTGAGAGGGTCATCTCTGTATAGGTTGTGCATACGACTCTTTTAGCTTCAGAAATCGTCTCTGTTAACGCAGAAAATGAGTAATCTCGTTAGTTTTGTGATCGGGACTCTATGGTGCAGGTTAAGGCATCTTTAAGCTTCGATGGGTTTTGGACCTCTTGGTGTTTTTGCGCAAGTTCAGGTAAAGGAAGCTAGCATTTTCGTTTATAAAAAAAAAACTTTAGGCGAGTAGGTTCTGAAGTGAGGGCGACGTGGTCGCCGGTTTCATATTCTTTTTCACGATGCTCTGTTTTATGTGTGGGGCGACGTGATCTCCGGTTTTAATTGTTGATTTTGAACTCCCCTGTTTTAGTGTCGTTTGAAACTGTTTGAGATTGAAATGTGAAATGCATGTGATATTCGAAAATTTGAACCTTGGAATGATTGTTGCTGTGATTGGAATCGTTCATTGAAGTGTTATATGATGTGTCGAATGTTGTGAATGTGGGATCAAGACATAGTATTTTCAGGAAAGGAAATACCATGTTGAGATTGGTTATGAGGTGTATTGATCAGTGAGTATCCTGTGAATGAGACGATCCTGACTCTGCTGATATGATGGAATCACATAGATGAAGTCATTCAGTTGGTGAGAGTCGAAGGAGGTCCATATGTATGGGTAAGTCGTTTGAAAGATAACTGACTTGACCTGTTATATGGATTAACCCTGTCATACTGTGAGAGTGAGGATATTGAGATTGAGATCGAGATTATGTTGATGCGCATAGCTGTGGGAACATTACAGCAATGAAGTATGACAGGTGCAGGTCTCTGGATGCTAAGTTCAACGCACGAGTCTTCCGGAAGTAGAGTCATGTGTCTATATGTTATGAGTCAGTGGAAAGTCTGACGTGTGAACCATGAGTATTGAATGTATTGAATAGACGCTTGACGAGTATTGTGGAATATGGGGATATTGATGGCTGAAATTGTTATAGATTATGAATGGTGTGAAGATTTATGCTTTCTTTTGATATAAAGTTTCATAATTAAAGTTTTTAAAAATATCTAGCTTACCCTTTGTTTTGTATCGTGGTTGTTTTTCTTAAACCTGTGATGATCGTGTATATTTGCACGGGAGCAGATGAGGTTGCAGGTAGTAGAGCTCCTCAGTGAGCACTTTCTGGAGGAGGAGATCGCCGGTTTTGAATGCTGTGGTTTTTGTTTTATTTTGAAAACTCCTGTATGGAGATGTATGAAAACTTCCTCGAAAAGGGATATTATTTTGAGGCACATTTGTATTAATGAATGAATTTTACTATGTATATATCTATGTTAAATTTTTGATATTATTGTGTCACCTTTATTTTCATTATATAAAAATGAACTATATTTTGAGGGGCGTTACATTTTTCTCAGCAAGTTTTCCGATCAGGACGCTAAAACAGAGTAAGTCGTTTTACTCTATTTTTCGAGTCGATTCTGAACTTGAGAGGGTTGCCTCTGCATAGGCGTTGCATGCGACTCTCTTAGCTTCAAAAATCGTCTCTGTTAACGTAGAAAATGAGTAGTATAGTCAGTTTTGTGATTAAGGCTCCATGGTGCAGGTTAGGACATCTTTAAGTTTCGGTGGGTTTGGAGCTCTTAGTGAGTTTTTACGCAAGTCCAGGTAAGGGAAGCTAGATTTATTTTCAATAAACCTTAAGCTAGAAGATTCTGATGTTGGGGTGACGTGGTCGCCGGTTTCAAACTTTCTTGCACGATGCTCTGTTTTATGTGTGGATCGGAATTTGTTTGAGCTTGAAAATGTGATACTTTAAATATGGTAGATGCTGTGAAATGCATATGATCTTCTAAATCTTGAACTTTAGTATGATTTGGATTGTTTAGAAACGGTGTAAAAATATGTATGATTGACTGGTTCAAATTGTGTGTTGTATGATATATGGAGTAATGTGAAAAGTGGGATCAAGGCATAGTATTTTCAGGAAAGAAAATACCGTGTAAGATCGTGTAGAGTGTGCATTGACCGGTGATTTGTCTAGAAGGAGATATCCTGACTCTCCTGATATAATGGAATCATATAGATGAAGTTATTCAGGCGTTGAGAGTCGAAGGAGGTTCATATGTATGGGTAAGTTGTTTGAAAGATAACTAACTTGACCTGTTGTATGGATTAACCCTGTCATACTAGGAGAGTGATGATATTGAGATTGAGATTATTTTTATGCGCATAGCTGTGTGGATTTCACAGCGACCCTGTGTGGATTTCACAGTGGTGTAGTATGACAGGTGCAGATCTCTGAGTCTAGTCAATGCACGAGTCTTCCGAAAGTAGAGTCAAGTGTCTACGTGTTGTGAGTCAGTGGAAATTTTGACGTGAGAAAGATGAATATTGAAATTATTGGTAGACACTTGATGAAATTGTGAAATGTGTGAAAAATGATGGTTTATGATGATATCAAGTTTCATATTTAAAGTTTTTAAAATAGTTAGCTTACCCCTGTGTTTTGTTTTGTGGTTGTTTCCTTTAAAACTGTGATGATCGTATATAATTTACACGGGAGCAGATGATGTTGCAGGTAGTAGAGCTCCTCAGTGAGCATTTTGGAGGAAGGGATCATCTGTCTGGAATGCTGTATTTTTGTTTTATTTTGAAAACTCCTGATGGAGATGTATTAAAATTCCCTAGAAAAGGGATGTTATTTTGAGATACAATGTATGGAATGGATGAATTATATTATATATACCTATGTAAATTTTTTATATTATTGTTTTACCTTTATTTTATTATATAAAAATGAATAAGATATTGAGGGGCATTACACTTTTTTTGTGCTTTTCTTACTTGTCTTCCTTTTAAGTTTTGTCAGCATCTTTTTTCCAACTTGGTTTAGCTTTCTTTGTTTGAGCTTTTCTTGTTTGTCTTTTAAAAGATCTTAGTTTTGTTGTGGTTCTTCTAAGATCAAGTGATTAGGACTTTGTCCTTTTTCATTTGAGAGTTTTCAACGTCAAGATAGATCTTTGTTGAGAGAAATTCCTTTTGAGTGCAAATCTTTCTTGAGTGAAACACGTGAGTGAGTGTTTAAATTTTTTTTCACTAATTGTTTGTTTCCTTTGTGCAAAAGTTATGGCTCATTTGTATTCAAGTAAATCTTCAACTTCGCAATCACCTCACAAGGCATACCTTTTCGGAGAGCTTGAGGATGGCAAGAGGAGTTTGGCCCATAAAGACAAAATGCAACAACTAGTGGAGAGAATGCAAAGGCTAGAGGAAGCTCAAGAGAGGCAATATCAAGAAAGGAGATGGGAGCCACCAAGAACAACTAGACATTCCATGCACTATGGGAGTCAAGAACATGATTGGCGAGTGCACAATTTTGACAAACGGCACCATCAACACCAACCACAACCACAACATTATTTTTATTTAGTAAAGTTACCTGGTTTTAGTGGGTCCAATGACCCTACTTTGTATTTAGAATGGGAAGCTAAAGTTGAACATCTCTTTAATGTGTATAAGGTCACCGAGGACTAGAAGGTTAGGTTAACTTTCCTAGTTTTTTTAGACTATGCCATCTAATGGTGGCAACAAACTATAATGGACATTGGGCTAAACAAGAGGTCAGTCATGGTCTCTTGGTATGCTTTGAAAGCATGTATGTGCGTGTGGTTTGTTCCTCCTCCTAGGAAGGAACACTTGTTGAAGCTCCAACGGCTTCATCAAGGACCTAGGACGGTAAAGGAATATTTTGAGGATTTAGAAACAACTTTGACTAAAATTAATATGCATGATAGTGAAGAGTCAAAGATAGCGCGTTTTGTTAGTGGTTTGAGGAGCGAAATTAAAGATCTTGTAGAATTATATGAGTACTATTCTTTAAAGAAAGTGGTTCACCTAGCCATCAAGGTGGAATCACAACTTTTAAGTAAAACAACTTTCAAAAATACTCATAATGATGGCTTCCTCAAATCTTCCTGGAAGGATACAAACAAAATTTGTACAAAAACTTCTCCTTCCAATTTTTCAACAGAAACCACTACTCACCAAAAAGTTTCTAAAGAAAACCCTTCCATCTCTACCCCTGAGTCACCCACCAAAACTTCAAGCACAAAATGTTTTAAATGTTTAAGTTTTGGACACATAGCTGCCAATTGTCCAAATAAAAGAACCATAATGTTAAAAGAGGTTAATCAAGACCAAATTAAAACAAAAACCAAAAGTGAAAATGAAAGAGAAAATGAAGGACAAGATAACACGGGTATCATCACTTCACCTCAAAGGTGTTTTTCTTCCTTATCTTTTTCATTACCTAAACATTATAAATACTTGACCTATTTGATTAAGAAGTTTAGGGATGATATTCAAAAACTGCCTAAAGTTATCACCTTCTAAGAGGATTCTCCAAAAATCATTTCATCCCCAAATATTCTTTCCAAACATGGTCTGTAGCTAGAATTCAACCATGTAATCTCCCCAAGCTTAATGAACATAAGTTTGCTTCATACCTCCCATATACAAATCATGTGACAAACTCACTATGTTATTTGCAGGAGTTCTAAATTCGAGGACAAATTCTTTCGAACCTGGGGAGCATGATACAAATCGACAGATGACTAAGGACACAACAAGCACTTCCCAAAAGGGTCAGTCATCTCAAGACACAAAGCCAGGCCCCACCAAGCCTCAAGAAAGAATCAACAAAAGAAGAAGAAGCTATAAACCAGAATACCAGAAGTTCTTCCTTTTGGTCTTTTTAAAAAAATAGAATATGTTTGTAAATAATTTGGGCTCACTTTAGGGGTCCAAATAGCAAAGATAGGCTAGAATAGGGTACCTTTAGCATAATATGGGGTGTAGTTAGCATTTTAGCTTGTTCCTAGCCCTTTTGGAAGACATTTTGACCTAGTTTCTAGAAGGACAAGCCTGGGATGCGGGTTTGACTTAGTCAAACCCTAAGGCTGCTCATTTTTTCCCTTTTCCCATCCTACCACTTTAGCTTTTTCTCGAAGGCTCCTTCACCAATAAATAGGTGGCCTACCTAATGTATTTTTCAAGTTGAATTTGAATAGAAAAGTTACTCTGCACAAATTGTGTGAGGTGTGTGAGGCTTGAGTTCTCTAGCATTTAGGTCTTATCTTGAGTGAGTTGAGAGCTCTCAAGTGGCGACCCTCTACACTTTATCTTGGAGAATCCACCATCCAAGTGGCGTGTTCATCCTCTCAAATTCGCACCATAAGCTTCCTTTTCCTTCACCTTCTCCTTCATTCTTTATTACGCCCTTTTCTTTGTGTTTATGTTCTTGTCTTTCTTCCATCTTCTATTTAGTCATGTTCATTTAATTTGCTTCCTCTTTTACTCTTTTAATTTTTGCACCTTCATCATACTCCCCATATACTTGTGTTCTTCTCTTTGCCCTTGTGAAGTGAATCTTCACACTTACTTAACCACTTGGTTAAGTTTGTGTCCTGTGGAGACCTTCTTAGGGCTCTCACCATAATTGTGCTAAAATCTCAATATTAAGTAAAGTGTTACCTTAAAAAGAAAACATTTAAAATCAACTCACATCAACTCTTAACAACTCTGCGTCTATATAAATGCTCTAATTTGGTTAACATTGATGAATCAATTGGGTTTCTTGATAAGCTTTGGTTCTTGAGTGCTAAAGCTGCACCGAGCTGAAAACTCTTGCACCCTACATCATGCTGACATCTCTTGAAACTTTGGATCTTCGGTGGTGTGTAAGTCTTGAGATATAGCCATAGAAAATAAGGACAATATATTTAGATACAGCCATAGAAAAATTGCCATTTTCAATTGGAAATTTTGTTGGGCTTGAACTGTTGTTCTTGAAGGGATTAGAAAGGCTTGATCAGCTACCAGGTAGTATAAGCATAATGCGGAATGTTAAGGTGTTAATGGGTTATGGGCATGGAGCATATCAAACTTTTGATGAAGAGTTGAGTTCAGAGGTGTCTCCAAGGGCCATGGTTATTGGTGGTCATGACCGATATCTTGATGTGTTATGCATACATAAGTCCCAATAATGCTATCCAAGTATGCAGTCCTAATCCCACAACAAAAATTTTTGTATAAAGTGGCGGTTTTAATATGGCAGTTATTAATAACCGCCACAATTTGCCGTATAATACGACATTTTACTAACCGCCAGAATTTTCATTTAGAATACGTCATTTTAAGTGTCCTAATTATCCTTCACAATAAAATTCCCGCGTTTGCTTTCCCTCCCTACACCATTCCATTATTCCTTTTTTCTAAAAAGCTTGCTTTCATTTGGAAATTGAATTTTTTTTTTAAGAACTTGCTCAGTTGGAAACTAGAATTGTCTTCACTCTCGTCACTCTCTCTGCTAACGAAACCATCTTCACTCTCGTCCCCTATCTTCACTCTCGTCCCTCTCTCTACTCCACATGAAACCCTAACGCCTCTTCCCTCTCTCTGCTCCACATGAAACCCTAACGCCTCTTCCCTCTCTCTGCTCCACACGAAACCAAAAATCCCTAACGTTGCCTCCACACGAAACCCAACTCTGACCTTCACGAAACCTTGCTTCGACCTTCATGAAACATTCACTCTTCCCTTCACTAACGCTTACCTTCCTAACGCTCACTCTCGCGTCTGCCATCGCCACCTCCGCGCAAGGATTCCCCGCAATTAATCGTTTGTTTAGGTTTGTGCTCGTGCGCCCTAAAATTTTTCTTCGAAATCTATTATTTGAAACCGTGTGCAATCTATCATTGTTCTTAATTTGTGAAACAAATATTGTGTATGGCTTTGCTGTTGTGATAAATTTAATTTGTGATTTGCATTACAGGATGGTTAGCTGTCTTTTTCTCAAAGGTATACTCATTTTCTGCACATATGTTCTCATATGAAGAAAAGTTGTTGCAAAATACTAGATAGGTTTTTATTCTTTTCTATCTATTGCAGAGTTCTTGCTGTAAGGACCTGTAAAATTAAATTGGAATAAAAGGGTATATTTTAAATGAATTCTAAGTATGTTTTCATTTGAAATAAAAAGGAAGGAAAGTGTAGCTTAGAAGACTATAAGATCGCCTGGTTAGTACATAATCGCCGGTCGCCTACTACACATGATCGCCAGGGCGCGAGAGGCATGCGGGCATCGCCAGGGCGCGAGGCATGTGGACGTCGCCAGGGCGCGAGAGGCATGCGAGCAACGCCGGGGCGCGAGGCATGCGGGCAACGCTGGGGCGCGAGAGGCATGCGGGCGTCGTCGGGGCGCGAGAGGCATGCGGGCGTCGCCAGGGAGAGACATCGGTCGTCTCCCAGAGAGAGACATCGGTCGTCTCCCAGAGAGAGACATCGGTCGTTCGCCAGGATGAGTCAGCGGTGGAAAGTTGTCGCGCGATGTCGAGCTTCACACAGATATAGTGGGACCCAGACTCCCAGCATGAAATGTCCTGCACGCGCGCCACGTAGACAAAAAAGGGTGGTTCAGAATAGTGACATCAGAAAGTTGGCATGCGCAAGAGACACTCGCGGTCGTACTGTTCAGGGCAGTGGTTGGCATGCGCAAGAGACAACAGTGGTCGTACTGTTCAGGGCAGTGGTTGGCAGGCACAAGAGACAACCGTGGTCGTACTGTTCAGTGAAAAACGTACACTCAGGCTTTCCTGCAGAAGGGGTGGCAGCAGCAGCATGCGTGGACAGGTAGGCTTGGATTCAAAAGCCCACTGCGGGAAGGCAAGGAACGTTGCAGAGGCTCAAGAGTGAAAAAGTGAGTGCATCTTCCTCCCTCTCTTTTCTCTCCTTCGCGCTGCGATTCAGGCATCCTCAAGCACCAGTGCGACGAGCGACGTCTACCCTTGGAGCACCTGGGAGATTCTCTGCAAGTTCTACAAACCAGACGCTAGAACAGAGCTAAGGCATCCTTTAAGCTCGGTGGGTCTTGGAGCTCTTGGTGTTTTGCGCAAGTCCAGGTAAGGGAAGCTAGCTTTATTTCAATAAAAGCCGTAGAATTGCTGTTTTCTGAAGTGAGGGCGACGTGGTCGCCGGTTTCATATTCTGTTTCGTTGATGCTCTGTTCTATGTGTTTGGGCGACGTGGTCGCCGGTTTTAAACCCCTTTTTCATGATGTTCTGTTCTTATGTGTTTGGGCGACGTGATCGCCGGTTTTAAATACAGATTTCGAACTCCCCTATTTAGTGTCGCTTTGAATTTGTCGAGATTGAAATGAAGAATGTATATGCTATTCGAAAACCTGATCGGTGGTATGCTTGTTACTGTGATTGGAATTGTTTGAGAAAAGATTCAAATGCTATATGATGGTATTGTGCTTTTACGTGTTGAATGATGCATTGGATGAATGTGAAAGAGTGATTAAAGCATAGTATTTTCAGGAAAGAAAATACCGTGTGGAGATTTATGAGGGTGTATTGATCTGTGAGTATCCTGTGAATGAGGCGATCCTGACTCTGCTGAGATAATGGAATCACATAGAGGAAGTTATTCAGTTGGTGAGAGTCGAAGGAGGTTCATATGAATGGGTGAGTCGTGTGAAAAAGAACGAGCTCGGCCTGTTATATGAATTAACCCTGTCATACTAGGAGAGTGAAGATATTGAGATTCATTTATACGCTTGTGAATGTGTGTGATTTCACGGCGACCCTGTGAATGTGTGTGATTTCACAGTGGGGCAGTATGACCGGTGCATGTCTCTGGATGCTAAGTTCAACGCACGAGTCTTCCGGAAGTAGTGTCAAGTGTCTTGTGTGATGAGTCAGTGGAAGTCTGACGTGTGAAATGAGAAACATTGTATTGATAGACACTTGATGAATTTTGTGATTTTAACGACCTTTGAGGAATTGTGCATTATGTGTTTTAGTTGATGGTTTACGTGGGTGTCTTTAATTTGTTTCATCTTGATTTTAAAGTATAATATCTAAACTCTTTTTCAAATGTCTAGCTTACCCTGTGGTGTTTCTTTTGGTGTTGTGTTTGGCTCTTTCTTAAACCTGTGATGATCGTGTATAATTTACACGGGAGCAGATGATGTTGCAGGAAGCAGAGCTCCTCAGTGAGTGGTCGCCGGAAGGAGATCGCCTGTTTCTACTTCTGTTAGGCGATCACCCTTTTGCTGTCCTCTGATAGGAGATCGCCCTCTTCTGATAGGAGATCGCCTGCCTTGCTATTTTACTGTATTTTATTTGAGTTTAAGTTTTTGGAAAATTTGACCGATTATGTATTAAACTCCCTGTGAGGAGAAAACTTCATTACATATATATAATTTTGTTCACTTCAAAATATTTGTTTACCTTTATTTCGTTTTATAATTATTCCAAAGTATTTGGCGGGATGTTACATTAATGGTATCAGAGCAGTTCGTCCTTAGGATGACCTGAGGGTTGTGGATCCATTGTGTTTCTTCTGCTCATAAAATCTGTTTGAGTTTAAATAACAACTATAGTGAAAGATTTTCAAACGTTTTTGTATTGATATTTGTGTGTGCTTTAGTGAATATATGCCATAACTGAAAATCTTAGTGTACTGACCAGTCCTCGGACATCAGCTGGGTCCCACCGCATGAGTCAAAGCCACGTGGAATAGACCCCACAGGGGGTATGGAACAGAGAGGGGTGACGAGTCATCAGCCTACAGAGAGGGGTGACGAGTCATCAGCCTACAGAGAGGGGTGACGAGTCATCAGCCTACAGAGAGGGGTGATGGGTCATCAGCCTACAGAGAGGGGCGACGAGTCATCAGCCTATAGAGACGGGTGAGTAGTCGTCAGCACCAGGATGGGCGGAGGTGTCATCGTCACTCAGCAGGTCGAGGAGTCCTCGGTAACAGAGTATGGCGAGGTGACATCGGCCTTGGGTGATTTGGACAGCATAAACAGAACAGCTAAGATTGGTTCCCAGAGTGGGCCAATGACCAGTTAAATACCCAGAGTTAGGGAGAGGCCTGGATCACGAAGTGCCCATGCGGGTAGCAAGGAGAGCACAGTTAGGTGCAGAGTCCTAAGGGGTCGAGTACTCATCAGAACTAGGGTTTCCCAGTGAAGCTACATGCATGGCACGTGAACAGTGAAGGTACTCCCAGAACAGGTGGCCCCAGAGACTAGGTGCACAAGGAGGCACCCAGGTGGTCACCCTGTGAGAGTTTGCACTCCAGAGAAGGAAACCTTATGTGCTAGATTACCCTAAGATTGGGTGATAGCGGCGCAAGGGTATTCCAGTAAACCCTAAATATGGCTAGTAGCGCAGTGAACCCTAATTAGGGCTAGCGGTGTAACATCCCGCCAAAATAAAACCATACATTCATGTTTAATGAAAATAAAGGTACACAAAAATCTTGAAGAGAACAACATTACATATATATATATAATAAACGGGGTTGTCCTTTTAGGGAATTAAATACATAATTCAGTCAAGAGTTTTGCAAAACTTTAACGAAAATCAATTGATTACAAAGAAAACGGCGATCTCCAACATAAACCGGCGATCTCAAAACAGAAGACCTCAAATCAGGCGATCTTCTATCAGGACACAAATCCGGCGATCACCACCGAGAGGTGGAAATGGGCGATCTCTTCCCTCAGCGACCACCCATTAGGGAGCTCTTCTTCCTGGAAGATCATCTGCTCCCGTGTAAAGATTACACGATCATCACAGTTTTAAAAGAACAGCCACAGAACCAAAACACGCTGGGTAAGCTATATAATTTAAAGGAAGTTTAAATCATGAACATGACAATCAAAGTAAAAACAAGTTTCAAAATATTCATGTAAAACGTAGAGTTGCTCATATCATTCACCTGATCGCCCAAAATCACACATTTCACAACATTCACCCATAGTCATTCCATTTCACAATACTGCATCAAGTGTCTATAAAAATTCAAATTTCTCATTTCACCTGTCAGACTTTCCACTGACTCACCACACAAGACACTTGACACTACTTCCGGATTGACTCGTGCGTTGATTAGACTCAGAGATCTGCACCTGTCATACCACACCACTGTGAAATCCACACAGGGTCGCTGTGAATCCACACAGCATGCGCATATATCATCTCAATGTCAATAGTTCTCCTGGTATGACAGGGTTAATCCATAGGACAGGCGGAGCTCGTTCTTTTTCACACGAGACGCCCATCATATAGACCTCCTTCGACTCTCAACAACTGAGTAACTTCCTCTACGTGATTCCATTACCTCAGCAGAGTCAGGATATCCCCTTAGGAATCACCGATCAATGCACCTACTACAAGATCTTACACGGTATTTTCTTTCCTGAAAATACTATGCCTCGATCCCACATTCACAGCATTCAAAAACATCATACCACTCGAGTAATTGATTCAAGTCACAGCAACGAATCATTTCAAGGTTCAGATCTTCGAATATTTCATTTAAATCTCAAGTAGTTTCAAAACAACACCCAAAAACAGAGAGTTCACAAACAACGCCAAAACCGGCGATCTAGTTCAAAAACAGGGTGTTTCGAAGACTGTATATAAAACCGGCGACCACGTCGCCCAAGCACACAAACAGAGCATTTTACGCAGATGAAAACAAAAATGGCGACCACGTCGCCCTCACTTCAGAGATAGCTACACTATGGCTTGTATGGAAAAAGAGGTCTAGCTTCCCTTACCTGGACTTGCGCAACCACCAGGAGCTTCGAAATCCAACAGAGCTTGAAGAATGCCTTGGCTCTATTCTTGAGTCTGGTTTTGAAGGAGTTGCAGAGAACTTTCCCAGGTGCTCCAATGGTGTTGCTTCTCGTCGTACTCTTGTGTGGAGATGCTGAAATCGCAACGCGGAGGAGGTAACTGGAGGAGAAGGGAGGGAACTCACTCTTTCTCTCGTCGAATACAACAATGTTTTCTTTTCTCTCAGCAGTGGATTTTTTGTAACTTAAACCAACTTATCCCTCCAAAAGCAGCTGCCACCACCTACTCTGCAGGGAAGTTTGCGTGCACGCTTCCCTGAACAGTACTACTAAGCGTGCCTCTGCGCAGGCTACGCTCTGAGGTCACTATTCTGAACCACTCTTTTGTCTACGTGGCGCGCGTGCAGAACATCTCTTGCTGGGAGTCTGGGGCCCACGTTCTCTGGGTGTAACTCAACGTCGCGCGATGACCTTTCGCCGATGACTACCACCTCGAAGAGAAACCACTGATGACCTCTCGCGCGAAGACGATCCACCGATGACCTCGCGCGAAGACAATCACCGATGACCTCGCGCGAAGACAACCACCGATGACCTCGCGCGAAGACTACCACCGATGACCTCGCGCGAAGACTACCAGCTCGAAGAGAAACCACTGATGACCTCTCGCGCGAAGACGATCCACCGATGACCTCGCGCGAAGACAACCACCGATGACCTCGCGCGAAGACAACCACCGATGACCTCTTCCTGGCAAACGACCGATGTCTCCCCCCCTGATGATGCCCGCATGCATCGTGCCCTGGCGACGCCTGCATGCCTCGCGCCCAGGCGATGACGTGTAGTCTAGGCGACCGGCGATTATGTTTAAACCAGGAACCCTTATAGTTTTTCTAGACTACACTTTCCTTCCTTTTTAACTTAAATAAAAACATACTTAGAATTTATTTAAAACATACTCTTTCATTCCAATAAATTTTTCAGGTCCTTACATTCTCCCCAACAAGAAAAATTTTCGTCCTCGAAAATTGGATTACAAGGAAAAGAGGTATGGATAAGCCTCCCTCATGGGTTCTTCTAACTCCCAAGTTGAATCCCCCGATCTCTCATCCCACACCACTTTCACCATGTCGATGGTCTTGCCTCTGAGCTGTTTACTTTGCCGATCGTCAATCCTGACTGGTTTTGCTTCAAAGGACAAGTCATCTCTGATCTGCACGTCGTCTACATCCAGCACATGACTGGGGTCTGCCATGTACTTCCTCAGCTGTGACACGTGAAAGACATTGTGCAGATTCGCCAGATGGGGAGGTAGGGCGATCTCATACGCCACTGGGCCAATCCTTCTTAAGATCTGATATGGTCCCACGAACTTAGGGGACAACTTCTTTGACCTGATCGCCCGCCCTACACCCTTGGTTGGTGTCACTTTCATGAACACGTGATCTCCAGCAGCAAACTCCAAAGGCTTTCTCCTCTGATCTGCATAGGACTTCTGCCTACTCTGAGAAGCTTTCATTCTGCTTTGTATCTGCTTTACCTTCTCGGTCGTCTGTTGAATCGACTCTGGCCCAACCAAGACTGCCTCGCCCTCTTGGTACCAACATAAGGGGGTTCTGCATTTCCTCCCATACAGGGCTTCATATGGGGCCATCCCAATACTGGCGTGGTAGCTATTGTTATAGGTAAACTCCACTAGTGGCAACACCTCCTCCCAACTTCCCAATTGATCCAAGACGCACGCCCTCAGCAGATCTTCCAGAGATTGGATCGTTCTCTCTGACTGACCATCTGTTTGGGGATGATATGCAGAGCTCATCCTCAACTTAGTTCCCAAGCATTCTTGTAAGGTCTGCCAAAACCGTGAAGTAAACCTGGGATCTCTATCTGAAACGATGCTGGAAGGCACTCCATGCAGCCTTACTATTTCTTGGATGTATAGCTGTGCCAGCTTGACCATAGGCATCTTCATATTCACTGGAAGAAAGTGGGCACTCTTCGTCAGCCTATCAATGATGACCCAGATTGCATCATGACCTTTTGCCGATCTGGGTAAATGAGTGACAAAATCCATGGCGATGCTGTCCCACTTCCACTCAGGGATATCCAGTTGCTGCAACAGCCCGCCAGGTCTTTGATGCTCTACCTTCGCCTTCTGACACGTTAAGCAGGTTGTCACATACTGGGCGATGTCCCTCTTCATGCCCGACCACCAAAATGACTCCTTCAAGTCATGGTACATCTTGTTCATGCCTGGATGAAGGTTAAGGCGACTCTTATGACCTTCCTCTAGGATCATCTTCTTCAACTCATCATTTGCAGGTATGCAAATTCTGCCATCAAACCTCAAGATCCCATCATCGCCCATCTCAAAGCCTCTCGCCTGATCTGTCCCTAGTGACTCTACAGTGCGCTTCAGGCTAGGGTCCTCCAATTGCTTATCCTTCAACATTCCCAGGAAGTCATTAGTTATAGTCAGCTTGCTACAACTAATGTGATTCACGTGAAATTCTACTCCAAGGTTTAAGTCTCTGAACTGCTCGATCAGTTTCTGCTCTTCCATCATCATGGTGGCGACTTGTATAGACTTCCTACTCAAGGCATCTGCCACTACATTGGCCTTCCCTGGGTGATACATGAGTTGAAAGTCGTAATCCTTTAGGAATTCCATCCACCTTCTTTGTCTCATGTTTAGTTCCTTCTGATCGAACAGGTACTTCAAGCTCTTGTGGTCACTGAACACCTGGAACCGAGCTCCATATAGATAGTGCCTCCAGATCTTCAAGGCAAAAACCACTGCCGCCAACTCCAAGTCATGCGTAGGGTAGTTTCTCTCATGAACCTTGAGTTGTCTTGAAGCATATGCAACCACTCTCTTCTCTTGCATTAAAACACATCCCAAGCCTTGATGTGAAGCGTCACAGAAGACATCAAAAGGTCTTCCTACCTCGGGGATCACCAGCACTGGAGCACTGGTCAACCTCTCCTTTAGTTCCATGAAGCTCTGCTCACATCGGTCGGTCCAAGCAAAAGGTTAGTCCTTGCGGGTTAGCTGTGTTAAAGGAGCCACTATCTTGGAAAAATCCTCAATAAACCTCCGATAGTAGCCCGCCAACCCCACAAAGCTCCTTATCTCAGTCACGGTCTTAGGACGTTCCCATTGCAGCACTGCCTCTACCTTGGCTGGATCTACCGAGATCCCCTGGGCAGATATCACGTGTCCTAAGAAGTTGACTTCCCTCAGCCAGAACTCACACTTGGAGAACTTGGCATAGAGCTGCTTCTCTCTCAGTATTTCCAATACTGTCCTCAGGTGTTCCTCATGCTCTTCCTCGGTCCTTGAATAAATGAGGATGTCATCTATGAAGACCACCACAAACTTATCCAAGAAAGGGCGAAAGATCCTATTCATGTAGTCCATGAATAGAGCTGGAGCATTGGTGACTCCAAATGGCATCACTACATACTCGTAGTGCCCATATCGAGACCTAAAAGCTGTCTTCTGAACATCTTCAGCTTTTACCAAGATTTGGTGATACCCCGATCTCAGGTCAATCTTGGAGAACACCGAGGCCCCATGAATTTGGTCCATCAAATCATCAATCCGAGGTAGGGGGTACTTGTTCTTGATGGTCAATTTGTTCAATTGCCTGTAGTCTATACACAACCGAGACCCTCCATCCTTCTTCTTGACTAGGAGCACTGGAGCTCCCCATGGAGATACGCTGGGTCTGATGAATTGCTTCTCCAGCAACTCTTCCACTTGCTTCTTTAACTCCACTAACTCGGCTGGTGCCATCCTGTAAGGTGCCATTGATATTGGTCCAGCTCCAGGTACCAAGTCAATAGAGAATTCCACTTCTCTCTTAGGGGGTAACCCAGGCACCTCTTCTGGGAATACATCTGTGAAATCTTTCACCACTTGTATCCTGTTTACGTCCCCTTTATTCTCCACTTCCAACCGGGCGAGCACCACGAAGCACCTCGCCCCTCCTTCCAGCTCTGATCGCCCTCGTTGAACTGATAACACATCCGATTCTTGGGGGTCTGGAAACGCTACTTTCTGCCTACCACAGTCTATGAGAACGTGATTGGCAGCTAACCAATCCATTCCCAGGATAACATCCAGGTCCTGAAGAGGTAGGCAGATCAAGTTCACCTTGAATCTGCGTCCCTCCACAATTACTGGACATTCGGGGCACACCGTAGAGGTCGACACCTGTCCTGATGCAGGTGTAGAGACCAACAGTTCGAAAGGTAACTCCTTCACTAGGAGGCCCAACTCAGCTACACACAGGCTTGACACAAAGGAGTGTGTCGCTCCAGAATCAAACAAAGCCCTTACACCTCTACCAGCAATAAAACAAACACCTTGGATGAGGTTACCTGACTGAGCTGCCTCTGTTCCAGACATGGCGAACACCCTCCCTGTTGCCTGAGGTCTGTTGCCCTCGTTCCTCAACTGTTGGGAGCCACTGGGTTGGGTCGCCCCATTCCTGCTAGGGCACTCTCTAGCAACGTGCCCTATCTTTTGGCAGACAAAACATCTCCTCTCTGAAATCTTCTTGAAACAAGCATTGGAGGCGTGTGGTCCACCACAGTGAAGACACTTGGGTTTCCAAGGTTGCTGCTGTTGAAACTGGGGAGGTGCTGCTCCTGCCCGATGTGGTGGAGGTCTCGCATAGGGTTTGCTTTGTGGGTGCTGTGCCTTAGCCCTCCCACTGGAGGAACCTCCTTGGTGTGACCTGATCACCCGAGAATCACCCTTTTCCAGGGTCTCCACCATCTTCGCCTTCTCCACTAAGGCGTGGAATTCCCTGATGCACATCGGGGCTAGGGTCCTCTTCAGCCCATGCTTCAGTCCTTCTTCGAATTTTCTACATCTCCAGGCCTCGGAGGTCGCCTGGGTATAAAACCGGGCGAGGTACTCAAAACGAGCAGCATAGGCGTTTACTGACATGTCCCCCTGCTCCAACTTTAAGAACTCAGCTTCCCTTGCAAACTTGGCACTGTCAGGGAAGTATTTCTCCAAGAACTTCACCCTGAAGCTCTCCCAATCCAATACATCCTCTCGTGCCTCCATCATCTGCTGAGCTCCCATCCACCAGAACTCAGCTTCTCCTGATAGCAGATAAGTGGCGAACAGCAGCTTCTTCTCTTCAGGGCAGGAGGTCGCCCTAAAGATTTTCTCCAACTCCCTGACCCACTGATCTGCCTGGTCAGGGGTAGCATTCCCACTGAACTTAGGTGGGTTGTGCCTCATGAACTCGGCCAGTCCCATCTGTTCTTGGGGCTGACCGACGTGGGAGTTTGTCTCAGCAGATCGGGCAGTTTCCCAGTGTTGCATTGTGGCTTGATGGTTCTGAGCCATCGCCGCATTCTGCTGCTGAATGGCAGTCGCCATCATCTCGATGGCCTTGGCGATCTGGCTCATCTCTGAGGAAGGTTGGGGTGGGGTAGAAGGTCTACGGGCCATCTTCTTCGTTCTGGATTCTGAATCTATTGGTTTCTATATTCCCTACAACTACAAGAATGAGATCGATCAGAAATCAATTCATTCAGGAGGTACCATCTAGACCTTACAAAGGTCAGCATCTCAAAGTCATTAAGAATTTGAGTTCATCAACAAAGTTATAACACTTATAATCCCAAACAAAACACCAGAACAGTTACTGGTGTGCAAACATCAATCTAAACTACCACCTCAGTCAAATTCAAGAACACTCAGAAATCACACCAGAATTCAACGTAGGCTAAACATCAAACCTTTGGAATTAAGATTAAGAATTTTCCCGATCCAGTTATGAGTGTGCACCCTCATTACTTTATCAGGATCTCCTCATTCTTAATGCTAAGATTTTCAATTAGAGCATACATTCACTAAGGCATACACAAACTTTCAATACCAAAAACGTTTTGAAAACCTTCCACTATAGTGGTTATTTAAAACTCAAATAAGTTTTATGAGCAGAAGAAACACAATGGATCCACAGCCCTCAGGTCATCCTAAGGCGAACTGCTCTGATACCATTAATGTAACATCCCGCCAAAATAAAACCATACATTCATGTTTAATGAAAATAAAGGTACACAAAAATCTTGAAGAGAACAACATTACATATATATATAATAAACGGGTTGTCCTTTTAGGGAATTAAATACATAATTCAGTCAAGAGTTTTGCAAAACTTTAACGAAAATCAATTGATTACAAAGAAAACGGCGATCTCCAACATAAACCGGCGATCTCAAAACAGAAGACCTCAAATCAGGCGATCTTCTATCAGGACACAAATCCGGCGATCACCACCGAGAGGTGGAAATGGGCGATCTCTTCCCTCAGCGACCACCCATTAGGGAGCTCTTCTTCCTGGAAGATCATCTGCTCCCGTGTAAAGATTACACGATCATCACAGTTTTAAAAGAACAGCCACAGAACCAAAACACGCAGGGTAAGCTATATAATTTAAAGGAAGTTTAAATCATGAACATGACAATCAAAGTAAAACAAGTTTCAAAATATCCATGTAAAACGTAGAGTTGCTCATATCATTCACCTGATCGCCCAAAATCACACATTTCACAACATTCACCCATAGTCATTCCATTTCACAATACTGCATCAAGTGTCTATAAAAATTCAAATTTCTCATTTCACCTGTCAGACTTTCCACTGACTCACCACACAAGACACTTGACACTACTTCCGGATTGACTCGTGCGTTGATTAGACTCAGAGATCTGCACCTGTCATACCACACCACTGTGAAATCCACACAGGGTCGCTGTGAATCCACACAGCATGCGCATATATCATCTCAATGTCAATAGTTCTCCTGGTATGACAGGGTTAATCCATAGGACAGGCGGAGCTCGTTCTTTTTCACACGAGACGCCCATCATATAGACCTCCTTCGACTCTCAACAACTGAGTAACTTCCTCTACGTGATTCCATTACCTCAGCAGAGTCAGGATATCCCCTTAGGAATCACCGATCAATGCACCTACTACAAGATCTTACACGGTATTTTCTTTCCTGAAAATACTATGCCTCGATCCCACATTCACAGCATTCAAAAACATCATACCACTCGAGTAATTGATTCAAGTCACAGCAACGAATCATTTCAAGGTTCAGATCTTCGAATATTTCATTTAAATCTCAAGTAGTTTCAAAACAACACCCAAAAACAGAGAGTTCACAAACAACGCCAAAACCGGCGATCTAGTTCAAAAACAGGGTGTTTCGAAGACTGTATATAAAACCGGCGACCACGTCGCCCAAGCACACAAACAGAGCATTTTACGCAGATGAAAACAAAAATGGCGACCACGTCGCCCTCACTTCAGAGATAGCTACACTATGGCTTGTATGGAAAAAGAGGTCTAGCTTCCCTTACCTGGACTTGCGCAACCACCAGGAGCTTCGAAATCCAACAGAGCTTGAAGAATGCCTTGGCTCTATTCTTGAGTCTGGTTTTGAAGGAGTTGCAGAGAACTTTCCCAGGTGCTCCAATGGTGTTGCTTCTCGTCGTACTCTTGTGTGGAGATGCTGAAATCGCAACGCGGAGGAGGTAACTGGAGGAGAAGGGAGGGAACTCACTCTTTCTCTCGTCGAATACAACAATGTTTTCTTTTCTCTCAGCAGTGGATTTTTTGTAACTTAAACCAACTTATCCCTCCAAAAGCAGCTGCCACCACCTACTCTGCAGGGAAGTTTGCGTGCACGCTTCCCTGAACAGTACTACTAAGCGTGCCTCTGCGCAGGCTACGCTCTGAGGTCACTATTCTGAACCACTCTTTTGTCTACGTGGCGCGCGTGCAGAACATCTCTTGCTGGGAGTCTGGGGCCCACGTTCTCTGGGTGTAACTCAACGTCGCGCGATGACCTTTCGCCGATGACTACCAGCTCGAAGAGAAACCACTGATGACCTCTCGCGCGAAGACGATCCACCGATGACCTCGCGCGAAGACAACCACCGATGACCTCGCGCGAAGACAACCACCGATGACCTCGCGCGAAGACTACCACCGATGACCTCGCGCGAAGACTACCAGCTCGAAGAGAAACCACTGATGACCTCTCGCGCGAAGACGATTCACCGATGACCTCGCGCGAAGACAACCACCGATGACCTCGCGCGAAGACAACCACCGATGACCTCTTCCTGGCGAACGACCGATGTCTCCCCCCCCTGATGATGCCCGCATGCATCGTGCCCTGGCGACGCCTGCATGCCTCGCGCCCAGGCGATGACGTGTAGTCTAGGCGACCGGCGATTATGTTTAAACCAGGAACCCTTATAGTTTTTCTAGACTACACTTTCCTTCCTTTTTAACTTAAATAAAAACATACTTAGAATTTATTTAAAACATACTCTTTCATTCCAATAAATTTTTCAGGTCCTTACATTCTCCCCAACAAGAAAAATTTTCGTCCTCGAAAATTGGATTACAAGGAAAAGAGGTATGGATAAGCCTCCCTCATGGGTTCTTCTAACTCCCAAGTTGAATCCCCCGATCTCTCATCCCACACCACTTTCACCATGTCGATGGTCTTGCCTCTGAGCTGTTTACTTTGCCGATCGTCAATCCTGACTGGTTTTGCTTCAAAGGACAAGTCATCTCTGATCTGCACGTCGTCTACATCCAGCACATGACTGGGGTCTGCCATGTACTTCCTCAGCTGTGACACGTGAAAGACATTGTGCAGATTCGCCAGATGGGGAGGTAGGGCGATCTCATACGCCACTGGGCCAATCCTTCTTAAGATCTGATATGGTCCCACGAACTTAGGGGACAACTTCTTTGACCTGATCGCCCGCCCTACACCCTTGGTTGGTGTCACTTTCATGAACACGTGATCTCCAGCAGCAAACTCCAAAGGCTTTCTCCTCTGATCTGCATAGGACTTCTGCCTACTCTGAGAAGCTTTCATTCTGCTTTGTATCTGCTTTACCTTCTCGGTCGTCTGTTGAATCGACTCTGGCCCAACCAAGACTGCCTCGCCCTCTTGGTACCAACATAAGGGGGTTCTGCATTTCCTCCCATACAGGGCTTCATATGGGGCCATCCCAATACTGGCGTGGTAGCTATTGTTATAGGTAAACTCCACTAGTGGCAACACCTCCTCCCAACTTCCCAATTGATCCAAGACGCACGCCCTCAGCAGATCTTCCAGAGATTGGATCGTTCTCTCTGACTGACCATCTGTTTGGGGATGATATGCAGAGCTCATCCTCAACTTAGTTCCCAAGCATTCTTGTAAGGTCTGCCAAAACCGTGAAGTAAACCTGGGATCTCTATCTGAAACGATGCTGGAAGGCACTCCATGCAGCCTTACTATTTCTTGGATGTATAGCTGTGCCAGCTTGACCATAGGCATCTTCATATTCACTGGAAGAAAGTGGGCACTCTTCGTCAGCCTATCAATGATGACCCAGATTGCATCATGACCTTTTGCCGATCTGGGTAAATGAGTGACAAAATCCATGGCGATGCTGTCCCACTTCCACTCAGGGATATCCAGTTGCTGCAACAGCCCGCCAGGTCTTTGATGCTCTACCTTCGCCTTCTGACACGTTAAGCAGGTTGTCACATACTGGGCGATGTCCCTCTTCATGCCCGACCACCAAAATGACTCCTTCAAGTCATGGTACATCTTGTTCATGCCTGGATGAAGGTTAAGGCGACTCTTATGACCTTCCTCTAGGATCATCTTCTTCAACTCATCATTTGCAGGTATGCAAATTCTGCCATCAAACCTCAAGATCCCATCATCGCCCATCTCAAAGCCTCTCGCCTGATCTGTCCCTAGTGACTCTACAGTGCGCTTCAGGCTAGGGTCCTCCAATTGCTTATCCTTCAACATTCCCAGGAAGTCATTAGTTATAGTCAGCTTGCTACAACTAATGTGATTCACGTGAAATTCTACTCCAAGGTTTAAGTCTCTGAACTGCTCGATCAGTTTCTGCTCTTCCATCATCATGGTGGCGACTTGTATAGACTTCCTACTCAAGGCATCTGCCACTACATTGGCCTTCCCTGGGTGATACATGAGTTGAAAGTCGTAATCCTTTAGGAATTCCATCCACCTTCTTTGTCTCATGTTTAGTTCCTTCTGATCGAACAGGTACTTCAAGCTCTTGTGGTCACTGAACACCTGGAACCGAGCTCCATATAGATAGTGCCTCCAGATCTTCAAGGCAAAAACCACTGCCGCCAACTCCAAGTCATGCGTAGGGTAGTTTCTCTCATGAACCTTGAGTTGTCTTGAAGCATATGCAACCACTCTCTTCTCTTGCATTAAAACACATCCCAAGCCTTGATGTGAAGCGTCACAGAAGACATCAAAAGGTCTTCCTACCTCGGGGATCACCAGCACTGGAGCACTGGTCAACCTCTCCTTTAGTTCCATGAAGCTCTGCTCACATCGGTCGGTCCAAGCAAAAGGTTAGTCCTTGCGGGTTAGCTGTGTTAAAGGAGCCACTATCTTGGAAAAATCCTCAATAAACCTCCGATAGTAGCCCGCCAACCCCACAAAGCTCCTTATCTCAGTCACGGTCTTAGGACGTTCCCATTGCAGCACTGCCTCTACCTTGGCTGGATCTACCGAGATCCCCTGGGCAGATATCACGTGTCCTAAGAAGTTGACTTCCCTCAGCCAGAACTCACACTTGGAGAACTTGGCATAGAGCTGCTTCTCTCTCAGTATTTCCAATACTGTCCTCAGGTGTTCCTCATGCTCTTCCTCGGTCCTTGAATAAATGAGGATGTCATCTATGAAGACCACCACAAACTTATCCAAGAAAGGGCGAAAGATCCTATTCATGTAGTCCATGAATAGAGCTGGAGCATTGGTGACTCCAAATGGCATCACTACATACTCGTAGTGCCCATATCGAGACCTAAAAGCTGTCTTCTGAACATCTTCAGCTTTTACCAAGATTTGGTGATACCCCGATCTCAGGTCAATCTTGGAGAACACCGAGGCCCCATGAATTTGGTCCATCAAATCATCAATCCGAGGTAGGGGGTACTTGTTCTTGATGGTCAATTTGTTCAATTGCCTGTAGTCTATACACAACCGAGACCCTCCATCCTTCTTCTTGACTAGGAGCACTGGAGCTCCCCATGGAGATACGCTGGGTCTGATGAATTGCTTCTCCAGCAACTCTTCCACTTGCTTCTTTAACTCCACTAACTCGGCTGGTGCCATCCTGTAAGGTGCCATTGATATTGGTCCAGCTCCAGGTACCAAGTCAATAGAGAATTCCACTTCTCTCTTAGGGGGTAACCCAGGCACCTCTTCTGGGAATACATCTGTGAAATCTTTCACTACTTGTATCCTGTTTACGTCCCCTTTATTCTCCACTTCCAACCGGGCGAGCACCACGAAGCACCTCGCCCCTCCTTCCAGCTCTGATCGCCCTCGTTGAACTGATAACACATCCGATTCTTGGGGGTCTGGAAACGCTACTTTCTGCCTACCACAGTCTATGAGAACGTGATTGGCAGCTAACCAATCCATTCCCAGGATAACATCCAGGTCCTGAAGAGGTAGGCAGATCAAGTTCACCTTGAATCTGCGTCCCTCCACAATTACTGGACATTCGGGGCACACCGTAGAGGTCGACACCTGTCCTGACGCAGGTGTAGAGACCAACAGTTCGAAAGGTAACTCCTTCACTAGGAGGCCCAACTCAGCTACACACAGGCTTGACACAAAGGAGTGTGTCGCTCCAGAATCAAACAAAGCCCTTACACCTCTACCAGCAATAAAACAAACACCTTGGATGAGGTTACCTGACTGAGCTGCCTCTGTTCCAGACATGGCGAACACCCTCCCTGTTGCCTGAGGTCTGTTGCCCTCGTTCCTCAACTGTTGGGAGCCACTGGGTTGGGTCGCCCCATTCCTGCTAGGGCACTCTCTAGCAACGTGCCCTATCTTTTGGCAGACAAAACATCTCCTCTCTGAAATCTTCTTGAAACAAGCATTGGAGGCGTGTGGTCCACCACAGTGAAGACACTTGGGTTTCCAAGGTTGCTGCTGTTGAAACTGGGGAGGTGCTGCTCCTGCCCGATGTGGTGGAGGTCTCGCATAGGGTTTGCTTTGTGGGTGCTGTGCCTTAGCCCTCCCACTGGAGGAACCTCCTTGGTGTGACCTGATCACCCGAGAATCACCCTTTTCCAGGGTCTCCACCATCTTCGCCTTCTCCACTAAGGCGTGGAATTCCCTGATGCACATCGGGGCTAGGGTCCTCTTCAGCCCATGCTTCAGTCCTTCTTCGAATTTTCTACATCTCCAGGCCTCGGAGGTCGCCTGGTATAAAACCGGGCGAGGGTACTCAAAACGAGCAGCATAGGCGTTTACTGACATGTCCCCCTGCTCCAACTTTAAGAACTCATCTTCAGCTTCCCTTGCAAACTTGGCACTGTCAGGGAAGTATTTCTCCAAGAACTTCACCCTGAAGCTCTCCCAATCCAATACATCCTCTCGTGCCTCCTCATCATCTGTGAGCTCCCACCACCAGAACTCAGCTTCTCCTGATAGCAGATAGTGGCGAACAGCAGTTTCTTCTCTTCAGGGCAGGAGGTCGCCCTAAAGATTTTCTCCAACTCCCTGACCCACTGATCTGCCTGGTCAGGGGTAGCATTCCCACTGAACTTAGGTGGGTTGTGCCTCATGAACTCGGCCAGTCCCATCTGTTCTTGGGGCTGACCGACGTGGGAGTTTGTCTCAGCAGATCGGGCAGTTTCCCAGTGTTGCATTTGGCTTGATGGTTCTGAGCCATCGCCGCATTCTGCTCTGAATGGCAGTCGCCATCATCTCGATGGCCTTGGCGATCTGGCTCATCTCTGAGGAAGGTTGGGGTGGGGTAGAAGGTCCTACGGCCATCTTCTTCGTTCTGGATTCTGAATCTATTGGTTTTCTATATTCCCTACAACTACAAGAATGAGATCGATCAGAAATCAATTCATTCAGGAGGTACCATCTAGACCTTACAAAGGTCAGCATCTCAAAGTCATTAAGAATTTGAGTTCATCAACAAGTAACCACTTATAATCCCAAACAAACACCCAGAACAGTTACTGGGTGCAACATCAATCTAAACTACCACCTCAGTCAAATTCAAAACACTCAGAATCAACCCGAATTCAACGTAGCTAAACATCAAACCTTTGGAATTAAGATTAAGAATTTTCCCGATCCAGTTATGAGTGTGCACCCTCATTACTTTATCAGGATCTCCTCATTCTTAATGCTAAGATTTTCAATTAGAGCATACATTCACTAAGGCATACACAAACTTTCAATACCAAAAACGTTTTGAAAACCTTCCACTATATGGTTATTTAAAACTCAAATAAGTTTTTAATGAGCAGAAGAAAACACCATGATCCACGCCCTCAGGTCATCCTAAGGCGAACTGCTCTGATACCATTAATGTAACATCCCGCCAAAATAACACCATACATTCATGTTTAATGAAAATAAAGGTACACAAAAATCTTGAAGAGAACAACATTACATA